>CM059587.1:69675000-70275000 GCA_030407085.1 Trichopria drosophilae
AATTTCAATAAATCGAAATTTCCTTCCCGCCGAAAATTCGAGGAAGGTTTAAAGAAGTTTTTTGTAAAGTTATAGACTAATCTGACTCGTAGTTTTCAAGTAACAATTGAAAGTTGTAATGCTGTCGCGTCGCGTCGTCTCGAATATTCGTGATGATATTTTTAACAAAAAATTCGCGTAATTAATTTTCTTATTAAGATATCTAATGAAAACTTTAAAATTCGAAAGTCAAAAAATTACGAGCCGAGGGGCCAACCGAATTCTCCGGCGTTTCGCGCGTATCTCGTTTTGATCGCCAGGGGTTCAATTAAATCATTTGAATTTTCATCATAATCACTAGAAATAGCAAGGTTAAATTCATTTTTTTTTCAAAACTATGAAATTTTTTTTAAAACTATCTTATGATTTTTGTAGGGGAAGAACCAAGCTTTAATTTAAGTCTGTAGCACGTTAGGTTTCATAGAAAATTAGGGGTAAAAACACCCAAAACGCGTTTTTTTGTGTCTTTACCCCCACTTTTCTCAAAATCATGACGTGATAGGCATTTTTTTACTGCAGATTCGTGTTCAGCGCACAAAAATACGTCGAAAATCACTCTGATATTTAAAAATAAAAATCCGTGCAAACCTGTGTAATTGTCTTTTAGGGCGTGGTCTTTACCTTGACTCGCTGCCGGGGTATTACCGGTTGCAAGTACTGCTTCTTTACCAATTCTGGACTTCGTATATAATATAATTTACATGAAGAAATATACAGATGTATTGGTTCATTACATCAATAAGCATATAGCGAATCTATAAGAGCATAACATCCGGTAGTGCCCTGTAATTTCCTTATTTCACATAAAGAAAAAATTGTTTTCTGGGATGTGGAACTGTTGCAGATGGCAGTAATATCAGTATACGCAATATATGTATGTATATATTATTATAACAATTGCAAACCTCGTATTCAGAGAAGTTAAAATGTGACGAACGAGAAAAATCAGAAACGGCATAGTTTCTTTCTCATTTTATTTTGTTAATTTTAATTAATTATTTATTGTAATAAGGGGGTTCTAAAGTGTCCCGCCGATAAAGTAGGAATTTGCGCTAACAAATGTAAATTATCAATTACTTAAACGACTTTTCAAAATTTGGGCTTTATGAAGGCTATTCTAACCATTTTATGTGATCTCCTAAAAAATATCAAACAAATGTGTAGAGAATTGACCGAGAATTTTCTGACATAGATGATTTTTACTTATTTCATAAAATTCTCAGTAAATTTTCGATAAATTTTTCTCCCTCACCTCACGCATTACATATACATTTTCCGCAATCTTATCTAATAGAATTTTCATCTTCACTACGACTATGTCATAAGAGCTCGAGTAGCAAATAGTGAAATAATGCAGGAGGGCCAGTTATTTCTTTACATCGCTATTGGGACTCCACACTGTAAACAATGTCATGAAATTTAATGTACATTTAATGTACACTAGTACCCAATTTGGAAATCTCGGTTAGAAATCGAGGAGCAAAGTGAAGAACTCAACCGTGCGAGCTTACAATGGACCCGCTTAGTGTCCCAGGTAGCAATTTCGGGGGTCTGCCGGAGTTAACCACCGGCAGGGTACTGACCTAGTACTGAAACACAGTACTGACATACGGAGTCGAGTCGTGGCACAGGGTCATCATTAAATAATTCTTCATGTATTTATTAAATATTGATATATGATTATTAACTGTATATTTGTATGTAATCCTTAAAAAACTATTCGACAATGTAAATCATAATTTATGTTAATAGATGAAGAAACCTTATCTGAAACTGTTAGAAACAAAGTTCAGAGAGTTCAAGAAACAAATACTGGCACAATTAAGAACTCCAAGGAAATATCGATTTATAATTTGGAATCTTTAAAGTCATCTGTAGGAAATGATAAACTCGATGACTGTAATGAATTCCGCAATGTAGAACAAAGTGCCAGTATTACGAAAGATCCACCTTCACAGCGAAAGTCACCTTACGATTTATATTTACTCGATTTATTATTTGATCAAGATGGAAAGATGAAAGGTTACCAGTTTAATCATATAGAAATTTTGTTGATAAATGTTTATGTAAACTGATGGTGTAAAATTTTATTATTTTTATTATAGTGAACATGGACTTACACGATTTCTTCAAAGAATTTAATGATCGGCTGGCCAATTCGTTTGAACTTTTGGAGAGACGAGTATTGTATTCTATCAACGGGAAACTTGATGTAATATCAGAAGCCGTTAACATCAAACAAGCGAAGTCTACTATTAACAATTTATTGCAAAACCCTATTTTGCAAAATTTGCCAATGAGCAATATCGAGGACTTTGAGACATTTGATAACAATATTAACAACGATGCCGAAGTTGATGTGGTAGGCATATCTATTTTTTATGTTTATATTCTTGATAATAATAGAATTTGTGAATATATTATACACTTACAGTACAGACAGGTTAACTATTATTTTTGTTTTTGAAGCCTCGTCTCACATTATGCTGGATACAGGTTAACTTCCAAATAAAGTTACTCAGCTATACACTGAGAAAAATAATCAGCAAAATCAGCCGAAAAATCCGCAGATTCTACCAATTTTATCCTATAGGGATAGCTGTTGGAATTCCGTTAGGGATAGCCGATAATTTCAGCTAAATTGACTGAAAAAGTCCGCAAATTTAACGGAACAAATCTGCTAATGTAGCGGAAATTTAGAGCTAAGCGCGAATTGAGTAGGGTTAAGGCTACATTAGCGGAATCAAAACAGCTAAAATTGCATATATTTTCGGCAATTCCAGCCGAAAATTTTAGCTGATATGAATCAGCTAATCCAGCGGAGTCATTTTTCTCCGTGTAGCATACTGTCACGAAAAGTTATCAAAATGTTAATAAAACTCGTTAACTTTTCGTAGCAATGTGTGTTTGTGGGTTGGATAATTATTTACGTATTATTATCGTCAAAACGATATGAGTTGTAACCCGATCAGAAAGTATTTACATACTGGTATAATGGTATTTACATTTTACATATCAGTGTTGCCAGATTCCTGCATGGCGCTCTCCCCAGATCTCCCCAGATGCATGCCCATTTCTCCCTAAACTTCTCCCTCGTTCTAGTACAGAACTCTGGAATTCTTTAGTTGCTACTCAGGGCGCCGTCACATGGGACGGAAAATTTATCAACGAACGTCGTTTAATATTATTATTTTTCATTATATAACTTAAGGCCGGTTTCATCAAATCCGATTAAGAGTTAATCGATGATTAAACCCTTAACCGACCAATCACGAGCGGTTAAACTGACGTTAATCACTGATTAACTTTTAACCAGAGTTGGTGAAATCGGCTCTTAAATTTCAATCCTGCAATCTTTTAGCATTGTTAACCTGTATGATTTTTGCCCCATACATCTTACAGATTTTGAGATGTCGAATTCGATTTAAAGACTTGAGTCTGAGTTGTGACCAAAAATTCCAGCCTTAAGGGGGTTCTAAATACCGACGCGCAACTTTCATCAAATGCGCTATTACCGACGCCGTATTTTCGATAAAAAACATATGTTTCAGGGAGAATTCACAATGAATTACTGTTTTAGGACAATTTTGGGGTTACGAACTACATTATTTGCATACCCGGCAAACGATTAAAACAATAACAAAAGAGAATTTACAAGAATAAATGTTGTAGGTAACGTCGCGGCCTGTTTGACCATAACAAAAATTTATTCTTGTAAATTCTCGCTCATTTTTTAGCCGATTTCGCTGAAATTTGACGTGCATTTATAAAAAAGCCGTAAAATTGTCCTAAAATAGATTTGGGCTTGAAAATATATCTACTTGCTCCTTGATTTGCATTTCTTAGGTTAGGTAGTGACGTTATCGACCGAGTAGCTTTAGCAGCCCCTTAAATGTATATACCGTGTGGATCTCGGGTAGCAGAACATTGGGATCCTATGTTAAATATGTCACTAGACATCTTTCATCAACAAAATTTCATCCAAATTGAATAAAGCTGGTCCGCCATTTTGAATCTCGGAATTGTGACAAGACATTCGTAATCAGCGACCTCGAAAGCCCTCGAGTACACAATTTCAATTTGTAACTTTTTATATTTTTCTAGAAATCGAATTTATTCGAGAAAAACACAATTTTTAGACTTTTATTAAAATTTATTTTCACAAAATGTTATGATCGATTATGAAATAAAAAAAATATCTCGTTGTAGATGACGAATCACTGAATATTTATGTATTTAGTTTATGTCGTTTCGACTAATAGCTTTCGAGAAAAAAATCTTGAAAATAGGCATTTTTCAACTTTCGACATTTTTTATATCGAAAACTAACAACTTTACTTTACTTTTAAATATATATTGACTTTTAGAAGCATGGTAAAGATTTTTTATGGATCGATTATTGTTTTCAGGTTCAATACATGGTTCTCTTGGCATCTGGTATGAAAACAGAAAAACAAGCCATAAATGGAATTTTGTTGAATTTCATAACGAAAGATGTTCAGTTGAAATATAGCGCTTGTGGCAAAAGTGCACATGGGATAAAGAAAAAAACATTTTCGAACACCAATATTTACAAGTGTCTGGAAAGTGAGTATATTTGTATTTATAGAATATTAAGGGGTTTCCAGTCGAAGTACTTTATGCGTTTTTCAGCATTTCAATCGACTTTTAATCTCCTTTTTTCTCTTTTCTTTTTTTGTTTTCTCTCAATTTTTTACAGATTATGACGAAATTCTTTTACAACTTCGTGAGACATACAACGTGGCTTCTGTGGAGTTAACATTTCGAGAAACGTCGCAAAATTTTGTAAATAACGATGTGAAAGTTTAAGTCAACTTCGGTCGATTTTAATTCTATTCGGAATTTTTTGTTCTTAGTTTTTCACCGATTGTGATAAGAAATTTTTTCAGAATCGCGAAACAGATAAAATAACCTTTTTGGAGCAAGAATTTCGAATAACATCGCTGAATTTTCTAAAAAAATATTTATTTGCTTGACAGCTGTTTGTATTTCGACTAGAATCCCCTAATTGACACAAATAATTATTATATATAATTTACAACTGTATTCGTCATACAGATGCAATTATGCAAGTAATTAAAACTACGAAAAAAGATATATTATCTGCCACGAGCCGATGGTTGTCGGATAAGTTGACAGGGAAGGAGGAAAAACAATTAGATCGAATAAATCGAACAAGAAAAACTAATATATCATTACGTAAAAATTAATATATATTACATTGTAGATTTTTATCGTTTAATGTTTCTATTGTATGGAATTGTTGATTGCAAAAAATAAACAATTATCACTTATAAATTGACATTTTTCAAGAGTAATTATATTTTTAGTTATAAATCACAGCATCTTTTCTTACTATCATTCTACTTATCTCTGTAGAGTAGAAGGATATTAAGGGTGCTCTGTTCATATGAATTTTACGATAGGGAATTGTTATTTACATTAAAAGAACATTTCATAATTTTATACGATTTAATTGGACAGCATACTGAATATCTGTAAAATTGTACGTTTGGTTGCGCTTATCAATATCGATGGTCTCGAAAGCCTCTCTAGCCAGTACGGGTCCAGTATTGACTTCGTACTGGCCATCAGTACTGACGCGCACTAAAACGCAGAACTAGATCAGTACTGATTTCCAGTACTGTCGGTTAGTACAGGTCCGGTACTGCTCTACTCCGACAGTCAGTACTGAAGAGCGTTACCAGCCGGAGGTGGGCCATTACTGACTCAATACTGACGGTCAGTACTGAACTCCGGCAGTCAGTACTGAGTCAGTACTCTGCCGGTGGTCAATTGCTACCTGGGGTCCTCCTCAAAGAGTCGAACAATCCGTGGGGTGGCAGCGCATCGGGAGTCCAACGCAAGCTAAATTGCTATAATCCCGTGACAACACCCACTGAGCAGATCTGCCATAGATATCTACTATTGAGAAGATTTAGCGATCAATGTTCAGCTGCGGCATCACTAGCACACACTTCCAACTAATTCCAACTAGCACACATTTCTAAATAATAAACTGTAATGTGAACGAACGATTTCTTAAATTAAAATAACTATTTTGGCCGATCATACACTTCCAGGCTCTCTACTCTACGCAATTTTCAATTAATCTCGATGCAATATGCAGCTAATGGTAGATATATTCATGTTCTACCAGTTTCATAAAAGTTATTTTTCGATTGCATGTGTCGGAAAAGAGACAGAAGCGAAAAACGCGCCGAGCTCGGTCGGCGCGCATCTCCTGCACGGCGGCCATTTTATGCGTCCAGCGACCGAGTCGACGGACGGGAAACCTGCCTTCTATGGTCTATTTTTGACCAATCGGATCGAATCATGGCTCATTTTCTTCGTCTTTTCAAGCTCTACAACTTTCATAATAGATGGAAGAGTGCTATCTGTTAACCGAACCGAGATAAATAAAAAAAACGAAAAAATCTGATTTTTCGATCCCTTGAAACGGCTGTAACTCGAAAAATATTTAGTTTAGGTGGATGATCTTGTCAAACAAAATGGTAGGGCTTGAAAAAAGCTACAAAATGCGCGGTCATACGTTCAATTTGGTCAAATATTCCCAAAGTTACACCGAAAAAACGATTTTTGCCTTCCCCTGCCCCATATCATAATAGTATTTGTCGATACAAGGGCGTAAAATGCTATCCTTCGCACCTGTTTCTGGTATTTCTGCTTTTACATAATTTATAAGTTAAAAGAAAAGGCCAAAATTGAAATACCCGCGTCGTTACGTTGTAAACGGAAAGCGCGCGAAAAGAGCGATATGTGTGATCGGTTCGCGAAAGTATGATCTGAATGAGGTTCCGAAGAAAACGACGATCGGCGTGTCAAAAAATAGAATACATAGTCTGTCATCGGTTTTGGAACCTTGAGTTGTTCAATTGTGTATAACTATTATAATCGTAAAATAAATTTAATATATATCAAATAATTGTATACATTGAGTGAAATGATGTGTGGGTAACCGAATCCACCTGAAGATTCAGCGTAATCCGTTACTGGGCTAGCGCAGTATACGCGGCAACGATGTGTTGCCCGGTGCCACAACGTTGGACACTCGAGACGTCGAGGCGCGCTGTGTGCAGGTCTTGGACCACCCTCTGCGCTTCCCTGTCCCGGGCTTCTCCAGGTGATCTTGGGTTGAGGCTGCGGTAAAATTAGCTTTAGGTTAAGGTAAGAGAGCTCTCAATAGGAAGTGTCGAATGATCATTCGCATTAAATTCAAATCTATATCCTAAACTGATTTACTATGTAAACTATAATGTATTATTTCCAGATAATAAAAGCTTTTCCCTTGTTTCGGCTTTTCCCTCTAATTCGTGTGGGTTTTTGCGCCGAAGCAAGTGGTACATTTTCCGCGAATATCGAGTGTGTTTTCTTTATCAACGATATCATTCATATAAGCATAACCAAACATTATTAAACAGCACCACTATTTAACATGCGATTAGATAGGACTGCTGCGTAAAATCGAATTCTTACGTCCGTGTATCGAACGTTATTTTTAGTTACAGTGTGCGTAGAGTGCGCATTTTTTGACATTTTCAAACACACTTTCCGCACCCTGCAACAAAAAATATTATTCGGCACATGGGCGTAAATGTTTTTTCTAACGAATGGGTATGCAACCCTCACCTTCGGCTCGGCCCGCAACACGCACATTCGCAGAAAAAAATTTTACGCCCTTGTATCGAAAAGTACTATTTCGACATACAATGCGTAAAATTTGTGCGCCTTTTTTAGTCTGTGTTAAAGACGATTTTACGCATTTGTGCTGTCCGGCGGCCCTCTCGTGACCGGCATTGCCGACCACTCGACTCCAGTGATCAGCAATCGTTTCCATGCATTATGTATGGGATTAGGGAGTTTGATAAGAACTTGCCGCTAAGAGTTCCCGCTCCTCTTGATATTGCATAAGTTAAACATAATCAAATAAATAAAATTAGTGATTGAATGAACTTACCTTAAGTGAAGTTCAATCATAATTATATGATAGCCTTTTTACGTAATGATCAGATATGTAGTACCTCTACTTCACGCTTGAATGCAGCACATGTTTACAGAAAAATAAAAAATAACGTGCGACTATTGCTCTATATAAACACTCCGATCGTCATTATTTTTAAAGTTGCATTTAAAATTCATACCTCCAAATTATTTGGGTATACAAAATCAATGTGGGCTGGGAGGAACTGATCATTACGTAAAAAGGCTATCATAAAATTATGATTGAACTTCACGTAAGGTAAGTTCGTTTAATCACTAATTATATTTTTCGCCATTTTACTACATGATTAGATATGTAGATGTTTAAAACGTTTTAATGTGGAGATATGAATTTTTCACATTTACATTAAGAAATTCAAATACCAATAAATATAAGTATTTATTTTTTGAACATCAGAATCCTTTCTGCAAACTGATTTTCATCAATCAACTGGCGATTATAAAACTTAGCAAATGTTAAAGATGATTTGGTCCATCGTGGTGTTTTGCGGATTTCCTCCATATTTATGCCCGCTCTATTGGCAGCTGACGTACTTGCATGTCGTGTTTAATGTGCTTTGTATCACTTGATGTCAACACCACTTTTTTCCATCATGTTTAATCCATCGTCTTAATGTTTGACTAGATGCTTTGCCGTTTTTTTATGGGTTAAAAACAAATTATCAACTGAAAGTTCACTTTCTGTCTTACTTTCTAGCCACACAAATATTCACATTTTCATTATAAAACGGAATTCTTAAATTTGACTGGAAATTAGTTGGAGATAAAGTTTTTATTTGATCAGGTATCAAGATTTGAATTTCGATTGTTCCAAAAATAATGTTTTCTGTTTTGATTAGCGAAAATGTTTGTACCCGATTAGCAGTAGTGAGTGCTAATTAAATTAATAATTTTTTCCCTAATATTTCTACGTATAATTCTTCATTTGAACCAAGAGAATTTATATAATTTACTACACGTGACGGATCTGATGTGAAATTATATCTCGGTCGAGATGGTTTTAACCCTGCTGTGCGCAAGGACGAGTATACTCGTCCAAACTACATTTTTTCCTTATGGGACAAGAAAAACTAATGCTCAGGAGGGTTAATTTGAATACCCCTTTGAGAAATGTTTTAACCATTTCATTAGATCCGATTTCTAATCCCATAACAAGAGAAATTGCTGAACGTAAAATATTAAGTGATTGATAATTAAGACCTTGATTAAAATCATAAGTTCTGCAACTAAGTGCAGTGCTCACTGATTTCTCGAAAGGGGGTATATTACGTTGAATACAGTATTCCCACCAAATATTGTGATAACTGTTATACTGTTTGAGAGAAGAAGGTGCGCGTGATTTTAAAGCAGCATCTACAGTTTCAATTGGCATTCCTTGTCTTTTCCAAGCTTCGCAGATAAATAACCTGCTACCAGGGAAAGATTTTTCCACAATGGGTGTGGGTCTCTGTCAGGAGAAAGTAATAATTTATAATTGGGTTTAAAAGTAACACTCTTATCACGCATTTTTAGAAATATTGGATACCACGGTTGCGTGGTCCATAGAGGTGGAAGATTAAAATACCTTCTGCTTTGTCATTTTGAGTTTTTTGTAAAACCTTCAATATTATTAAAAATTGTGGGAAAGCATAAAACAAGAAATCCTTCCAACAAATAGTAAATGCATCCACCGCAAAAGCATTTGGATCTCACAACCATGAACAATACCTATCTCATTTATTATTGCTTCTCGATGCAAATAAATCGATTTCTGGATTTACGAAATTCTGTACAATTTTACTGTATATCAATGTATTAAATTCGTATTCAGTTTCTACTTTGAAGTTCCTAAATGCATAATCAGCCTCAATATTATTCTTTGAAGAAATGTATGATGCAAAAAGCCATAATCGTCTCTTGTCACACCATTGCCAAATTTGTTTAGTTAAATTTGCTAACTTTGGATATTAAACACCTCCCTAGCGATTAATATATGAAATAGCTGTCGTCTTATCTATACGCAATGTCGTATAATCTGTAAGCAATATTTGACTATCTTTTAATTTTTTTGCATAACACAGCAATCCAATGAAAGCTGCTAGTAATTCGCGGTAATTAATATGATAAGTACGTTCAATTTCGGACCAAATTCCCTTAGAATAGTCTCCATTGCAAAATATGCCCCAACCCTTACGGGAGGCATCTGAAAATATTTCATATTGTGTATTTCTGATATGGCAATATGACGAGTTAATATTTTTAATCCACTATTGAAAGTAAAGATTCAAATGTGATTTGATATCCGTCTATGCATTATAATCATCATTGTTATTACTAAGGACGAGCATTTTGTCTCTTTCTAGTTAGTTCGTACAGAGCCAGCCATACTCTATTGCAGGGCATACAGATAAACAACCTAACAGATTTGCAAATTCTCTAATTTTGCACTTGGACTTTTTACTTGGTTCCCTTATAAATTCAATTTAATTTTTCCGCTTTTCTTGTGAAAGCTGTACTATCATTTTTCGCGAGTCTATTAAAAAGCCCAAAAATTTAAATTTTTGTGATGGTATTATTTTACTTTGCGAATAATTTATAACAAATCCTAAATCTTTCAAAAGTTTAATTGTGATATTTAGAATTCTCAAACATTGTTCTTTACTGTTCCCAAGTAAAAGAAAATCGTCTAAATATACCGCAGATAATAATCCTTGTGTTATCAAACATGCTACACAGCAGTAGAAAAGAAGGAAAAAATTCAAAGATCTGCGATAAGAGTTGCCCTTGGATACAGAGTTAGCACACCGAATAATGTTATTATCGCAGAATCCAAACTTCCAATCATAGCCGATCGGGTTCAATATTTAGGAAAATATTTTGTAGCAAAAGCATTGTCGAATAACAGTTCACTTACTAAACACACGATCACAAAGTATTTCTATGTGAAAAGTAAACAAAACTATGCCTGCAGAAACGACTATACGTCAAATGTATGTCGGAAGTAATGGAGATCAGTTCAATGATTAACTCGTCCGACAATCTTAGTATGTATGAAAATGACTACAAAACAATTACCACTCTCATACCCGTTGAAACTAAACTCGGAGAAGAATTAAAAAATGCGCAAAATGCCGATACTTTGTTTCAAACGTTTATTGTAAAGAGCAACGCTCTTCTGAAATTTTTTTTGGATTCCTTCGCATACAGGAATTCAAGGAAATGAAAGAATAGACTTGCTAGCAAAGGAAGCCACTAGAGAAGAAATTGTAAATGTCAATACAATCCCCTATACAGACTTTTATGTATATTTTTAAAAAGAATCACATGAACAGAAACTGACAAAAAAATTATTCAAAGCAGCTGGAACACAGGGAAAAATTATTTTCAAAAATATTATAGAAACTAGTGTTGGCGTGGTGCCTCGCTCGCTCAGAAACTTCGACCTAGTGGAGAGTCGTCTATTCCTTAATACTCGTTTGTTGACTAATAGCTTTCAATTATATTATAAAATTAATTTGATATTTGGGGGTCCAATCATATTTAGGTACAAGTAGCTTCGATAGATATGTTACAACAATATAGTGTTTCTTATATGTATGAAAATTGAAAATGAGCATTTTCAAAACTTCGACCCCAACAACAGGCACGCCGAAATATTAATAAATAAAAGTTGCAAAACACTTACTTGATGCACTTATATTCTAATAGACTATTCGATGCATATTACATGTTTACTGTGTTTTACGAATTACCGTCTGTATCATTATGATCTTATATATACAATATATATACATTTAATTCGTCAAAGATATCTTTAAAGTGTCGAAAAGATCTCTGACGGATATCTTTTAGATACTATAAGACATCTCTTAGATATATCGAAATAGTTATTTTCGTATCAAGGGCGTAAAAGAACTTCGCGCCCGAGGGGCTGGCGAAGACTACCCCTGGGGGTAGGGGGTCGAAACGACGAAATTTTATGGAAAACTATAGGGTAATCTGTTTGCCGAGGTGACCGAATTCAATACGTTTTCAGACAATAGTCATAAGCATTTTAAACCAGTTTTTATGGCACCAGTTGACTTTAAGAAGAAAATGCATACAACCTGTTTTGTAGGGAATTTCATGCTCTAACTTTTTTGTTTGAAACATTTTTTAATAAAATTTGTATTTTTCAAAATAAATGCAAAAAACTACAAAGAAACTTAATTTGGGGAAAATTTTTTTTAGTAATGGACGGATGGATCTGCGCCAAAATCTAATCAGATCTAAGTTATGCCAAGACGCGTATTTTAAAGAAAAAATTTATGTCAATACGTATGGACGTACAGACGTACGTACGTACAAGATCACGGACACAAATTTTTTTATTGTTGATTTGGGTTCCATAGTGTCTGAAACGTCGACATTTGATGAAAAACTATAGGGTAATTTTTTTGCCCGAAGTGACCAAATTCAATACTTCGTCCAGACTTATTCTGGGTCGAAGTAATAATAGGCAACCATAGTACGCTAATAATCAGTTACGTAGGGATTGTATTGTCATGATTATTAGGTGTAGGACCGACCACTACAATCTTGCGGAATCATTACATCGTGTCAAAATAGTAAGTAACCCAAAGTGCAAATGCGAAAACGGAAATGAAAATCTTAATCATGTAATCTGGCACTGTAGTAGGTACGATAACCAACGAAAAAAATTGTTAAAAGCGCCGTCTCGGCTTCGATATTTCCCCCATTTACTGTAGACACTTTTTCAATTAAACCAGACCTGAGAGCCTGCCGTCATATTATACAATTTTTCAGAGATTGCGACCTAAAAATCTAAAATAGCATCTAATAACAGTGTGAAGAAACAACAGTGTAGCAGAAATAAGCCTTAAGTAAGGGTTAAAATGCTTATTAAACAAAAAATAACAAGCGACCCTAATTACCCCTTATAAGAATTTTGAGCGAATGTTATGCAGATTTTTGAAAATCGTCCGCCATATTTGATCCGCCATTTTGAATGTTTAAATTTAAACTTTAAATTCGTAATCAGTGACCTCAGAAACCTCCTAGTAACAATTTTCGAACAAATCCAATGATTTTTGTAGCAAAAAAATGAATCAAAGTTATTACGCCATTCTCCCAAAAGTATCAGAAATTGACGACATTTGCACTCAAGAAAAACTATTCAAAATTTAAAAAAAAAAAATTTTTTTACATATTCGTGTTCCTTGACATTAAAACATAGAATTATTATGGTTTCCCAAACTTCAATACGTTTACAAACTTTGCAGAGCGAGTTAAAGTAGGACCGCGTTTTCTACTATTTTCGCCCCTTTCGCGCGACGCAATTTGGTACGCCTCGCCGCCGAAGTGGTTAAGAGTCATCTAGACAAATATAAATAGGTTTTGTATAACTATTTTCTGCACCCAACTGTACATAATTCTACGTATTCATTTGAGGTGCAACATTTGGACGTAATTTGACGTGCTATGTATACTGAAACCGTAAAAATTTCAGCCACCCAAGGCATTTGCGCGGAAAACCAAGTGGGTGTAGAATGGACATTCATATGCTAATTGCGTACGTAAAATAGACGTCTATTCGATGTCCAGACACGACTAATTTAATATTGAAAATTAATATTGAAAAATGCATCTGTAACGGACGCTCATGTATATACGCACACTGAATGTCCATTATACATCCATGAAAATACACTTCTCGTTTGTCGTGAAATTGACATCCAGAGGTGTACGTATAATGAACATTCGTAAATGTACGTAGAATAGACGGACGGTCTACATACACAGATTTATTGACCAAGTATTCATGTATCATGGACGTACAAGTGAACGATCAGAAAGATACATACGTCGGTTGTCCACAGAGTCCATTTTTCGTTCCCGATGAATGGATATAAAATAGACGCGTCGGTCGTTTCTATTCTTAGTAAAGTAGTTTGTATATAAATAATGATACAGAATACAGTACACAAAAGCGAAGTTTCGAAAAAGTGAAGTGAAATGAAGTGAGTGCAAATCGCAGTGGAAACACTGCGATTAAAGCCTCAAGATGAACACACAAGAACAAACCCCAAATTCGATTTCAAACACAAGGCCTCCAATCGCTGCAGGGAATAAAACTTATGATACAGCAAGATTGTCATTCTCGCATGCAACCAAAGAAGAAGGTATTATAATACGAACAAAAAATGATGTTCCAACTCGTGACTACACCTATGCATTTAGTCCAATCACCGACATCAGAAACATCCGTTTTGTATCAAGAATAGGCAAAAATAGAATCTGTTTCTTTTTGGCAACAGAGAAAATAGAAAAAGATAGAAATTTAAAATACACGCACCACGTGGTAAACGGTCAGGCATTAGAAACGCCTGCTGTTCAATAGATTAAACAGAATCGATATATACACCGCACCATAGAAGACGCAATTAAAAACTATAGCATAAAAATCAAATCCGAAATGACATTTATACGAGCAAATCATTTTGCATCTAACTCATCGTCCGACAATTTTCACCCTGTATCTATACAAGCAACAAATCCAGAAGAAGATATTTTAAATGAACCAATAAAGGAAGTCCCAAGCGCAAACGATATAAAATCACTAAATGAACAAGTCTCAAAAACAGAACTAACACATGTGCTATTAAAAAAACTGGAAAAGGGGCAGGTCCAGATAAAATACCAACCATCCTATACAACATATTATCAAGCAAAGGCAAGCACAAACTACTGGCCATTCTCAACTGCATGTGGACAAATCAACTATTTCCCATTATTTGGAAAAAAGCTATTGTTATCCCAATATACAAACCAAATAAAAACAAATTTAACCTGAATGACTACAGGCCGATATCACTATCCTGCACACTATGCACAATCATAGAAAGCTTGATCAACTTCAGAATCAAATGACTTCTAGATAAATACGGCTTAACAGGTCATCAATTTGGATTCCGTAAGAAATACTCGACACAATATGCTCTCCAAATCTTATACAATGAAGGCTGTGAAGCCCTATCAAAAGACTACATATTAATGACAGTATGCCTCGACATCGAGAAAGCTTTTGACATGATATGGCGAAAAAGAGTTTTACACATATTAGCCCAAATAGGAATTCACGGAAATACATTCAAATTCATAGAGCAATTTCTCAACTCCAGATATATTTGTGTGAAATGCAACGGACCGTTATAATATGATATAAGCTTTGAAAACGGAGGCCCACGAGGCTCTGTGATTAGAACTACGATCCTCCTATTAGCTATAAACGGAAATGGAAGATATATAGAAAGAACGTGTAAATGTATAATATTCGCGGACGATGTTACGGTATATTGCAAAGGTAGAAATTTAGCAAAAATAACTAAACTACTCCAAACCAGCCTAGATCAGATCTGGTCGTGATCGCTACACACAGGAATTGAATTCTCCGAAACTAAAACTAGATGTATTATTATCACCAACAAAAAGTCAGACACACAAAAGAGTCAGCTAAAATCGAGTAATACGTACACAGAGAAAGTAAATTCAATCAAACTACTGGGTCTATGTTTCGCCTGCAAACTAAAGTGGCCGATACATCTAAAGCAATTATAATCAGACTGCCAAAAACGCTTAGCTGTTTTAAAAAGTTTAGCATATAGAGCATGGGAAGCCGACAAAGCATCCCTTCTACAGCTACCTATAAAGCTACTACACTGAAAGAAATCGTATGTAGATTTTAGCTAAGTTGGTCAAGTAAAATCTGCCGAACTGAAAACTAAGTAAAATTTTCCGAACTTGTTCAGCACATATTACTTAAGTACTTCTGAAATTCTATTAAGTAGATATTGCTGAAAAACTAAGTAATAATTACTTGACTATCTTTTTATATGAAATCAGTGATTTTCTACTGCAAATATATAAAGATATAGACATAGTATATAATAATAAAAGGTGGGTTTGAAATTATATATAAATATATGTAATCATAGTTCAGCTGGAGTCCGCGTTCAAATCAGTCGGTAATATAGGACGCTGAGGCATACACTGAAAAAAGTTGTGAGCAGGGGGGTGATGAGGTGAACTGTTTCGTTCATAACGATCTCGTTGTGACCCCCGGGATTTGCGATCACTAGATGGCGCTACTATACATGTGCTTGGCAACCAACGCACAGATGTTTTCCTGATTACGGTCTCGAGATATGACGATTCGAAGTTTTGAATCGGATTGGCAAAATACATATTTGCTCCAGGTCTTTAGGATGACCGATTACGGGGACTAGGTATCGCTCTCAGTAGTTTTTCCCCATTTTAACCAAAATACGTACACCAGATCGCGCTGCATAGTGTTTCATGATTCTACCTGAAATACGTGTACCAGGTATTCAAGGTCGGCGATTACGGTGTCTAGGAATCGCGCTCCGTAGTTTTTCATCTTTTTAACTAAAAAATATGCACCAGGAGTTTGGGGTCGACGATCAAGTGGTCTAGGTATTGACTTCGAGTTAACCAACGATGACCTTGAGGTCAAAGTTGAGGGTCATTTCAAGGTCAAATTATTTTTGCTTATTTTTCTTCAAATTTGAACATATTTTGATTTGACCTTGAAATGACCTTCAAATTTTTTCAAATTTGGCCCAAGGTCAAGGACAGGGTTACCGTTGTTTATTAGATAAAATTGATTTCACCTTGAAATGACCTTTAACTTTCATCTAAAGGTCATCGGTGGTTAACACCAAGTTGATACCTAGACTACATGATCGGCAACCCCAAACACCGGGGGCACGTTTTTTATAAAAATACGCGACACGTAGACCCCGTAATCGACGACCCTAAATACCTGGTGAAGGTATTTTAGTCGAAGAGTTGAAAATCTACGGAACGCGACACCTAGACCCCGTAATCGACGACCCTAAAAACCTGGTGAAGGTATTTTAGTCGAAGAGTTGAAAAACTACGGTGCGCGATATCCAGACCCCATAATCGGTGACCCTAAACACCTGGACCCTAAGAACCACGGCGTTCGATACCCAGACCACGTATCGGCGATTGTAAGCATCTAGTGCACGTATATTAGTTAAAAGGGCGTTACGATTATCCAAAGCTCGCCGAGCACATGACTGCAAGCGCCATCTGGATACATGAAGTTTTGAGATAAGTGGGAGGTCACGAAGAGAACCGACATACCATAGGGAATATAGGAGCGGTGTCACCCCCCTGCCCTAGACATCTATTTCTTTAATTATAATTGCAATTGTATAGGAATGGGAATATGTGATATGAATGCATGAGTTTTCATTTGACATAAGTTAACCTCAAATCTTTGTTTGAGTTATTAACCAGTCACATAAAAACAGTGATACAATACTAATACTCGAACAATTAGTTTCAACTATTCATATAATTCATTAATAATTACAAAATATATACCGAATTACCGACATCTGCTAAAACCGGACAAACAGCTGTCTTGTATGTTTCGATGCAGCGATGTGCTCTGGCTCGGCAATATTTGCCGAAGTTATTAAGTAAAATCTACAGAAAAGTTGTTACTCAAGTCATTAAGTAGATTTTCTAGATTTTGTTCAGCAAATATTACCGAAGTGACTATGTAAATGTTACATAATGGTGGTTACTTAACTTCTTCGGCAAATTTGACTTGAGTTTTCGGTAGAACTTACTAACAAATTCTTTCAGTGTAGTGTGAAAAAAAAAGTTGATGCAAAGCGAGAAGATACATTGAAAAAGAAGAGAGACGCAGAAAGTGCACGTCGATTGAAAATTAGGTTAAATAAAAAAAAACACTAACAATATAAACAGACAGAACGTGAAAGATGGAGAAAGCGAGTACTAGATGGAAAAGTTAAGAACATTATTGAAATGACAGATAGGGAAAAGCGCATTAGGCGAAAACATAATCTTAATGCTGTAAGAGCCCATCGACAACGAATTAAAGACACAAAATCTAGTGAATTAATTTCAAATGATAATGTTCTCACTGACTCTTCCGAATTGCCTACTTCAAGAGCTCTTGCAAATATTAAATCTGGAAAACGACGTGTAGCTCGTGACAGAGCAAAGTGTCATAGAGCAAATAAAAAGTTGAAAGAAGAAAATAAAAAATTAAGAAGATATTACGAACGTTATAAGAAAAAAGTTCAAAGAATACAAAAGAAATTGGCACCTCCACTGTCTCCAAAATCATCATTACAAAACATTATTAAATATACAAATCTTGGAGAAAATCATAAGAGACAATTTCTTTTTGAGCAAATCTTGATTGAACAGACAAAAGATATATGCAAACGAAATAAAGAGCGTGCTAGTAAATCTTTACTCAAACGAATACTATGTGGATCAATTATTAAAAAATATAAGATGTTGACAGATTGTAGAAAAATTTAGCACCTTTACGTAGTAAAACATTTGGAAATAAAAATTTATTGGAAAATAAAATTACTTTTGAAAGTCCAGCAATTTTGTTTATAAAAAGAACAGTTGAATCTTTTTTCGAAGATAACAGCCGAATGTGTCCTGGGAAAAAGGATACAATCACTCGCAATAAATTAAAAAAACAAAAAATGTACCTCAACGACAACATTAATGAACTCTACAAAAAGTTTAAAATATCGAACGCAAACTTTCAAATCAGTTACAGCACTTTTTGCAAATTTCGACCATTTTGGGTTGTGAAAGCTGCAGTTTGTGAAAGAGATACATGCCTTTGTATAAAGCATGAGAATATAACGCAATTGGTAAGTGCATTGCATCGAGAACGTATCATTCAAGAAAATACATCTTCGAAACTGATTTCTTCCATAATATGTGATATTAGAAGTGAAAATTGTTTTCTACGTAAATGTGAGTCATATTCCTTTAAAACTGTAAGATTTAGTAATGTTGCCGACGAGAAATCTATATCTTATTATTCGTGGAAAAATATAAAGGAAAGTAGAATTTCTGCTAAAACTAAAAAGGAAATTCAAGTTCAAAGAACAGTGAAAAAAAAATAGAGATAACAGTAGCGAAATTAAAACAAACGTTATTAGAAGAATTGCCACAATTTATGGAACATGTTCATTACGTGGAACATCAGCATAACATAATGAAAAATGTACGGCATAATTTAAGTGAAACTGATTTATTTTTGAATATCGATTTCAGTCAAAATTATGAATGCAAGTATGCTGTAGAACCTCAGTCCGTTCATTTCGGAGCTTCGAGGGAATCGATATCACTCCATACTGGAGTGTGGTACACCAAAGATACCCATCAATCTTTTTGTACACTATCAACGGATTTAAGACACGATCCATCTGCCATTCTGGCTCACCTTAATTCGATTCTTCAAAGAATTCTTCAACAAAAGAAAGGAATAACTACTTTACACGTGTTATGTGATGGTCCTACAAGTCAATATCGTTCAAAAAAAATGTTTTTCTGATTAGTTAATTATATTTTGAATTTTTTGCAATCAAGTTTCAACTATTATTTACAATTTTTCTGAAAGCGGTCATGGAAAAGGGGTGGCCGATGGAGTAGGTGCACTTGTCAAAAGAACAGCGGATGCTGCAGTAGCCAATGGAAGAGACGTAGGCAATTTTGAAGCATTCCTGGCAATTCTTGAGAAAAGTAATGTTAATGTTTGGTTTGATTCTATAACTTCGAATGATATAGAATACGTGGATAAGCAAGATCAGTCATCTAACATACAAGCATTCAAAGGAACACTGAAAGTACATCAGTGGGTGTGGAACAGATTTCAACCTCAGGAAATATGTTTTAATAAACTTAGTTGTTACCAGTGTAATTATAAAGTAAGTTGCCAACATTACCATTTAGGTTGCCTTTCTCTAGTCTCGATGCCAAAGAAAAAAGGCAGGAAGAATAATTTAAGTACTAAAAAGTATCCATTAGAAATAGAAGAAACATTGAAGAACACAAACAAAAATAAACGCAATATTCGTTCAAAATAAGGTGATACCTGACAAAATTGCCCGAAAAATACCTATTCTGGTTAAATTTCTACATATTCATATTTGTTGTGATAAGTGCATTTATTCTTATATTTATGGTGTTAAAAACATTCCTCAAATATTAATAATAGATTATTTCAGGCTGTATATGAGAAGTATGTAATCTCCGTGTCATTTATGTAATCTCCGTGGACTTTGAATTCACAAAATCATATAGAAGTTTATTTTATTATATAATTAAGTATTCATATTTTGGATTGTGACTTAAAATGGTGCTAGCAATGTAACTAACAAGATTCCGTTAATTTATAAATAAATTTTTTGTATTAAAAAAAAAGTTGAAATTTGCACGTTCGTGGAGAATCACCCATATAATATGAAACTTTCATCTCATTGAATAATTGGTGTAGCTAGTATCGTTTTGGACTTATAGGCAGTTGAAAATATTATTTATTATATGATTTGTAATAAAGATTTACAGAATTATGAGTCGGAAATGTCGAATATCATCTAAAAATTCAAAAGAAAACACTCATATTTTATATTTATGTCTAGAAAAAGAAAAAAAATGCGAATGATATATAAAATTCGGGAGACGACAACAACTTGTTGAATATAAACATTTTCCATACAAGTACCAGTTAAAAAAAGAATATAGCAAATGCCATATGTTATCATACATATTATATAAACGAAATATCAATAATGATATATAATGTAGAATTATTGACAAAATATTAATAAAAATAGTAAAAGATTGCATGTTTCATTTCTAATATCAGAAGTATCCAACATTTGCACGTAAAGATTTGCTAACAGTTTTTATCTTTATTACGTATGTATCAATTTCTTATATAATGCATAATTCCAGGATAACCAGCAATAAGGTTTGATTTTAATTATGAAATTGGGGGGTGAATTATATCATTCCATTCATATTTAATGAGACTGTGCTTAAAATCAATGAATAAATGTACAGGATCGTTTCTATGAATTCACTAATTTTTCAGATGTTTAGAGAAACTGCAATGTTAGGATTCATATTGTTAAATTTCAATTAATTTTCACGAAAGGTAACACACATAAAAAAATCTAATGTGATAAATTGATTGTCGTAAAATGGATATTAGATTTGGTGAATCTATTTTGTTTGGGAAATTACTATACTGATAAAAAGCTGCAGAGTAATATGCGATTCCAGAAACAATTAGGGAAAGAAATAGTGATTAGGACCAACTCGAACTCGCATAGCTATTTTACCTAACCATTCAATTTATATGATTTTAATGATATATGTATATGGATTAGTTTAGTTTACGTTGATATAGATCGTTTTTGAAAGACTAATTAAAATCCAATCGAGCTTCAATATCTTTATTACAAATTTGATAATTCTTACATCAAATAATTTTTTTCCAATTTAATTTAATATATTAAAATGTAATATAATAGTACAAGGCACTGCAATTAATATTTAGAAATTCTTTTGGTCGACATTTTGGTTTACTAGGAAGCTTTTTTAAGTGCAACATTCAGTTATGTATGCTCATACGTAGGTATTTAACAATATAGAAAACGCAGTTCAACTATCAAATATTAATAATAATGCATAGTTAAACTTACATTTCACCAAAAACAACCACATCGTTTTTAAGCTAGCCAGATTAATAATGCGGATTTTAGTACCACAGTAGGTGATGTTTATCCAAATGGGATGGAATAATCTTCAACCAAGATCATTATAAAGAATCCTCCAAAAACTGTATGCATGACCTTGATTTTATAGAAGTATCAGTAAAACAAAAGAACCTGAGAATTCAATTTATGGCCGGTCATTAGAATTACGTTTTTTGTATGATAAAATCGGATTTTACGAAAATATCAACAAGATTCCTTATTTTGATCATTATTAAGATTGTTATTATGTAAATAGATAAACATTGGTACTCTTTAAACATTTTCGCTAATTAATTATAACAAAACGTTGAAAACTAATGAGTTTTGAAATTAAAAAATAACATTAAATATTTAATAAAATTTTGCTGTATATATTTTACAAGAAAAATGTTCCGGACCTAATACCTCCGTATTAAATATTAAGATTATTTCAGTACATTCATTATTTACTGGTCATTTTCTACTCAGTACATTTTTGTCAATAAAAATAGAAAACTGTAAAAAAAATTGTAATATTGACACAAATGGGTGTCTTCGATAACCAATATAGACTGCTAAAGTACCTTTATGTACGTCTTTTCGGTATGAAAGTAAACTCGTGCGTAAAGTAAACTTTACGTACTCGATTATACTTTACTTACGGAAAAACAGATTCTAAGCTGTTCTAAATGAATTAAAACGTTTAATATAAAAATTGTTGGGTTAGACTGAGAATCTACAACTTGCTTTTCGACAATTGAATAAATTGAAAATAATAGAAAAATATCAATGAAAGTTCAACTTAAAAAATTTATTAATTTCCAATACCAGGGAATAAGCCGTAACAGTTATTTTATTTTTCAATCTATTAATTCAAGTAAGAAGTTGCAGGGAAAAAGTACTGAATTACATAAAAATATATCTATGTAGATGGTGTATGGGAATAGTAATATTTATAATAACTTATTGAATATTATATTGATTCGATATTTCAGAAACGATTCATACTTGTCTGAATAAAACCTCTTTGTATATACATATACCGTATGTCATTAAAATTATATAAATTGTATCATTAAGAAAAAAATCGGAGACGACGGTGTCTGATAATAGTATGGAGTTGATCGTAATCATTCTTTCTTTCATTAATAGTTACTGCAGCCGGCATGGCATACAAAAGAAGCGGCGTATCACGATATAACTTATAAATGTCATTAAAAACCAGTATTACACCATATTTATTGTCAGTTTATTGAAAGCACTCATCGCATTTGTATGCATATATCGTGAAAAGTAACTGAAATTTATACATATGAATCCTATCGTCGTCCTTATTCTGAACATTACATGGTAATGTTAAATTCATATAATATTTCATAAACATTTATGAATTCATTTTAAAAATATTTGCAGTTCCCACGATTGGAAACAATTCATTCGCTAATCCAATAATTAAAATCAAATCGTAGTGCACAATAGCTGATTCGCCGACAACATCTGCAATGCAATGATATACAAAATGTAAATACTATATTACTGATTACTACGTTAATTGTATAACTATTTAAAATTTATTTAACACAATAACACCCACGGGGACACATTTTTCGCCACTTTTTCAGAGCTCTCTAGAGGGAATAAATTTTGGGCCTCATCAATGTTAAACATATGAAATTCATATCCTTTTTATTGATCTTTCCAATGACGATATCCAAAATTAGTAACAAGAATTATTACCCAAAAATCCGGTGAAGTAAAAAAAATAAAAAAATTTTGTTTTCATGTTGTGTTTTCTTAATTTTCCGTTATGGAATCATCTTGACATCAACTTAGATGATAGAAGGAATACATGAATTTCTGAAAACGTTATTTGGAAAGTTAATTTGGTCACATGAATGATACAGAATGGTGTCCGAAACGAGAATTTTCGTTTATTACTCTATAAATAAAAAACTATCAGATTTAGTGTGATCAAAAGACTAAAGACTATCTGTTCAGAATAATTTTGCAAAAAATAAACAGGAAATGTGTTGTTGCGGAATTAATTGTAACACCGAGCAAAATTAGTTAGTCACTGAAATATTCTATTTATATTGCACATCATGGACATCTATTTCTGTCAATATATTCCATTTCTTCTGTACAGTTTCCTATTTTTATTGACAAATACATTGATCCATCTAAGTAAAAAAAGTACTGAAACAATCGTAATATTTAATTCAGAAATGACCGTCGTGCAATGTTAACATTTTTCTTATAAAATCTCTACTAAAAGAGAAAACTCCTATTGAATTTTTTATGTTATTATAGTTATTTTTAAAACTAATGAAATTTAAAATTATGTATTATATTTACCTAGTGACAATGTTTACAGAGTTCCAAAGTTCATGAATGTTAATTATAACAATATTGTACAATAAGTTTCGTAACATATCCGATTTTTTTTCCCAGAAAACTGAATTTTAATGGCCAGATGTATGTTTCCATAAAATAAAGTTCACTGATCAGGATTTTTCAGGATGTTCATGGTGTTTAAGGGTTAAATAAAATTTTAATTATCTATTATTATTAATATTTTTTGTTCAACTTCGTTTTCTACATTGTAGTCTCTAAACTTACAATTATTTTATCACTTTGCTTACATATATTTCACCAATATTACATAAAAAGATTAATCTTTGAATGAATAAGTATAATAACATTTAAAATAAGTTATTGAAACTCGATTGTATTTTAATTATATGTATCATTAAATTTGAATTTAAAAAAAGATCTTTACATATATCATTAAAATGATGATTTCAATCGTTAGAAAAAATACTCATACGACAATGCCTTATCATAGTATTGATTTGATCGTAATCATTCTTTCTTTCTTTAATTATGTCTGTAGATACATATTAGCCTAAAAATGAAGCTGTTTACCCGTATAGTAATTTAAGAAATCAAATCTATTATCCATTTTATAACGAACAATTTATCGTATTAGTTTTTTTTATGCATGTCATATTTTGTGAAAATGAAATGAAATTTACCAATATAAGTTTATCTAAATCATATTAAAAATTAGTGAATTCATATAAACAATCACGTGATTTATTAATTGATTTTAAACATATTCTCATTAAAATATGAATGGAAAGAATTCGTCCACTCCGCAATATCCGCAGAAATGTATTGCAATCTTAGTATTATTATTAATATTTTGTCAATAACTCTGCTTTGTATATAAATATTACTATGTTTATATGCAACAATTCGCTGTTGGCTCCTAAATTTCATATATCTATCACAAGCATTTTTTATATTTTTTTATACAGAAATATAAAACATGCCTATTTCTTTTTATTTTCAGGTGAAGTTTGATGTTTCTGAGTCATGATTTTGCAAAGCTGTATTATACATATTATAATAACTGTTATTTTCAACTGCCTGTAACTCCAAACTGATGCTTTGACAAATTATTCAATATAAAATTATTGGCCGTAGTTGGAAATTAAAAAATGTGACTGAAATCTAAAATAAATCTAATCATCCGATATCTTATAAAATTTATACAATTTATTGAATGATAAATATAGCTAAAATGCATTCTCGTGATAAATTTACAATAACTACTATCAGATTAGTTCATGATATCGTAAAAGAGAATAATTATCAAGAAGGAATTAGAAATTACTCTTTTAGGAAAAGAATTCATTACATGTGCTTTAGAAAGATAACAACGAATATAAAATAAAGAACAATTAGCATTCCTAACAGGAAAGTCTGAAAAAAAATACTATGAAAGAAATAGACATTTTATATCATAGTAATTTGGTCTATTATAATCAAATGTATTAAATGCTACTGGGTTTTTCTTCATAAAATTTATAAATCATATACTAAATAAATATGATTCCGCAAAAATAACTTTTTTTTAAGTTACTTATAACCGAATAATTTTTTCTCACTACCATAAAATCGCGTTTGTATATTAGGTAGATGCTGAAAGCCTGATCTAAATAGATTTTCTATGTAAATAATGATTAGTTTTTCATGTGATTATTATACTCGAATCAGAAAATATTAATATGGACCATAGAAAAGCTAGTTTTTTATTAGTGCTTAGCTAATTACTACTGCACTTTAAGGTATAGCAGTAAGTTGTACGTTACCGATGACGCATGGGGTAACTAATTAACTATCATTACCTAAATGAGTTTCTAGGGTTCGATTACTCACAACGCCCTAATTATCTCGTACATGAGTGAAGATAAGGCTTCCTATAAATGAGTGTTCCTGGGCTATGTGCCATCATTGTATCTTCCATTTTGGAGCAGTAAACCTTGTGCCTCACAACAGTAGTGCAGCAGCGGACCCGATTTTCACCCCAGTAAACCGACCAAATCAAAGTAAGTTCAAAAAAACCTGTGTATTGTGCATTTATCATTTTTTTTTAAATTTTTCCGTATAGTGCTGGGGACATATAAATGTACGCTCTTGTTCTTTTCGAATCATGGCGTTGAATTTTAAGTTAAAAAATTGCCCAATAGATTCATTATTTAAAGCAGCTTTTTCCGTACTAACTAAATATTTTCGAGATATCTGCCATTCTGTATGTTTCAAAATTCGATTTTGCAAGAATTATTTGTATTGCAATCTTACTTGAGGTATTGAACGTTCGAACTCTCATTTCATGCGTAACTACGTTAAAAAATAATGGTGAAGGTTTACAAGCTTATGGAAAACTTCGCTCTTAGTATTGTTAATGAAAATATTACGAAAATTATAATACAATTTAGATAATTTTTAGAACCAAAACTTGGAATAAGTTAACAACTAAATATTTTGTGTTTGAAATGAGAAAGTTTCAGTCTTACTAATTTTTTAATCTACAATCCGCAGAGTTTGTACTACCAAGACATTCTCCTTTGAATTAAAAAGTGAAATTTTTATTAATGTATTCATTTTACGTTAATTTCATATAAATATTCCTAGTTTGATCTTTATTAAGTAATTATGTTATGTACAATGATAGCCCATCTTCAAGTATCACTCAGAACACACTTTTTTCATCCACAATTCCTTCGTTTCAAAGTGCTCCGCCAGTAAGGTAGTAAAATTCAAGAAAAATGTAAATTAAAGATGACTGGATAAAGTTTTCAAAATTAGGGCTCTGTAAGGGTAATTCTAAGCACTATATAAACAGTTTCCTAGAAAATACCAAAGATATTGATTGAGAACTGACCGAGAATTTTCGAAAATAATTTGTTTTTTATTTATTTCCGAAAAATTTTGGTCATTTCTCAATTAATGTCTGTGGCATTTTCTATGGTACCGTCTATATTAATCAAAATTGCCCTTACAGAGTCCAAATCTTAAAAAATCGTTACAGTCACTTTTTTTTTACGGTTTTTAGAGAAAATTCCTGCCTAATCAGCGGATCACTTTAGAACCCCCTTAAGACAAATCAATAATAAATAATAATTAAGAAAAAATGTTTCATATAAGTAAATGAAATATATAGTCTGAATTTATTTTCTGCTTATTGGATACATCTTCCTAAATAAATTAAACAATTCCAAAAATATAAAATAGTACATCTCGATATTTAATAAAAAATTGCTTGATATTAATATAACTTGTTATATGATTATAATTTGTTTTTCAATAAATCAGCTTATATTCGGTTAACCGTATTTTATTCAAAGAATTAAATGTTTATTTAGAAATTACGTGTGCAATTAAATTGAAATCTATAGCAATCATTCACGTATTGCGTAACACTCGTGCACTAAATCATACATGATTCACCCGTATTGGATAAAAATGCATATCTTTAACCATTTAACGCCTAGATGTGCTGGTTTTCTGCATGAATTTCAGCCTCCCAAATTTACTAAAGAAACTGGTAGGAAAGTTTCAAATGGTCCATTCCGGCTCTACTTGGGATTGCTCTTTCAAAAGGCGTTCATAAAATTTCAAAAAATTGAAACATGCAACCTTTTTTCAAAAATGCAAAAATTTGCCTCATCATTCTTTTATCGATTTATCGAAAACATCTTTACGATTGTTGCACATTGAAAATGTACATTGTACATTCAGTTCTTTTTTGATTTTGAACACAATATAGCTTAAATATTTCGAAAATTTGCATATGACGTGCCGATTGGTGAAAAATGTGCCCGACTTCGATTGAAACTTGTTACTCGGGGGTTTTCGGGTCGCTGCTTACGCATTTGAAGTAACAATCTAATAATTCAAAATGGTTGACACAAAATTTGTGGGTAATATTACCTTAATGTTTGAAAAATATTTTTATTTTTACACAACAATACAACAAGAACTTATTTACTGTAATGCGATTTTTTCAAACACGGTTTGCAGTAATACAGTTGACATGTTTTGCAAAATTTTCTGGTTCGTATTTTGCATAGTAAGATTGAGCAATATCTCGGTAAATATTGTTTTTCTATCTCGTGTTTTACTCTTTTCGTTCAGCTAGAACGCTCTTTGCCTACATACTGTTGCAAAAATGTTGTGGTTTCCTTTCCTTCATAATAGATATTGTATAAAATTAGTTCGTTAGTGCAGATTGAATCAACCGTACAAAATGATGCAAAGTCCATCTCTTTGATCTCACAATTGGCTCTATTGCACTCTATTTCTGATCGCGTAAATCTATGTCTCCTACAAATTTCTTATAGAGCATAAAAGTATTTGAAAATTCGAATCATGTTGTCTCTTTCGTACTCTTCTGTCGGCGTCTTACTACACCCAATGGCGTTATTCCAGTGGCCATACATAAAATAGCGACTGTTTCGACACTTTACCGTTGTGAAATTCATTATACTATTTTTTAAGTCATATGTAAAATTCATCATAGCTACCGTTCTTTGGAAAGTGGTTATAACACCTTTCTAATACTAAATTGTACGTTTTCATTGATATTATTATATTCACAGTATGCAACCAAAGATTATTGCTATTAACTTATTGATCACCACATGAACTTTTCAGAAAAAAGAACTGAACATATCAGATAACGTAATAGACGAACTAGAAACAAAAGTACCGCGATAGTGCTCTACCTTATATTAGAAAATCCCAACAAGAAAAATTTTGCAAAACTTGTTACGTGCATTAATGCAATACTTGTTCTGAAAAATCGCGTTCTGAAAATGAAATTTTATTTTTATTTTTCTATGAAAAATAAAAATGTTTCTTTTTTGAAATGAGGTAATGGTCTTGAAAAATAAACAAGAAATTAATATTTAAGGAAATAAAATAAAAATTAGAAATTTTAATTTACAAGAAAAATTGTATCATATATAGGTCCAAAAATCGTCCACTTCCTCGAGATGAGAATTGGTAAACTTTGAAATTTCAAAAGCAAAGGGCGAAAAAATGTTGAAAAATTGGTCCAACCAATGGAATGCGAGAAAATTGTGAAAAAATGGTGAGCCGTTTTATGTCCGCCATTTTGAATTGTTGAATTCTGACTTCAGATTCGTAATTAGCGACCTCAAAACTCCGGAGTAACAAGTTTCAATTCAATTCAGGAGCATTTTTGAACAATCTGCTCGCCATAGGCGAAATTTCGAAATATTGTTATGTTATTTGCTCTGATTTCGGGTTCGAAATGGACAAACAAAGAAATGTACATTTTCAAAGTGCAAAAATTGGTAACATGTTTCTGATGCTTCAAGTTATGTTCAGTGCGCAACATGATTAAATTATCTGGAAATAACGCGATCTATTGTATAATATAAAAAAGTAGGGGGTAAGTGTCATTTTTTCGAAATGTTACCCACTTTATTCAAAAGAGCATCTCCAAAAATTATTGAAAATGGATCTTTGCATATTTACCTACTATTTTCTATAGTAAATTTACGAGGCCGAAGTCCATGCAAAAAAAACACATCTCGGCATTAAATGGTTAATGTGAGTATAGACATAGTTTGATGCATAACCTCGTAAATTTTTATATGTCGTTATAGAATTTTTAACTTTTTGTTTCTCAAATTCTTCGCACTTTTAGTTATAAAAATGTGTGCATGTTGATCAAATGCCATCCGTGTATAGGGGTCATGTGAAATTTAAATCATAAATTTATTAGGTTGAAAGTCACAATTTGGAGAGAGGCACGCACATAAGTCCCATTAGAGAATTAATAAATATAAAATGTAATACATCCGTGCCGGCTGTCGGTATTTTTTTGTTGTTTTGTAATTTCTCTTCTGTCAACACTATACAATTAATTATAATTAACGTATTGTTCGTGTGATTTCAGAAAAAAAATGGACTTAACTCATCTCATGATGTCCATGGGAGGCTTGGAGGTCACGAGATCCAGCGATGTAAGTACACTGAATAAAATTTTGTATATATTCAATTGTGATCACTGATTGACTGGTTATATTATTTATGTCCAAATGTCTTCATTAAAGAATCTAAATTTCCAGTTCCCAATTATGTTCGATAATTTTGAACTAATACGTCGATTTCGGAATAAAACTACCGTACACTGATTACCTATTCCTATTTGTCACGGTGTATCGTGTATGCACAACAAAGTCTCTTTAAGACATTTTATTTTTTACATGTTCCAGACAAAATAACGTCTAAACTATTGAAACATCTTTCTGTAATTACCAATTTGTATGGCTGGATGCATATATTGTGACCGCATAAGTTAATTTGGACTTTTCTAATTCACATTCTGCATGCTAATATTAACATATAATTTTTAATTTCAGACCTCAGTACTGCAAAGCAGGCTGCAGCGGCATTTCGATGCCTGCATCACCCAAACCTGCACAGCCGATGTGCGGGATTTAGAGCATGTGGCCGGTTGCAGTGGATGCAGCCATGAAATATGCTGGCGCCTGAAGGCAGGCGTTGCACATGTGCATTCCTGTTGGGAGACTGACGGGATGTGTGGCGAATGCCTTACGGTTCTCGTCATTTTTGTCCATCATGCACAGAAATGCACAAATAGCGCGTGCCCCGTGGCTTTCTGCCAGGATTTAAAGAAAATCCTAAAACAGAGGAGCACAAACGTTTTCGTAAGTTTCTAAATTTATCGTAATATCATATATTTGTGTTTAATACGATTATATTCAAGTTTTCTATTAAAGATATTAATTTTGTATTATTTTTCAATAACACTACATTATTGCAAAATAAAAAATATTCTAAAATAAAAAAATTCTAAATTTGGAATTTTTGTTTTTATAGGGCAGGAAATAATACTGGTGACAGAGACGTCCAAAACGCGCTGCCGAATACGAAGAAAAGCGGGCGAGGAAAATGATGGGTTTATTTATTTATAAAAATATCTATTTCTAATATAATAAAAATTAATAAATCGAAATATTTTTCCCCATTATCAACATGATTTCGTTTCAGTTACCAATTTCCACTCATCCCAATTCTAATAATCAATCAACACAATATACTAACATTAATTATAATTTGATAAATATATATATCGATGTGATCTATTAAATAACCACATAGCGGACAATAAAAATAATTCATCTCTCAATCATATGCATATGTCTTAACCCTTTGCGGCGCAGTGGTAACCCAGATTACCACCCTTTTAATTCATATCATTTCTGTCTAGTTTCAATGATTTCGAAGCAATATTCAAAAAATGCCCAATATTTTTTTTTTCTTTTTTTTGAACAGAATTCGGTCGGAATCCGTTGGGTAGATCGCTAGATATCGATATTTTATTTATCATGTGATTGATTTCAATCATACTTTTTTCTTTTTTCCGACCAATATGACATATATAGTGGTGTACGTAAAACCTAAAAACAGAAGTTTCCATGGGTCTCGATCGCGACATTTGTGACCGCTGTGGCCGCTGCGCAGCGAATGCGAACACTGTCCGAACAGTGCAGTTCAGCTAAATATCCGTCAGAGATATTTTCGACACTTTCAAGATATCTTTGATGAATTATACATATGTATATATATTGTATATATAAGATCATAATAATGCAGACAGTAATTAGTAAAACACAATAAACACGCAATATTCATCGAATAGTCTATTACAATACAAGTGCATGAAGTATTTTGAAACTTTTATTTATTAATACTACGGCCGGCCTGTCGTCGGGGCGTAAGTTTTGAAAATGCTCAATTTCAATTTTACGTCGACTCAGGCCATACACAGAGGGAAAAATATTGTATCCGATAACATACTGATGTTCCCGGGTAACATATTGATAGTACTGAATACCATCAGATGTTACAAGATACTATCAGTATGATATCCGGTAACATATATTTCTCTCCGTGTAGGTCGTAGTTGTTAATCATTTAATTTTCATATATATATATATATATATATATATATATATGTATATATATATATATATATATATATATATATATATATATATATATATATATATAGAAACACTATATTGTTGCAACAGATCTAACGAAGCCACTTGGACCAAAATATGATTGGACCCCGAAATATCGATATAATTTTATAATATAATTGAAAGCTGTTAGTATACGAACGCGTATTAAGGAATAGCCGACTCTCCACTCGGTCAAGCGAGGCACCACGCCAACTCTAGTTTAATTGATGTTAATAATATATAATGGAAGGAATTCAATCATTTCGACATTCAGAATTGGCTGAAGTTTACTTATGAACTGGAATACAATAATTAGATAAATTTCCTAGATGTAAACAATTTAGTGACAACAAATTGCAGTTCAAAGTTTGACTGGAACCTTAAAAAATCTTGGTCGCGGATATATATCAAGTATCTTTCTATTCATCTGCAAATATACAAAACTGACGTGATATACGGAATAATTGATAATGCCTTCAAACTTTCTTCATCTAAATACCATAAAAAAAAATCTCGACTACATAACGGTGACGACAACGGTGGTTGTGACGGATATGATTACATTTTTAATTGATGACTCATTTCTAGGTATGTGAACAGGTTTGAGACGTGATACACACCAAAATTATGTAGATCCCAGAGATTTTTGTAATTGGCATATTATAATTAATCCATTATTATTTAATCAACAATTACTTCAACAATTAAAACAATACCGCCCGTCATTACAATTATCGAGAGTAATGGTAATTGAAAAATATTGAATACAATTAATATGTGATTACAAATAATGAAAATAATTATAACTGAACAAAAATGTGATTACAATTAACCTGGTTAATTGGGTTATCCGAGTGTTACGGACGATAGTACGTACCTCGCCTTATCAAATAGTATATTATAATTTTCTATAATATTTAAGCCATTATAATAGATGTCAGGTTGCCTGTGGGATGAGCGAATATCGTATTTAACGCAATACAATATTCGTACATCCGGTGCACGGTTACAACGTGGTCCGAGCAATCACAGCAGTTTAATTCTTTGTAAATTGCTTAAATGAATGTACGTGGAACCTGTAAGCAGTTTTCGATGGCAACCTGCTAGCGTTTGCAGATCGCATGACCACACTCGGTGTCGACTAGCACCCTAAAGGAGCTGTCGTCAGCGGTTTCCCACACGAAAACTGCATATCGCGCGCGTGACCGGATGAACAATCCATCTTCATCGTCGACGGATCCCAAAAAGCGCGATAGTCTTTAGTCAGTCGGATCACCGAAAGCAAAGAGGCAACTTCGGGTCGTTCGCAACTTTTCACGCGAGAGACCTAGATCGCGAGGTACTAATTCCAGTCGGGACTTAGTCGATTTCATACATCTAACCTCAGCGATCTGCCTCTGGAAGTCATCCGACTCGTGGCTTCCAAACACCGGGAAAATCGAGTGCGCGCTCCGGTCGTTTACTATAGCGCGCCGATAGTAATCATTTCTGTACGGGTGCTGGTCGGGATAATAACAATAAATAATAACTGCGCGAAGAGCATAAAGAGAGTATTCCTTAAATCCCGACCCAAAGAGATCTCCATCCTTAACACCGAGTTTTCTCGCTGTGCCCTGCGCTATCGAAAAATCATGGAGACATCAGAAAAAAGTACTTAAATTAACTTGAATCTGGTCACTGGAGTGATTTTGGGGTCGCTGATCACGAATCTGACATCAAATTTTTAATGTTCAAAAATGTTTCGATTTGCTTGGAACTTCTTAGAAGGTGAGTTTTTATAGCTCCGGAACACGAATCTGACATAAGATTGACTTGGGAAGTTTCAAATAACGATATTAAAGGATTACAAATTACGCTCAAATTCGCTTGAAACGGAGACATCTGCTTTTCCTAACATTATCCTATTTTCGGCACTTTTCTGACCTTTGTCGATATTTTGCCATCTTTCACGATCTTTCTATCTTCTAGATCACATTCGATCTTTTTCACTCTCCATCGATTATTTGTGATATTTCTCGATCCTTATCTAGATTTTCCGATAATTTCCGATCTTGTTCTACCACTTTTGCCTTAATCATTTTCCCCGAAAAGGCACACCCGCTGAGTTAATTCGCAGTTCCTGGAGTTTTAAGTTTGACCTTGAAATGACCTTGCCGGAACAATCGACCATATCATATTCGGGTGTAAAATTTTGTGCTCTTACCAAAATCATGAAAAAAATTGGAGTTTCCATTTAAAAAAATAAACATGACCTTGAAATAACCTTGAATTTGTTATCTCTATATAAATTTAAACGTTTCGATATTTTTGGATTACCCTGTATATGTATATTTATATGTGTATATGCATAAACGCACACGCTCGTTCTTTCTACCATAGATTTCGTTCCGGTTCTTATAATCTCATTATTCACTTTTTACTATTTTTTGCATAACTTCGGTACCTGCGTCGACGGTACCGTATTGTACCCGAGTCTTAGATTAATTAAAAATTTTCGTCTATAACCAACATGTTTAGCTTATTTCTATGAGTTAAACTTTGTTCCTTCCCCGACCTCACGTCTCTCCGAGTTTGAGTTGGTCGCGAGCAATTGGGCTATTCGTTTGTTTTTGGCAATTTGGCACTTTGGGAATTAGGTTTTGCCGTTTAAGAACGGCTGGCGCCCTGTAAAAGTAAGTATTTGGCATTTCGAAACTCCATACGTGACCTCGGAAAAATAACGCGTCACAATGCATAAACGCACATGCACGCACGGACGCCATTTATTATTTTCCAAGCAAATTCCGACCGGGATAGTATTTGTGGAAAATAAACGCCGGTCACATCACCAACGGTAGCATTTATCATTTTCTTGTACTAGTTATTTTGCAAGTTTCTTATTCATATTCTGCATGGTAATCTTTACAATCAATTTTTAATTTCAAATTTCGGTACCTTAGAGCGGACTGCAACAGTATCTGGATGCCTGCCTAATGCTGATGGCCTACATTTGGCGCAGGTGACCAATTGCCACTGCTGCAGCATCGAAGGTTGCTGGCGCCTGAAGGCAGTGTTCGAAACATCCTGGAAAACATCACACGTATTCTTCGGATGCTGCTAAGCACTTTTTGTTGTATGAAAATTTTGCGTCAAGCCAATCATTTTCGAATAAAAAATTTTGAACGTTTTATTGTTGATCAAACAACTAAAAATTTGAACTATAAACGAGACATCTATCTTATCAGTCTTTTTCGATAAATGTAATTTTGTATACTGACCAATGCCACATAAAAAGTAACATAAGCTGCCTGATACATAAAAATGGTGAAATATAACTCTGCTTCTACCAGAAATCAACGAGTGCGGACCCAACAGCTCCACACTTCATGTAGTTTATGACACCAAACCGCCCCATAGTTTGTCCTTACTCCTGTACCAACTCATATTTCGGGTAGAGTGAATTTTCTCATCGTAATTTCATATATTTGTGTTTAATACGATTATATTCAAGTTTTCTACTAAAGATATTATTTTTCAATAACACTATATTATTGCGAAATAAAAAATATTCTAAAATAAAAAAATTCTAAATTTGGAATTTTTGTTTTTATAGGGCAGGAAATAATACTGGTGACAGAGACGTCCAAAACGTGCTGCCGAATACAAAGAAAAGCGGGCGAGGAAAATGAGGGGTTTATTTATTTATAAAAATATCTAGTTCTGATATAATAAAAATTAATAAGTCGAAATATTTTTCCCCATTATCAACATGATTTCGTTTCAGTTATCAATTTCCATTCATCCCAATTCTAATAATCAATCAACACAATATACTAACATATAATTTGATAAATATTGCGAGGGGTTTTTCTTTTTCCTCACTTAATTTATTTTTATCAATTAAGGATACGTATTAAAAATTATACAAATACCCTTCACGTAGTTTAGAACAATTATTATTTTAGTTGGTTTTTCATTTCATATAATATTCAATATTTAACAAATACCGACTCGCGAGACCGAAACCGGAGAAAAATGACACTCAATAGAATTAACCGGCGGTTCGGACTTACCGCCTTCTTTGATGTACTATTCTTTTGGACTCTCTGAATGTATCGTGGCGACGCACAGTAAAAAAAAATCTATAATAAGTAATCGAGCTGACTTATGTAAAACAAAAATTCTCTTTTATCGTGCCGTAACGTAAACGCTCGATGGTCGGCAACGAAGTGCCGAAATTTCCGCGAGACTTTTCGCGGATCGCACGTGAAGCTCCGACTCTCTTTCGCGCCCCTCTCGTCATCGGCCGCTGCTATCGCCTATTTTCCGGGTGGTCTCTCTCGTTCGGTCGAAAACATCGTCGCTGAAACAAACATTCGAAAACGCATTTGTCAGTCGCACGCATTTTAATTCTTCGGCGTTCGGGAAATCGAAGCTTGCGGCAGCGAACGGTTCGCCCGCTAAGTGGTAACCCAGATTACCACCCTTTTAATTCATATCTTTTCTGTCTAGTTTCAATAGTCCAGTAAAATCGTCGAAAAAAAGGCACTAACCTTCCAAAAAAGTCGGTACCGTAGCGGTTCGCGGTTCATATGTTCGCTCAGAAATCGAGTTGTAGCACGAAAACTACTGCTCAGCTCATTTAGTTCTTCCTATACTTTTTTGTTCCGAAGAGATTTCTCTTTTTTGGTGGGGACCCTATACCTTTAAGGGGGCACGTGGGCCACGAGGGTGGTCGAAGATCTTAAATGGCAACATTAGTCCAGTCAAATCGTACATTGACCTTCCAAAAAATCACCCGGTCCATTTTTTTTCATTTTCCTGTAGAAGGTCGATAACTGAATCTAAGTTTAAGTTTGCGGGATAGGTGGAGCCACCGTCGCGCCGTCATGTTGAAAAAGTCTGTTTATCATTTTTTAAAAATATCTCGCTTTAGATGAGTCGTACGCTAAAAATATGTTGTATAAATTTTGTTCAGAATTAAATTCTATACAATTTTTGTTTGAAACTTTTTTTCGTAAAATTAATATTTAAAAAAATTAGGAGCTAAAAAGTAAAAAATGCGTGTTTCTGAAATTGTTTTTGGGAATTATCTCGCTCCGGCGTCCTTTTCTGGTAAAAGCAGTTATTTCCAAAGTTGTAGAGCACAAAATTCTGTATAATTTAAAAAAAAATTATTGAAATCGGATAATATTTGACTGAGAAAAGCCAGGCAAATTATGTCTTTTCCAGTAAAAGTGTCGGCAATAGGCTCTATAACTTTAAAATAAAATTACCCGTACCATTTCCTTTCCTTTTTCTGAAAAAAATTATTAACTGTTTAAAAATTTGTCGAGGTGAGCGCGCCACCGTCATGCTGTCATTGTTTTTGCAAATTATCTCGCTTTGGTGCCGTTTTCTGATAAAAACAGTTATTTTCACACAATTTTTTCTCAAAGGGTTTCTCGCAAACGAAACAAATATTGATTTTCGCTAATTCCTGCGCAAGGTAAAATAGAACACATAAGTGATCTGTGATATAATCAGTAGTATAAAATCCGTTCTTATATACACTGAGGGAAAGGATTGTTTACTATAAAGAAGGCTTCTTAATATTTAAGAAATCGTAGATTTAAATACGGCGAATCGAATAATTATTTAAGTATGAAATAATTATTCATTTCATATAAAGATAATATTTCTTTAGTGCAAACAATGCATTTTCTATCTTAAGAAATATCTATTAAATGCAACCAAACATTTCTTAATAGTTAAGAAACCGTTTGTGTACTATACGTAGGGTTGCCAACCGGCCGGTTTTCCACCGGCTCGGCCGGTAATTTTGACTGGCGGCCGGTTGCCGGTTCATGTGTTCAACCGGTCTATGAAAAGCCGGTTTTTTAATTGGGAGAGGTGATCGTACATATGGAATAGAGTCATTAAGTTAGGTTGGATTTTGATACGTTTTTTGGGTAAAATACAACTTCTCGCTCAGTAAATGGATAATTTGGTGTAATGAGTGACAGTAATACAGACGACAACAGCAAACCTTCCAAGGACCCAACACCAAAAAAAAAGCGTCGATTTAGAAACTGCCAGTTCCAGGATATGTGGTTAACAAAGCCAGAATTCCACGGATGGTTAACTCGTGGCGATGGAATGAGTGAAGCTCGATGTACTTTGTGCAAAGTGACGATTAATGTGAAGTACGATGGCGTAAAGCATAAAGGTTATGTTCAAGCGAAAAAAATGTCAAATACGTTGTCCAAATTTGTAACTATAAAAAAACAGCCATATTCACAAGAAGACAAAGTTATGGTTGTTGAGATTACAAAAACATTACATAATGTTAAGCATGGTCTTAGTTACAACTCAGCTGATTGTGGTAATGTATTTGCCATATCATTATTATCATATATATATTATTACATTAATTATTACGCATTTGAACATTTTCGCGTTTTAATCTACAAAATTTATTCTTGCGTATTCTCGCTCATTAATGCGATAATAATATAAAAGATAGCTATTTTGCTCCTTACGGAGTGAATAATATTGTTATGCTTCCTAGGGAGGGAAAATGCTATTTTGCTCCCGCGATATAGGGAGCAAAATAGTATTTTGCGCTCAGAGTCCGAAAAATAGTAGTTTTCGATACTAGTGTTCGACACGCGTGCGTAATACTTTTACACACTCGCGTGGTCGGCACACACTCGGGCCGGCTTCGCCGACCCTCGTGCACGGCGAGCCACGCTCGGTGCGTAAAAGTATTCCTCTAGCGTGTCGAACATTATTTTTTGTACGCGAATGCGTAAAGTTCGTTGCGGAATATCAACCTTAAAAACAGAACGAGGGAGTGGCGGGGAAGGGGTGCGGAGCCCCCCCGATACGACATATTACACTACCGGCCAAAAGTTCGTGATCGCTATGAATTTTCCAGCTCGTCAAAAAATGTGTCGGATCTCCGAATCCTTTAACGATATTGAAAAAACTCATAGGACATCTTTTGAAGTACACAAATAAAGCATCTAAGTGGTGCATTCGGTTTTACTTTAGACATTATTGTTTCTTAGCTGTCAAACATGGAAAATGATGAATTTTTTAACTTTTTTCTTCCGAATTGTAACTCTGACAGCAAGTGTAACAAATTTCTCTGGAAAATGACAATTTTTTTATAAATTCTACATTTCAAGACCTTTAAAATCCATTTTGGAAAAAGTCGCTACGATTTTTTGTTCCAGAGTTATGATTTTTTGAAATTTTTTTATTTTACTCATTGAGACAGAAATCATTGAAAAAAGGCCAAAAGTTCGTGAACATGCAGTTTATTCATGTTTCGCGGATCGCAGTGATTCGTACCTTTTAAAGATGATGCAAAATACTAAAATTAATCGAAAAATACACTTTTTCAATGTTAACTATAATTCAAAACTCCAAGCTAAGATGGTATAAATAACAGAAGTAAATATTAACCCTTTATTGCTACAATTATAGTTTTCCAGTATTCTAAGTTCAGTATGGGTTCAATTAACTAAAACTGGGGAAAAACTTACATTAAGTCCATATTCAACGATTGTAGGTATTCTCTTTTGATTGGCGCATGTCAAAATATCGTAAAACCACAAAAATATGATCATTTTTTTCGATTAAGTTTAAAAAACACGTTTTTTTCGGTGATGAATAAACTGCATGTTCACGAACTTTTGGCCTTTTTTCAATGATTTCTGTCTCAATGAGTAAAATAACAAAATTTCAAAAAATCATAACTCTGGAACAAAAAATCGTAGCGACTTTTTCCAAAATGGATTTTAAAGGTCTTGAAATGTAGAATTTATAAAAAAATTGTCAATTGCCAGAGAAATTTGTTACACTTGCTGTCAGAGTTACAATTCGGAAGAAAAAAGTTAAAAAATTCATCATTTTCCGTGTTTGACAGCTAAGAAACAATAATGTCTAAAGTAAAACCGAATGCACCACTTAGATGCTTTATTTATGTACTTCAAAAGATGTCCTATGAGTTTTTTCAATATCATTAAAGGATTCGGAGATCCGACACATTTTTTGACGAGCTGGAAAATTCATAGCGTTAACGAACTTTTGGCCGGTAGTGTATATGCTAAAAAGTATGTATGTATGTACTATATTTTTCAACTACATATTCCGTATTTGTAAATATAAACATATAATGTATGTAAATATATACAAAAGAAACACGGTAAATTTACTATATTTTTCAAATATTTATTCGGTATTTGTAAATATAACTGTAATCAATGTAAATATAAACATAATATATGAAACAAAAGAAATTGAGTAAATTACATTATTCTCCCAAAAATGAAAAATAATAATATAACAGATACGTTTGATTTTAAAGAAGAAAGGTGAACAATCTGAGGATAATTATTGCATAGTACAATTATTAACATTAACATAACCATTCATGTTTACTTTTCTGATGTGTGGATAAGATTCTTCCACTATCGTCAAAAATCCCCCTTAACTGGTCACGCTGTTTACACATTGTTATTTATTTATTTTAGTATTCCTTAGTTTATTTCTTTTGTTATTCTTTTATTCAGTTATAGATTTGTTTCATTAATTATTTATTTATTAATTTATCAAATTATTGTTTAATATAAGGACCGCTTTATACTTTCATGGATCTATTATAATGCTTACTTCTTCATTACTTTTACGCATAGCGTGCGTAAAAGTGATACTTTACGCACTAGTTTTACTTTTACGCACAGTTTCTACTTTTACGCATTGATGCTTACTTTTACGCACAGCATGCGTAAAAGTGCCACTTTACGCACAGAAAACAGTGCGTAAAATCGCTTGCGGGAGGAAAGTTGCTGCTTCCGTCCCAGTATGATGAAAAAATGTTTACGGCCATGGATTGAAATAGAATTTTTTTCTCGATATAAATTAAAATTAATTATAACTGAACTTTCCTTCTCGTTATTTATTACAAGAACGTTAATTTTTATAAAATTTCACAATTGCATTTAAAGTTTAAAAATATACAAAATTTCAATAAATTAATAGGCAAGAAACTAGTTTGCACAATCTACGAAGATTCTCAAACAGCCGGTAAGATTCGTCTTGGTAGAACAAAAATGCAGGCAATTGTAAAAAATGTTCTTTGCCCATATTCTGTTGAGTGTCTTGTAAAAGAAGTAAATGAAAAAAATCTTCGACTGATGCATCGAATAAAGGAAATAGGAAGTTTTTTCCGTTAGCTATTAGGTATTTCAATAATTATGGTAAATATGCTTTAATTATAAATTTACATGATCCGGATTGCGTTCGTATACGAATTTAGGTGATGAATTCCAATTTTTAAAACTACTCAATTCACTAAAAATAAGTTAAAATATTATAATATACTTTCTGACTACGATATTTCATATTATTGATCTAATATTATATTAATATTCTAAATAAAGGACTTTATTATAGTCATTCTAAGATTAACCCGTTCTATATCTCGATAATTTTAGCAGATTTTGCGATATTTTGTGAAAATATAAAATAAAACAGAAACAACAAAATTGGAATATATATAGGGTCATCGAAAAGTATCGGACCCCCGTAATATCTTCAGTTAGAATGCACTTAGGAGAAAATTGCCAATAGCAAAGTTGTATGGTTTCAAGCGGGGAGTAAGATGATGACCTTGACTTTGACCTTGACCATGTCCTTCAAGGTCATTTCAAGGTCAATCTTATTTCTTTAAATAGAACCCCCTACATTTTATTGCATATTCTTATAGCTTATCTCGAGAGCTTTCCAAAACACTCTAATAAAATATTTTTTTATTAAGTACTTTTTGAGTTATAAAGGTTTGAAGTTAACAATTTTTTGACACAAAATGTAGAATATCTTGTAAAATATTATTTAGTTTTCAGTAATCATAACCTTAATACTTTTGTGCGCGGAATAATGAGACCAATTAATTGGTTTAAAGAAAATACATTAATCGGATCCCCCTAATATTTTCAGTAAGAATGCATTTTGGAAAAATGTCAAACCTTTATAACTCAAAAAGTAATTAATAAAAAAATATTTTATTATAGTGTTTTGGAAAGCTCTCGAGATAAGCTATAAGAATATGCAATAAAATGTAGGGAGTTCTATTTAAAAAAATAAGATTGACCTTGAAATGACCTTGAAGAACATGGTCAAGGTCAAAGTCAAGGTCATCATCTTACTCCCCGCTTGAAACCATACAACTTTGCTATTGGACATTTTCTCCTAAGTGCATTGTAACTGAAGATATTAGGGGGTCCGATACTTTTCGATGACCCTGTATATATATGGGGCATTCTTTGTGAAAAAAGCCACCCCACCTGTCTAAAAATCAGAAACACCTACTTAGGTCTATTTGGGCTCAAATTGTAGCTTAGAGTGTGTAGTTTCAAAAAATCACCGGTACTTTCCGAAAAACAAAATGGCATGTTGCAATATGGCGCCCGGAATGCGTGAAGCACGAACCGACATTATGTATTACGGTAAAAATTCATTCACAAGAACAAAGAAACCATTTTTTTTTATGCATATCGTACATTATTGTGTGCACTTTGCATACGTATATTACACATTCAGAAATTCAATATGTCCGATTCAATATGGCGGACGGAATTTAAAATTTATCATTTTAATTAGAAAAGATGCGGTAACAGTGAAATTGTATCTGTTCATAAATTATTGTCACGAGAAACATGCATAATTTCGAGAAATTGCAGTAGAGGTTTTCTTTTTCTAATTTAATTTACTATAAGACCGAGTATTTTCGTCGATTTTTTGAAACTACACACTCTAAGCTACAATTTGAGCCCAAATAGACCTAAGTAGGTGTTTCTGATTTTTAGACAGGTGGGGTGGCTTTTTTCACAAAGAATGCCCCATATATATATATATATATGAGCACAACCCGGATTACATATTCTTTTATTAAATTGATATTTATTCATTATAATTTATTTATCGGTGCTTTTGTACTATTTGCTTTACCCTAATACTCGTATACCAGTACAAATATATTGTCATTTAGGAGTTCAGGACTATATACTTGATTTTCATGAGCAATCTGATGAATCCTCGGAGGCAGTAACAAATTTAATAAAACAGGAATTGAAAGAAATGAACATGAATCTTAACAATATGGTTGCTTATGGAGCGGACAATGCCTCCGTAAATTATGGAGTACACTGTTCCGTATATGAACAATTAAAAATAGAATGCTGCTCACTAAATAAAGCCAAGTGCAATTGTCATATTATGCACAATACTGCCAAGCATTGTTTGAAGAATATGAGCTTTGACGTAGAAGGATTAGTATTGAAAGTATTTAGTGAATTTTCGGTCAGCGCTAAAAAAAAGAGAGCAACTGAAATCTTGTTTCGAATTTGTTGGACAAGAATTTGAGGAAGAATTTCAGGAAGATCAAGCAGATGGAATATCTGAACAATTAACACTACCAGAGTGTTATATTTATTTTGTCCACCATGTTTTATCTATTTTTCGCGGCTCTTTAAAAACTTTAGAGAAATCGTCCTTGGATGGAACGCATGTATATGACATAATAGGCACTCTAAAAAACCAATTAATGGCCAGAAAAAATGATCAATTTTTTGGTTTGGGTCAAAATAAATGAAAACGGCCACTTCAAAAATTTTCGTCTCCGATTTTGAAGTTACCGATATTTTTTGGTAGATATATGAATACACTTTTACCCCCTAAAATGTTTTTTGAAAATTTTATAAATTATGGAAGTAATCGGGGGTTGAATTTTTTTATAACAATTTTTTCGTTCAATTATTACTCGGAAACGAGTAAAGATAATTTAGCAATTTTTTTTTTAGTGAGAGCTCAAAGTGTGTATTTTAAAGTATAATATGCGCCATAATTGTAACATTTAAATTTCCAATTTTTATTAACAATTTGTTTAAACAATTGCAATTTAAAGTATGTTGTCAATGTCGTAAAGAAATGAGACTAGGCTTATTTGATGCGCGAAACCCTCACGAGAAAATTAAAAAAAAAAAAGTTAGTAACTCCTACTAGAACAAAAGTTATTCCTGTTTTTCTGACGATGGGCAGAGAACAGCGGAAGCGCGAGCTTGCAGGCGCGCGGGGATACGTTCGCTGCGGTGAGCGCCCACGCTCGCGCTTTCAAATAATTTGTTATTGACAATCATATATATATATATATATATATATATATATATATATATATATATATATATATATATATATATATATATTATAGTTTATACACATATTAGGCCTTGGAATTTTTGAAAGATATAAATAAAAAATGTACACAGTCGGTTTCGATGTAAACAAACAACGCCTCTCTCGAGGAGTTTGTTTTTATTGTTACACCTTGAATTTGTGTGTATGTACCCGAGTCACATTTGAAATAATACTTCTCTTGCAATTAAGTTGTTCTCAAGTCGTTCTCTTGCACATTTTTCATTTATATCGTGTAAAAAGGCCGAATAGGTGTTGCAATCCACTCGGTTTTAAGAAACATCGTTGTAAGCGTGGTGATGTACAAATAACAAACAATTGGGATAAGAAGTTTCGAGCTCTAAGTGGTCTGTTCGTTTGTAAATCGTGCAAAACTTTAATGTACCGAAGAAAAGAAATAATTCAATTTAGCAGACCCAAATCAAAACGAATTGTTCAAGAAATTGAAGAAGATGATGGCTCGAATGAAGAATTAGTGGATTCGTTATCGGAAGATCCGTCTTATAATCCAGAAAATAGTGAACCGGTTGCGAAAAAAAGACGATTACTTACATATAATACGGAACAAAATTCTTGGGTAAGTGAGTTGAAAGCAGCAATCTCAAAGGAGTGTCATCGAAAGCAAAAAGTTTTCCTTTTAACAACAATACCAGACATGAACGCATGGAGCATCAGGAAAATGTCTAAAACTTTTGTAGTCTCTCGTTGGATAGCAAAACAAGCTAAAAATCTTAGATATTCTTGTGGATATGGATCTTTTCCAGAGGCCAAAGCAGGCAACCCACTTTATATTGAAGTTTTGGAAGCCGTAAGAAATTTTTATTTATCAGACGATGTGAGTCGTGTCATGCCAGGCATGAAAGATATAAAATCATTTCGTGAAAAAGGTGGTAAACGCATAAAAGAATCGGTAAGCAAATAATATTTTTGGCATTTTTTATTGGCTGTGTCTAAATCCACGTACGGAATCCCAGCCTTCCGGCCCCCTGCGGGGGACCGTGCCCGCTACTACCCCCTAACCTAACCTAATAAATCAAACATCGAAATTGACCCAAAAGATCATGTTTTAAAAGATTATAACGGGTTAGGTTCGAAACAGAACCTCTCTATATCACGCAAAATACGGAAAACGTACGTGGTTATAGACACTCCGTTTTTTTATTTAGAGCTAATATTGATTAAAAAATTGGGAACCTGAAAAATTGATTATTGTTTTATTCTTATATAATTTTATAGAAACGTTTACTTTTGGACAATTTAAACGAATTGCACAAGGAATTCCACAGAAGAAATCCCGAAATGTCAATTTCTCTGTCAAAATTTCAACAGCTCCGACTGTATTATAGCTGGTGCAAAAGGCAGTCATAATGTTTGCACTTGCAAAATTCACCAAAACCTAAGACTAAGATACTCAGGATTGAGACAAAGTTTGTTAAAGAAAGGTATCCAAACCGATCACTCCTATCGCGATAGTTTTAACGCTATCCTTTGTAAAGAACCCACAGCGAATTGTTTTTTGATGAACTGCAAAGAATGCCCGGGAGTAGAAAACGGAATAAAAAATATCGTAGAAATTATAAAACAAGAAAAAATAACTGAAATAACGTGCACACAGTGGCTTACAGTTGACAGGTACATATAATTTACGATATGATTTTTTCACGTTTACTCCACTGATTTTTTTAATTATATCATAATAAATAGGTACATGTATATTTCAGATGTTCTTTCAAAACAGTCACGGAAAAAGTGTCTGTTTTCTTTGAAAACTTGCGAACGGAATTACCAGTGGCTTTAAAACACGATTTTATTGCCGGAGCCCAATCTTCATTTCTCAAAAAATTGAAGGAATCAATAAGCGATGTTGAATTAATTGTAACATTGGACTTCTCCGAGAATTATTCTTTTTTGATTCAAGACGCAATTCAAGCATATCACTGGGATAATTCGCAAGCAACTTTACATGTCTACGTCACGTATTACAAAAAAGAAAATGTTTTAAAACATGACAGTTTTGTCGTAATATCAGAAAGTTTAAAACATTCTGCGGCGTCAGTTAATTTGTACAATAAGAAATTACTTCAACATTTAAAACTTAAATTTGGTGATTCCGCGATTAAAAAAATATATTATTTTTCGGACGGAGCTCCGTCTCAGTATAAGAACAAGTATAATTTAGGTTCTTTACTTTCACACGACTCCGAATTTGGTATTAGCGCAGAATGGCATTTCTTCGCCACTTCCCATGGAAAAGGCGCTTGCGATGGGATTGGTGGATGTGTCAAAAATTCGGCAAGAACTGCAAGCCTGCAGAAAAATAACCACAACCAAATAACTTCTCCTAAAAGTTTGTTTGAATGGGCAGTTGGTTATTTCAAAAATATAACATTTGAATTTTGTACTAATGATGAATATATTTGTAATGAACAAATTTATTTGTCGAAATATAAAAACTGCAAGACAATACCAAATACCCGCCAATTCCATGCATTTGTACCAACAGGGAAAGACCAGTTAATATGTAAAGTATTTTCTGATAATAAAGAATCAAAAATAGTTCGTATTTAAAAAAGAAAAAACACTTTTGTATGAATTTAAATACAAAAAATAATATTAATAAATTTAATAAATATGTGTTAAAAGATAAATATTTATTATCATTATTCGTTCTTTGTAAGGACTACGTTCTTTGGAAAATCGAGCACAAGCGGGACGCCCCGCGGCGCGCGCATCCCGGGCGCCAGCGAGCTCGCGCTTCCGCTGTTGTCTGCCAATCGTCAGAAAAACAGGAATAACTTTTGTTCTAGTAGGAGTTACTAACTTTTTTTTTTCTAATTTTCTCGTGAGGGTTTCGCGCATCAAATAAGCCTAGTCTCATTTCTTTACGACATTGACAACATACTTTAAATTGCAATTGTTTAAACAAATTGTTAATAAAAATTGGAAATTTAAATGTTACAATTATGGCGCATATTATACTTTAAAATACACACTTTAAGCTCTCACTAAAAAAAAAATTGCTAAATTATCTTTACTCGTTTCCGAGTAATAATTAAACGAAAAAATTGTTATAAAAAAATTCAACCCCCGATTACTTCCATAATTTATAAAATTTTCAAAACATTTTAGGGGGTAAAAGTGTACTCATATATCTACCAAAAAACATCGGTAACTTCAAAATCGGAGACGAAAATTTTTGAAGTGGCCGTTTTCATTTATTTTGACCCTTTTCATAAACAAATACATAGTATAAGAGACATGTCCCATGTCTTATTTGTGAATTTGCGCAGCTGCCGAGTTCAAAGTATACATTTCTTAACTATTAACAAATGGTCAATTCTGATGTAAGAAATAAAATCCTAATATTAAATGAATCGCCTTTAATATTACAATGCCATTTTTACATTAAAAGGACGATTTCAAATTTTCAATTGAATGATATTTCTTTACAACAAATAATCCTTTTTCTCCGTGTACTAACCCAAGTTTTACTTCATTTGCGAGAAACAAATAAAGCGTTCTATTTTTTAAAATAGTTGAATAGCGCCGTGAATACTTGAAGGACATGTGACCCATTCGCCCATTTCTCAATTTGAAGCAGTGAAAACTACTTTAAATCATTGAATATTTACTCATTATCATGTAAGATATACCACTAATCATTTTAAATTAGAATAATTACAAATTGGCTACATGCGTATTGTTTTGAATTCAGAGAGCGGCGCGTTTTTCGCGCATTTCTCTTACGCATTTGTATCGAAAAACACTATTTTCAAATAGTAAAAAGTAGTGGAGCGAGATAATTCACAAAAACAGTGACAGCTTGACGGTGGAACGCTCTATCTCGAAAAATGTTCAATCAGTTAATAATTTCTTACAGAAAACGGAAAAGAAATGGTACGGGTAATTTTATTTTAACCCATAGTTCCGACTGCTATTGTAATAAATTTTCCTCCTACTACCTGGGTCAATTGATATCTGCCGTTTGGAAATGCTTACAGCTGTGCAATTTAAAAATTACCATCTCCATTGGCCAGCGGGATCGAAAACGACCCCGGAGTCGTAACTAAGCGTTAAAGTTATAGAGCCTTTTCCCGACACTTTTACTGGACACGACATCTTTTGCCTGGCTTTTCTAAGTCAAATATTGTCCGATTTCAATAAATTTTCTTTTAAGTTATACAGAATTTTGTGCTCTACAACTTTGAAACTAACTGTTTTTACCAGAAAAGGACGCCTGAGCGAGATAATTCGCAAAAACAATTTCAGAAACACGCATTTTTTATGTTTTAGCTCCTAATTTTTTTTAAATATTAATTTTGCGAAAAAAAGTTTGAAACAAAAATTGTAGAGAATTTAATTCTGATCAAAATTTATAAAACATATTTTTAGCGTACAACTCATCTACAGCGAGATATTTTTAAAAAATCATAAACAGACGTTTTTAAACATGACGGCGCGACGGTGGCTCCATCCATCCCGCAAACTTAAACTTAGATTCAGTTATCGCCCTTCTACAGGAAAATGAAAAAAAAATGGACCGGGTGATTTTTTGGAAGGTCAATGTACGATTTGACCGGACTAATGTTGCCATTTAAGATCTTCGACCACCCTCGTGGCCCACGTGCCCCCTTAAAGGTATAGGGTCCCCACCAAAAAAGAGAAATCTCTTCGGAACAAAAAAGTATAGGAGGAACTAAATGAGCTGAGCAGTAGTTTTCGTGCTACAACTCGATTTCTGAGCGAACATATGAACCGCGAACCGCTACGGTACCGACGACCACTCCGCCCGTCCCGCTGTGATAGACAAATGTGAAGAGACAAATGAAATAACAATTTGCAACATGTAGGAAAAATACCGTCTCTTATATTTTACACCTCGTCAAAAAATGTTACAATTCCGAAAACATAGAAATTTGAAATCTCATGTACAGTATGAAATGACAAGAAATTCAATCCCTTCTTAGCGTTACCCAGAATGAACGACGTGGACGTGGTAGGGTTTTCATTCCTTTGGGGTGCTTTTTTAATGCGAATCCCCATGCCTATCACGAATTGGGGTGCTTTTTTAAAGTGAGTCACCTTGCCTCTCACTGATCTTTTTATTTTTTCATTTCATTTTTCTCTTCTCTTTTTTCTGATTTATTTTCGGTAAAACTTCAATATCTGTAGTTGAAGAAACCTTTCTAAATTTGAGCGACTTTTTATCATCAGAAGGAACAACGGAATGATATTTTTGAGTTCCCGGTACTGCTGTTGCTTCAGCGAATCTAGTTTTGAGGTCATCAGCGGTCTTCTCATATTGCGACATTGAATAAAAGAAGACTATGGTCTTTTATAAATTAGTTTTTGCCCATTGATACAATGCAGCAGGACTTTTTGATGATTATTCGACGCTGCATATAAACTAGCTCGAGCTGCAAGCCGCTTTAAGCCCTTCTTCCATCACACGGACATTTTCTATGTGTAGTAGCATGGAAATGCCAATCAGCCGAAATTCCGAAATCATTTTTGTGTTCCAGAGGATTTCTGAAATTATATTTATTCTTAAAATGTTGCGCAGGACTTTCAGTGAAGTAAAATACCTTTGTTGGGGTAGAGCTATCTTTTAAATGCTGCATAATAATTTTTTGGCATTCATAGACAGCCACTGTATCATGTTTTAAGCAATCTGATAAAATAGCCAAGCTTTTATGTTTTAGATCACCTTCTTGCTTATAGTACAATACGGCTGCAAATATTGAACACTGGTTATTGTTCCAATGGAATGATTGTGCGGCATTCTGTACCACGAATGCATAGTTTTCTGCGAAATCACATGGAACAAAAAAATGATTTTCAGCCAAATTGTTTTTCAGATCGCTCACGAATTGTGACTTCAATTTAGTGGCATAATCGTGAGGTTTTAAATTAAACAAAAGATTGCCGAGAAATTTTCGGTGTCTGAAATTTCGGTTTTCAATGTACTACGCTCCGTGTGTTGCCAAACTTCAAATTCTACTCTATCAATATATCCACCTTCTAATATTTTTCTTAAATAAGTCGTTAAAAAAATCGTCGCTAGGACACGAATGGCATTCTCCTAAGTAGCAGAATGAAGTTGCAAAGTTGCATGCAATGAGTTTTATGTAATCGTGGTAGTATCTCAGAGTTAATTCGGAATCTTTCGTTAGTTTCTGTATGTGCAATGCATCCAGGTGCGCTGGGATCCAATAAAAGTCCACTCGCGTCCCGGGATTTTCTGCAATATATCTGAAATATTTTTGCTTACATTTCAATGAGAATGGATTTGATTTTACGTTTATGTTTCTGGACTTTAGATTCAGCAGCGCACTCAGGGAATCCGAGAAAATTTCTGCATGCTTAATGTTGTTACTTGTCACCATATCTTGAGCATCATTAATTGCTGCACTTTCAGCAGTGAATACCGAGCATACTTTGTCACAACTCACCCTCTTTTCTAACTTTAGTGTCGGACAGTAGACCGAGTAACCTGTATTTTCGTTTTCACTCACTTTACTACCGTCTGTAAAAATTGCACAAACGCCACTATTTTTTATGAGGTCTTGAAAAATGTTGTCTGCATTCGTAGATTTTTTTTGCTTTTGCCCAAACTCAGCGTTAATTGGTACTTCGTTATAGATAGCTTCAAAGTCATAACAGTAAGAGTTGTACTTCGTATTTGTTTCTATTTTGTCTTTTGATTTCATAACGTCAAGTATGCTGTGAACAATTAACCTGTTTGAAGTTTTAGCACTCTTAGATAGTTTATGACAAAATTTCGTGACATTATTGTTCGTCAGAGAATTTATGTTTGACAAGATTTTAACAAAAAACATACTTCCTAAGTATAGTACCTTTCACGTATTGGGATTGCTTTACTTTCTGCGTGAATAACATTTATAGGAGTAGATATCTTATAGCCCAAAGCAATTCTGAGTCCTGCATTTTGCACTTTCTGTAGCATATCTCTGATGGCTCGAGTTTGCGGAAAATAGATGAAGCCACCGTAGTCTAGTATTGATCGGATAAAAGTTTTATATAAAGTAACAAGGGTCTCGGGGTTGGATCCCCACCATGTGCCGCAAAGAAATCTGATCATATTTAAGGCCTTATTACACCTTGCTTTAAGAGATAAGCACTGTTGTTTAAATGTTAGTCTGTAATAAAAGATCACTCCAAGAAATCTGGTTGTTGCGCTTGAGTCTACGGTTGTTCCTTGAACATTTATACTAACATTGCCAGGTTTTATGTGTTTTTTACAGTTGTTAAAATGCACTAATTCAGTCTTGCTTGGAGCTATTTCTAATCCTAATAGGGCACGCAGATTACCGGCAATTATTTTAATTGATTTCTCTATCAATTTCTGACCGCTTTTAAGAGAGGAAAAATTTACAAATACCGCTATGTCATCAGCAAATTGTGAGACCTGTACTGTGAGAGGAGGTTATTGGGTATACTTGATACGTATATAATGTACAGTAGTGGGCTGAGCACTCCTCCCTGCACAACTCCCTTGTGAGCTGTATGATTATTTTCTAAACAGTCGGCGTGTATAATTTTGTTATGAGTTGTGTATTTAATATATTCAATAATACTACTGGAGCAACCTATTCTTAATAATTCAACAAGCAAGATTTCAATTTTAACGTTATAAAATGCACTTTTTACATCTAGAAAGGCCGCTAAGACTTGTTGGTTTTTTAAAAAAGCTTCTTCAACTTTTAGTGTTGAATTTGTAAGATTATTTTTCGCGACTGGATTTCAGCCAATCAGAGCGCGATATTCAAAGGGTTCTACGGTCATTTGTTTAAAATTATACTGGAAATTCCACGGCAGCTCCTGGAAATTGCATTCGGAAATTGCATACTCGCTACTCATTTGTTAAAACTTCTAAATTCATATATTCGTCTGTCCTCTCTGCTCAGCTGTAACCTCAAATACCGGTCACAAAAAATAATCCGCCGAATACCCCTCGACCTACAAAATTAATCGCAATATTTCCCTCTAACTTTCTTGCGAACAAATAAATATGTTAAGTTTTGCAGTGTTTTAACCTGCAAAACTTGACATATTCACTTGTTTGCAACAAAGCTATCGGGAAATATTTGGATAATCAGAGTTGTAGATCGAACTCTTACTTTATGGTCGAAATCTACTGCTCAGCCCATTTGGTCGTACAATATTTTTTTGTTCAGAAAAGATTTCTCTTTTTTTTAAACTTTGTTTCATTGAAATCGGAGGCGCCTCGCATCGAAAAAAAAATTTAGTATTAATATTAAAAAATAAGAATTAAAAGGAATTTAAATTGCTCTTAAAATATTCTTAAAGTAGGAAAATAAGCTTCAAAAAACACTGGTCATTTTTTGAAATCGGCCGATTTTATAGGAAGTTATAGGCATTTCAATGTCGTCACTACGGCGGTTGAGATAAAAATTGAAACCCCTGTAACTCGGCAACCCTTTCATCTAGGGTTAAACACTTTTCGTACTTCATTGTTGTCAATAGGACTAATATTTGTGCAAATTTCAACAAGATTGAAAAACTTTCCATTTTTCGGCTGGTACGTTTCGCATGGAATGCCCCAAATCCATCCGATAAAAGAGAACACAATTTTTCATATGGTGGAACATTCATAAAATGTTGTTTCGAATAGAAAGAAATATTGCATCTGTCCAAGGAAATAGTTTTTGCGAGTGAAGCATATTTCTTCCATGACCGAAAGCGCTCATGATCTAGATCACTTATAAATGATTTTTTCCGTTTCGAAAAGCATTTCCTTTCATACAATGCAAAGTTAATGACCCTTAAAGCAATGCAGGAAAGTCAAATTCTATGAAATTGTTTAATTTGATGAATAGTTCTTTCCATCTGATTCTGAAGAAAATTTCCTTTTTTTTTTAATATGTTACATTTATTAACGAAACATTTTTATCTTTTTGAGTTTTTTGAAACTTGGAACTTTTTAAAACTAGTTGAACGTTCTTATTATTGTGGTTGTTCAGAAATGGTTAACTACTTATCATTGCATTTTGCGTAAAAGCCAAATGCTTAAATATTTTAAAAACGTACGAAGTTTCGTCCCTTATAAAATACAAAATACTTGAAAGTCAGCGAAAACGGCGTACTCGAATTAACCCTTTGAGTCACATATTTTTCCTTTTATGGAATTTAGCTGAAATTTGTTACTCGGGGGTTTTCAATGTAGCTGATTACGAATCCGAGGTTAGTTTTTCGAAATTCAAGATGGCGGATCCACTATGACGGACAAAAATTTTAAATATAATTCGATTGGGACAAAATTTGCTACTTGAAAATAGCAAAAAGACCGATCGGAATACGTTAACTTGAACGTAAATAATTAAAATTCAACGAAATCGAGGTAGTAACGTGGGTTACTACCGTGACTCAAAGGGTTAATTATTCCATGTCTCAATACACTTTATGGCCACATGTTATTTTCTTACCTGTAATTCTGCTCAATTGGTTCTTGATTAAACTCTCTAGTATCACATTAAAGTCTTCTTCCATTCTAACTACGATTTTAATCAATTTCATTTGCCATTTTTTCAGCAAAGTTTGTGCAACATTATCTTGAATACTTTTTGTAGAGTTATAAATTATAGACCGAATCCATCTCAGATCATGCAGGCAGCCGGATGGCATGTCGCCAATCACAGTGCAGTCGAAATATGTCATTCTGTATGGAAAATAAGCGTGTACGTGTTTCTTTGTTTTGCGAATAATCTCAATTTGAACGATTCATCGTTTTTTTTTCCATTTTAATCGCTTAATGGATTTTTTGAAAAATTAAATAATTTTTTAATAAAAAACACTGCCATTTTCCAATTATGAGATCTATATAGATAAAATTAACACATATTATAGAAGAGATATGATGAAATTGACTCTTTAAAACCCATTGGAAATTTTTGAAAAATATCAAAAATTCGAAAAAATAGAGCGATTTTTCAAAAAAATGAAAATATTTTTTTCTCAAAAACATTATTTTTTTCGCTAAAATTTTTTTCTAGGGGTCTTAAAACTATGTCGAATATCCCAGAATTTTTCCTACAAGAGTATTTTTATTGTTAAAGAGAAAGAAAATATGTTGTCAATTGATTCCGCCAATTTTGACCTATGTAGAACAGTGTTTTCGATTGTTGACAGACCTATTTTCGAATATTTTTGTATGTAAAATGTACCTGGACACTGTACACACTATGTTAAAACAAACATATTTCAACTGCACTGTGATTGGCGACATGCCATCCGACTGCCTGCATGATCTGAGATGGATTAGGTCTATAGACATTACATAAATATGACTGTGAAGTTAGAGCATCTTATGCTAAAATCATCATTTATTCCTTTGCAGAATTCACAAAAAAACAAAAAAAAGTTATAGTTCTATTATTTTCGCTTTTCGCTTTAGGATCTTGTTGCGGGCAAAATGTTTGAGACTCAACGGATAAATATTGTAAATTATTATATTGGTATCGATGGTGCAGATTTTCTTCAGTATTCCTCCACCATTGCACACCGAATGAGCTATTTGTCGTAAATCGGCCGCAGCCGTGCTATTAGACAATATCGGTAATGGCAAAATTTTCGAATACGAATAATATTGATTTGTCTTAATAGTGATTGTTAAAATCGAGAAGATTGTTGAGATTCGTTGGCAAGAAGTCAAGTTTGGTGTTTTCGTGGTAGCTTAGAGACCGATCGCTTATCGCTCCTCTCAGGTTAAAATCGATAACCTTCAGAAGATTGCGCGTAGATTTCCGTGTGGAACGATCGAGTTTTTTCGTTAAATCCTGTGGGAAGTCGAGATAGGTTCGAGAAAATAGTTAGATTAGCCGCCCAACGGGCACGAAGGACCCGAATGTTGCTAAAACGTTTTTAGAATGTTCCAGAAACGTTCCTAAAACGTTTTATAAACGTTTCATCCATGTTGCAGACATTTAACGTTTTAGGAACGTTTCTGGAACGTTCTAAAAACGTTTTAGAAACATTCGGGACTTTCGTGCCCGTTGGGCGGTTTTCTAAATCCTCCAGGCGGCCAAAATATTGGAGCTGGTGGTCCCCCACCTTCAATTAAATTAGGCTCCGTCGAGGTATCTACGGGTGCGAAGAGGTCGCCCTCTCGATTGTCGCGGTCTAATTCGTATTCGCGACAGTCGCATCCTTCGCTCAATCAATCCACGTTTTCTTTGTTTCCTTCCAACATTTCGTTGATATCGCTGCACTCGTTCGGTACCATCGTAAGCGAACTAAGCCGATTTCTCCACAATCTCGTCGTGAGTGATAGAGCAATAAAAAAACAGTTTAATAATAAAAGGGTGATAATTATTTTAAAAAAAGACCTTCCCCATTTTCACTCGAATCCTAAACAGATCTCATAAAGGAACGGTTGTTTTATTGTTGTAGCTGACATAATATACACCTGAATTTCCATTAATCGTTATTTCTATAGTGTGTGTATGGCCATTACCTCTTCAAGTTTTGAATACGTTTATTTTTTCTGGAATATCTCTGAGTATGCAGGTATGCACACACAGATTGACAAATGCGATGAAGGCCTTTTCGATTGCCCTTTGTTATATTCATTGAGAATATTGCGACAAGTTTTATACATTCTGAAATGCGATTATTTGAATTAAATTCATTACATAGATGTTTTTGAATCAGACTTTCGAGTTATACATGAATTCGAAAAAAACTTTGGTAAATCTTCGGAAAGACTACGTCACCTGGAAAAAATATTTTTGATACGGTTTCCGACGTATTTTGGGTCGCTGATTACGAATATGATAACAGAAATTGGCGGTCGGCCTTATCTTGGCCTCTATCTTGAAAAAATACCAAAAAACGTGATTCCCCCCCCCCCCTTAAACTGACCGATCAATTATAAGTGATAATCGAACCCATATGACATGTCGCTAGATCGTCAGCTATACCTATGTGGTTGGAGGTTAGGTTAGCATAAAGGGGGGTCTGGGGTCGAAGCCTCCCAGTACTCGTGCATCTCCGAGGTCCGTCATTGCCTTAGAAACTGTAGGAAATAGTGAATCATACATTATAAAAGGAATGTTAGCGTGCTGGATGGCTCCGCCCCAGACCCCCTTTTTATACTAACCCAACCTGTTACTAATTTATTTTGTTGTCCAGATCTATTACTTTATTTGAAAAAATTGGTCTTCCGGCCATTGGTATAGTAAAAAGTAATAGAATAAAAGCAAGAAATGATATGCTTATGAAAGTAAAACGGAGCACCTGGTTAGCAAAGTACGATAACTTGAGCGGGATAAATTTCATTACTGCAGTAGATTCCAAACCTGTAGCAATCCCTTCGACGTGTTCGAGAGTTACTCTTGTATCGAATGTAAGTCGTTATGATAAAGAATCGAGAAATAAAAGAATTATACCTCTTATATGCTTTGTGCATTTAGAATTTCATGGGAAGAGTTGATTTGCATGTTGGTCATGCAAATCAAGTTCGGCCAAATATACATTGGAAGAAATGGACATGGATAACCAACATAAGATTGGTGCAAGCAGAGGTTACAAATGCCAATATCTTATATGAAACGTTGCAGACACAGAAAAAAAGGAACCAAAGAATTTGTTTTGAGTTTCAGTGAAAATTATTTGAGTATAGGTCGCAGTTAATGGATATGAAATTCAACCCGGACATACTCAACATTCTTTAAAAATTATCACTCAAAATTTCTGCAACGAAAACACGACGATTTATGTAAAATATGCAATTTACACGTGCGCAAAACTGTTCGGTATTTCCGTGCAAAAGAAGGGAAATTTGAGAAAATTCACTCTACCCGAAATATGAGTTGGTGGACAAACTATGGGGCGGTTTGGTGTCATAAACTACATGAAGTGTGGAGCTGTTGGGTCCGCACTCGTTGACTTCTGGTAGAAGCAGAGTTATATTTCACCATTTTTATGTATCAGGCAGCTTATGTTACTTTTTATGTGGCATTGGTCAGTATACAAAATTACATTTATCGAAAAAGACTGATAAGATAGATGTCTCGTTTATAGTTCAAATTTTTAGTTGTTTGATCAACAATAAAACGTTCAAAATTTTTTATTCGAAAATGATTGGCTTGACGCAAAAGCTTCATACAACAAAAAGTGCTTAGCAGCATCCGAAGAATACGTGTGATTTTTTCCAGGATGTTTCGAACACTGCCTTCAGGCGCCAGCAACCTTCGATGCTGCAGCAGTGGCAATTGGTCACCTGCGCCAAATGTAGGCCATCAGCATTAGGCAGGCATCCAGATACTGTTGCAGTCCGCTCTAAGGTACCGAAATTTGAAAATAAAAATTGATTGTAAAGATTAACATGCAGAATATGAATAAGAAACTTGCAACATAACAAGTACAAGAAAATGATAAATGCTACCGTTGGTGATGTGACCGGCGTTTATTTTCCACAAATACTATCCCAATCGGAATTTTCTTGGAAAAAAATAAATGGCGTCCGTGCGTGCGCGTGCGTTTATGCATATACACATATAAATATACATATACAGGGTAATACAAAAGTATCGAAACGGTTAAATTTATTTAGAGATAACAAATTCAAGGTTATTTCAGGGTCATGTTTATTTTTTTAAACGGAAACTCCAATTTTTTTCATGAATTTGGAAAGAGCACAAAATTTTACACCCGAATATGATATGGTCGATTGTTCCGGCAAGGTCATTTCAAGGTCAAACTTAAAACTCCAGGAACTGCGAATTAACTCAGCGGGTGTGCCTTTTCGGGGAAAATGATTAAGGCAAAAGTGGTAGAACAAGATAGGAAATTATCGGAAAATCTCGATAAAGATCGAGAAATATCACAAACAATCGATGGAGAGTGAAAAAGATCGAATGTCATCTAGAAGATAGAAAGATGGTAAAATATCGACAAAGGTCAGAAAAGTGGCGAAACTAGGATAAAGTCTGGAAAAGCAGATGTTTCCGTTTCAAGCGAATTTGAGCATAATTTGTAATCCTTTAATATCGTTATTTGAAACTTCCCAAGTCAATCTTATGTCAGGTTCGTGTTCCGGAGCTATAAAAACTCACCTTCAAAGAAGTTCCAAGCAAATCGAAACATTTTTGAACATTAAAAATCTGATGTCAGATTCGTGATCAGCGACCCCAAAATCACTCCAGTGACCAGATTCAAGTTAATTTAAGTACTTTTTTCTGATGTCTCCATGATTTTTCGATAGCGCAGGGCACAGCGAGAAAACTCGGTGTTAAGGATGGAGATCTCTTTGGGTCGGGATTTAAGGAATACTCTCTTTATGCTCTTCGCGCAGTTATTATTTATTGTTATTATCCCGACCAGCACCCGTACAGAAATGATTATTATCGGGGCGCTATAGTAAACGACCGGAGCGCGCACTCGATTTTCCCGGTGTTCGGAAGCCACGAGTCGGATGACTTCCAGAGGCAGATCGCTGAGGTTAGATGTATGAAATCGACTAAGTCCCGACTGGAATTAGTACCTCGCGATCTAGGTCTCTCACGTGAAAAGTTGCGAAAGACCCGAAGTTGCCTCTTTGCTTTCGGTGATCTGACTGACTAAAGACTATCGCGTTTTTTGGGATCCGTCGACGATGAAGATGGATTGTCCATCCGGTCACGCGCGCGATATGCAGTTTTCGTGTGGGAAACCGCTGACGACAGCTCCTTTAGGGTGCTAGTCGACACCGAGTGTGGTCATGCGATCTGCAAACGCTAGCAGGTTGCCATCGAAAACTGCTTACAGGTTCCACGTACATTCATTTAAGCAATTTACAAAGAATTAAACTGCTGTGGTTGCTCGGACCACGTTGTAACCGTGCACCGGATGTACGAATATTGTATTGCGTTAAATACGATATTCGCTCATCCCACTGGCAACCTGACATCTATTATAATGGCTTAAATATTATAGAAAATTATAATATACTATTTGATAAGGCGAGGTACGTACTATCGTCCGTAACACTCGGATTACCCAATTAACCAGGTTAATTGTGATCACATTTTTGTTCAGTTATAATTATTTTCATTATTTGTAATCACATATTAATTGTATTCAATATTTTTCAATTACCATTACTCTCGATAATTGTAATGACGGGCGGTATTGTTTTAATTGTTGAAGTAATTGTTGATTAAATAATAATGGATTAATTATAATATGCCAATTACAAAAATCTCTGGGGTCTACATAATTTTGGTGTGTATCACGTCTCAAACCTGTTCACATACCTAGAAATGAATCATTTATTAAAAATGTAATCATAACCGTCACAACCACCGTTGTCGTCACCGTTATGTAAGTCGAGATTTTTTTTCATGGTATTTAGATGAAGAAAGTTTGAAGGCATTATCAATTATTCCGTATATCACGTCAGTTTTGTATATTTGCAGATGAATAGAAAGATACTTGATATATCTCCGCGACCAAGATTGTTTAAGGTTCCAGTCAAACTTTGAACTGCAATTTGTTGTCACTAAATTGTTTACATCTAGGAAATTTATCTAATTATTGTATTCCAGTTCATAAGTAAACTTCAGCCAATTCTGAATGTCGAAATGATTGAATTCCTTCCATTATATATTATTAACATCGATTAAAACTAGAGTTGGCGTGGTGCCTCGCTTGACCGAGTGGAGAGTCGGCTATTCCTTAATACTCGTTCGTATACTAACAGCTTTCAATTATATTATAAAATTATATCGATATTTGGGGGTCCAATCATATTTTGGTCCAAGTGGCTTCGTTAGATCTGTTGCAACAATATAGTGTTTCTTATATATATATATATGAAAATTAAATGATTAACAACTACGACCTACACGGAGAGAAATATATGTTACCGGATATCATACTGATCGTACCTTGTAACATCGGATGGTATTCAGTACCATCAATATGTTACCCGGGAACATCAGTATGTTATCGGATACAATATTTTTCCCTCTGTGTATGGCCTGAGTCGACGTAAAATTGAAATTGAGCATTTTCAAAACTTACGCCCCGACGACAGGCCAGCCGTAGTATTAATAAATAAAAGTTTCAAAATACTTCATGCACTTGTATTGTAATAGACTATTCGATGAATATTGCGTGTTTATTGTGTTTTACTAATTACTGTCTGCATTATTATGATCTTATATATACAATATATATACATATGTATAATTCATCAAAGATATCTTGAAAGTGTCGAAAATATCTCTGACGGATATTTAGCTGAACTGCACTGTTCGGACAGTGTTCGCAGCGGCCACAGCGGTCACGACTGTCGCGATCGAGACTCATGGAAACTTCTGTTTTTAGGTTTTACGTACACCACTATATATGTCATATTGGTCGGAAAAAGGAAAAAAGTATGATTGAAATCAATCACATGATAAATAAAATATCGATATCTAGCGATCTACCCAACGGATTCCGACCGAATTCTGTTCAAAAAAAAGAAAAAAAAAATATTGGGCATTTTTTGAATATTGCTTCGAAATCATTGAAACTAGACAGAAATGATATAAATTAAAAGGGTGGTAATCTGGGTTACCACTGCGCCGCAAAGGGTTAAGACATATGCATATGATTGAGAGATGAATTATTTTTATTGTCCGCTATGTGGTTATTGAATAGATCACATCGATATATATATATATTTATCAAATTATAATTAATGTTAGTATATTGTGTTGATTGATTATTAGAATTGGGATGAGTGAAAATTGGTAACTGAAACGAAATCATGTTGATAATGGGGAAAAATATTTCGATTTATTAATTTTTATTATATCAGAAATAGATATTTTTATAAATAAATAAACCCCTCATTTTCCTCGCCCGCTTTTCTTCGTATTCGGCAGCGCGTTTTGGACGTCTCTGTCACCAGTATTATTTCCTGCCCTATAAAAACAAAAATTCCAAATTTAGAATTTTCTTATTTTAGAATATTTTTTATTTTGCAATAACATAGTGTTATTGAAAAATAATACAAAATTAATATCTTTAATAGAAAACTTGAATATAATCGTATTAAACACAAATATATGAAATTACGATAAATTTAGAAACTTACGAAAACGTTTGTGCTCCTCTGTTTCAGGATTTTCTTTAAATCCTGGCAGAAAGCCACGGGGCACGCGCTATTTGTGCATTTCTGTGCATGATGGACAAAAATGACGAGAACCGTAAGGCATTCGCCACACATCCCGTCAGTCTCCCAACAGGAATGCACATGTGCAACGCCTGCCTTCAGGCGCCAGCATATTTCATGGCTGCATCCACTGCAACCGGCCACATGCTCTAAATCCCGCACATCGGCTGTGCAGGTTTGGGTGATGCAGGCATCGAAATGCCGCTGCAGCCTGCTTTGCAGTACTGAGGTCTGAAATTAAAAATTATATGTTAATATTAGCATGCAGAATGTGAATTAGAAAAGTCCAAATTAACTTATGCGGTCACAATATATGCATCCAGCCATACAAATTGGTAATTACAGAAAGATGTTTCAATAGTTTAGACGTTATTTTGTCTGGAACATGTAAAAAATAAAATGTCTTAAAGAGACTTTGTTGTGCATACACGATACACCGTGACAAATAGGAATAGGTAATCATTGTACGGTAGTTTTATTCCGAAATCAACGTATTAGTTCAAAATTATCGAACATAATTGGGAACTGGAAACTTAGATTCTTTAATGAAGGCATTTGGACATGAATAATATAACCAGTCAATCAGTGATCATAATTGAATATATACAACATTTTATTCAGTGTACTTACATCGCTGGATCTCGTGACCTCCAAGCCTCCCATGGACATCATGAGATGAGTTAAGTCCATTTTTTTTCTGAAATCACACGAACAATACGTTAGTTATAATTAATTGTATAGTGTTGACAGAAGGGAAATTACAAAACAACAAAAAAATACCGACAGCCGGCACGGATGTATTACATTTTATATTTATTAATTCTCTAATGGGACTTATGTGCCTCTCTCCAAATTGTGACTTTCAACCTAATAAAGTTATGATTTAAATTTCATATGACCCCTATACACGGATGGCATTTGATCAACATGCACACATTTTTATAACTAAAAGTGCGAAGAATTTGAGAAACAAAAAGTTAAAAATTCTATAACGACATATAAAAATTTACGAGGTTATGCATCAAACTATGTCTATACTCACATTAACCATTTAATGCCGAGATGTTTTTTACATGGATTTCGGCCTCGTAAATTTACTATAGAAAATAGTAGGTAAATATGCAAAGATCCATTTTCAATAATTTTTGGAGATGCTCTTTTGAATAAAGTGGGTAAAATTTCGAAAAAATGACACTTACCCCATACTTTTTTATATTATACAATAGATCGCGTTATTTCCAGATAATTTAATCATGTTGCGCACTGAACATAACTTGAAGCGTCAGAAACATGTTACCAATTTTTGCACTTTGAAAATGTACATTTCTTTCTTTGTCCATTTCGAACCCGAAATCAGAGCAAATAACATAACAATATTTCGAAATTTCGCCTATGGCGAGCAGATTCTTCAAAAATGCTCCGGAAATGGATTGAAACTTGTTACTCCGGAGTTTTGAGGTCGCTAATTACGAATCTGAAGTCAGAATTCAAAAATTCAAAATGGCGGACATAAAACGGCTCACCATTTTTTCACAATTTTCTCGCATTCCATTGGTTGGACCAATTTTTCAACATTTTTTATATCGCCCTTCGCTTTTGAAATTTCAAAGTTTACCAATTCTCATCTCGAGGAAGTGGACGATTTTTGGACCTATATATGATACAATTTTTCTTGTAAATTAAAATTTCATATTTTTATTTTATTTCCTTAAATATTAATTTCTTGTTTATTTTTCAATACCATTACCTCATTTCGAAAAAGAAACATTTTTACTTTTCACAGAAAAATAAAAATAAAATTTCATTTTCAGAACGCGATTTTTCAGAACAAGTATTGCATTAATGCACGTAACAAGTTTTGCAAAATTATTCTCGTTGGGATTTTCTAATATAAGGTAGAGCAGTATCGCGGTACTTTTGTTTCTAGTTCGTGTATTACGTTATCTGATATGTTGAGTTCTTTTTTCTGAAAAGTTCATGTGGTGATCAATAAGTTAATAGCAATAATCTTTGGTTGCATACTGTGAATATAATAATATCAATGAAAACGTACAATTTAGTATTAGAAAGGTGTTATAACCACTTTCCGAAGAACGATAGGTATGATGAATTTTACATATGACTTAAAAAATAGTATAATGAATTTCACAACAGTAAAGTGTCGAAACAGTCGCTATTTTATGTATGGCCACTGGAATAACGCCATTGGGTGTAGTAAGACGCCGACAGAAGAGTACGAAAGAGACAACATGATTCGAATTTTCAAATACTTTTATGCTCTATAAGAAATTTGTAGGAGACATAGATTTACGCGATCAGAAATAGAGTGCAATAGAGCCAATTGTGAGATCAAAGAGATGGACTTTGCATCATTTTGTACGGTTGATTCAATCTGCACTAACGAACTAATTTTATACAATATCTATTATGAAGGAAAGGAAACCACAACATTTTTGCAACAGTATGTAGGCAAAGAGCTTTCTAGCTGAACGAAAAGAGTAAAACACGAGATAGAAAAACAATATTTACCGAGATATTGCTCAATCTTACTACGCAAAATACGAACCAGAAAATTTTGCAAAACATGTCAACTGTATTACTGCAAACCGTGTTTTTTAGAAAATCGCATTACAGTAAATAAGTTCTTGTTGCATTGTTGTCTAAAAATAAAAATATTTTTCAAACATTGAGGTAATATTACCCACAAATTTTGTGTCAACCATTTTGAATTATTAGATTGTTACTTCAAATGCGTAAGCAGCGACCCGAAAACCCCCGAGTAACAAGTTTCAATCGAAGTCGGGCACATTTTTCACCAATCGTCACGTCATATGCAAATTTTCGAAATATTTAAGCTATATTGTGTTCAAAATAAAAAAAGAACTAAATGTACAATGTACATTTTTAATGTGCAACAATCGTAAAGATGTTTTCGATAAATCGATAAAAGAATGATGAGGCAAATTTTTGCATTTTTGAAAAAAGGTTGCATGTTTCAATTTTTTGAAATTTTATGAACGCCTTTTGAAAGAGCAATCCCAAGTAGAGCCGGAATGGACCATTTGAAACTTTCCTACCCGTTTCTTTAGTAAATTTGGGAGGCTGAAATTCATGCAGAAAACAAGTACATCTAGGCGTTAAATGGTTAAAGATATGCATTTTTATCCAATACGATTTAGTGCACGAGTGTTATGCAATACGTGAATGATTGCTATAGATTTCAATTCAATTGCACACGTAATTTCTAAATAAACATTTAATTCTTTGAATAAAATAGGGTTAACCGAATATAAGCTGATTTATTGAAAAACAAATTATAATCATATAATAAGTTATATTAATATCAAGCAATTTTTTATTAAATATCGAGATGTACTATTTTATATTTTTGGAATTGTTTAATTTATTTAGTAAGATGTATCCAATAAGCAGAAAATAAATTTAGACTATATATTTCATTTACTTATATGAAACATCTTTTCTTCATTATTATTTATTATTGATTTGTCTTAAGGGGGTTCTAAAGTGCTCTGCTGATTAAGCAGGAATTTTCTCTAAAAACCGTAAAAAAAGGGACTGTAACGATTTTTTGAAATTAGGACTCTGTAAGGGCAATTTTAATTAATATAGACGGTACCATAGAAAATGCCACAGACATTAATTGAGAAATGACCAAAATTTTTCGGAAATAAATAAAAAACAAATTATTTTCGAAAATTCTCGGTCAGTTCTCAATCAATATCTTTGGTATTTTCTAGGAAACTGTTTATATAGTGCTTAGAATTACCCTTACACAGCACTAATTTTGAAAACTTTATCCAGTCATCTTTAATTTACATTTTTCTTGAATTTTACTACCTTACTGGAGGAGCACTTTAAAAGGAAGGAATTGTGGATGAAAAAATGTGTTCTGAGTGATACTTGAAGATGGGCTATCATTGTACATAACATAATTACTTAATAAAGATCAAATTAGGAATATTTATATGAAATTAACGTAAAATGAATACATTAATAAAAATTTCACTTTTTAATTCAAAGGAGAATGTCTTGGTAGTACAAACTCTGCGGATTGTAGATTTACAAAAATTAGTAAGACTGAAACTTTCTCATTTCAAACACAAAATATTTAGTTTTTAACTTATTCCAAGTTTTGGTTCTAAAAATTATCTAAATTGTATTATAATTTTCGTAATATTTTCATTAACAATACTAAGAGCGAAGTTTTCCATAAGCTTGTAAACCTTCACCATTATTTTTTAACGTAGTTACGCATGAAATGAGAGTTCGAACGTTCAATACCTCAAGTTAGATTGCAATACAAATAATTCTTGAAAAATCGAATTTTGAAACATACAGAATGGCAGATATCTCGAAAGTATTCAGTTAGTACGGAAAAAGCTGCTATAAATAATGAATCTATTGGGCAATTTTTTAACTTAAAATTCAACGCCATGATTCGAAAAGAAGAACAAGAGCGTACATTTATATGTCACCAGCACTATACGGAAAAATTCAAAAAAAATGATAAATGCACAATACACAGGTTTTTTTGAACTTACTTTGATTTGGTCGGTTTACTGGGGTGAAAATCGGGTCCGCTGCTGCACTACTGTTGTGAGGCACGAGGTTTACTGCTCCAAAATGGAAGATACAATGATGGCACATAGCCCAGGAACACTCATTTATAGGAAGCCTTATCTTCACTCATGTACGAGATAATTAGGGCGTTGTGAGTAATCGAACCCTAGAAACTCATTTAGGTAATGATAGTTAATTAGTTACCCCATGCGTCATCGGTAACGTACAACTTACTGCTATACCTTAAAGTGCAGTAGTAATTAGCTAAGCACTAATAAAAAACTAGCTTTTCTATGGTCCATATTAATATTTTCTGATTCGAGTATAATAATCACATGAATAACTAATCATTATTTACATAGTAAATCTATTATCAGGCTTTCAGCATCTACCTAATATACAAACGCGATTTTAGGGTAGTGAGAAAAAATTATTCCGTTATAAGTAACTTCAAAAAAAGTTATTTTTGCTGAATCGTATTTATTTAGAATATGATTTATAAATTTTATGAAGAAAAACCCAGTAGCATTTAATATATTTGATTATAATAGACCAAATTACTATGATATAAAATGTCTATTTCTTTCATAGTATTTTTTTTCAGACTTTCCTGTTAGGAATGCTAATTGTTCTTTATTTTATATTCGTTGTTATCTTTCAAAAGCACATGTAATGAATTCTTTGCCTAAAACAGTAATTTCTAATTCCTTCTTGATAATTATTCTCTTTTACGATATCATGAACTAATCTGATAGTAGTTTTTGTAAATTTATCACGAGAAAGCTTTTTAGCTATATTTATCATTCAATAAATTGTATAAATTTCATAAGATATCGGATGATTAGATTTATTTTAGATTTCAGTCACATTTTTTAATTTCCAACTACGGCCAATAATTTTATATTGAATAATTTGTCAGAGCATCAGTTTGGAGTTGCAGGCAATTGAAAATAACAGTTATTATAATATCTATAATACAGCTTTACAAAATCATGACGCAGAAACATCAAATTTCACCTGAAAATAAAAAGAAATAGGCATGTTTTATATTTCTGTATAAAAAAATATAAAAAATGCTTGTGTTAGTTATATGAAATTTAGGAGCCAACAATGAATTGTTGCATATAAACATAGTAATAATTATATATAAAGCAGAGTTATTGACAAAATATTAATAATAATACTAAGATTGCTATACATTTCTGCGGATATTGCGGAGTGGACGAATTCTTTCCATTCATATTTTAATGAGAATATGTTTAAAATCAATTAATAAATCACGTGATTGTTTATATGAATTCACTAATTTTTAATATGATTTAGATAAACTTATATTGGTAAATTTCATTTCATTTTCACAAAATATGACATGCATAAAAAAAAACTAATACGATAAATTGTTCGTCATAAAATGGATAATAGATTTGATTTCTTAAATTACTATACGGGTAAACAGCTTCATTTTTAGGCTAATATGTATCTACAGACATAATTAAAGAAAGAAATAATGATTACGATCAAATCAATACTATTATAAGGCATTGTCGTATGAGTATTTTTCCTAACGATTGAAATCATCATTTTAATGATATATGTAAAGATCTTTTTTTAAATTCAAATTTAATGATACATATAATTAAAATACAATCGAGTTTCAATAACTTATTTTAAATGTTATTATACTTATTCATTCAAAGATTAATCTTTTTATGTAATATTGGTGAAATATATGTAAGCAATGTGATAAAATAATTGTAAGTTTAGAGACTACAATGTAGAAAACGAAGTTGGACTAAAAGTATTAATAATAATAGATAGTTAAAATTTTAGCTAACCCTTAAACACCATGAACATCCCGAAAAATCCTGATCAGTGAACTTTATTGTATGGAAACATACATCTGGCCATTAAAATTCAGTTTTCTGGGAGAAAAAATCGGATGTTATGAAACTTATTGTACAATATTGTTATAATTAACATTCATGAACTTTGAACTCTGTAAACATTGTCACTAGGTAAATATAATACATAATTTTAAATTGCACTAGTTTTGAAAATAACTATAATAACATTAAAAATTCAACAGAAGTTTTCCCTTTTAGTAGAGATTTTATAAGAAAAATGTTAACATTGCACGACGGTCATTCCTAAATTAAATATTACGATTGTTTCAGTACTTTTTTTACTTAGATGGATCAATGTATTTTTCTCAATAAAAATAGGAAACTGTACAGAAGAAATTGAATGTATTGACAGAAATAGATGTCCATGATGTGCAATATAAATAAAAGTGGCTTCGATAGATATGTTACAACAATATAGTGTTTCTTATATGTATGAAAATTGAAAATGAGCATTTTCAAAACTTCGACCCCGACAACAGGCCAGCCGAAGTATTAATAAATAAAAGTTGCAAAACACTTACTTAATGCACTTGTATTCTAATAGACTATTCGATGCATATATTACATGTTTTACTAATTACTGTCTGTATTATTATGATATTATGTATGCAATATATATACATATAATTCGTCCAAGATATCTAGAAAGTGTCGAAAAGATCTATGACGGATATCTTATAGATATATATAAGACATCTTTTAGATATATCGAAATAGTTATTTTCGTATCAAGGGCGTAAATGAACTTTGCGCCCGTAGGGGGTCACCGCGCCCGAGGAGCTGGCAAAGACTACCCCTGGGGGGTAGGGGGTCGAAACGTCGAAATTTGATGAAAAACAATAGGGTAATTTTTTTGCCGCGATGACCAAATTCAATACTTTTTCAGACAATAGTCATAAACATTTTAAACCAGTTTTTATGGCACTATCGTTGAATTTAGGAAGAAAATGCATACAACCTTTTTTGTAGAGCATTTCATGCTCTATCTTTTTTGTTTGATACATTTTTTAATAAAATTTGTATATCTCAAAATAAATACAAAAAACTACAAAGAAACTTAATTCGGGCTAATTTTTTTTAGTAATGGACGGGTGGATCTTCCTCAAAATCTAATCAGATCTAAGTTATGCCAAAACGCGCGTTTTAACAAAAAATTTATGTCGATACGCTTATCCGTTCGCGAGTTATCGCGAGACAAAAAAAACGAGACGTACGGACGTACGTACGTACAAGATCACGGTCAAAAATTTTTTTATTGTTGATTTGGGTTCCTTAGGGCCTGAAACGTCGACATTTGATGAAAAACTATATGGTAATTTTTTTGCCCGAAGTGACCAAATTCAATACTTCGTCCAGACTTAGTCTGGGTCGAAGTAATAACTGTTACGGCTTATTCCCTGGTATTGGAAATTAATAAATTTTTTAAGTTGAACTTTCATTGATATTTTTCTATTATTTTCAATTTATTCAATTGTCGAAAAGCAAGTTGTAGATTCTCTGTCTAACCCAACAATTTTTATATTAAATGTTTTAATTCATTTAGAACAGCTTAGAATCTGTTTTTCCGTAGGTAAAGTATAATCGAGTACGTAAAGTTTACTTTACGCACGAGTTTACTTTCATACCGAAAATACGTACATAATAGTACATTACGATACAAGTGCGCAAAGTGGGAACACCTACGCAGCTCACGAGTATCGTATACTATTTTTCCTATTGAGTTGCGCAAAGTTCGACATCTTCAAGAGTACGTGCAAAGACGTTGGGGATGGAAGGAGGAGGAGAGACGGGGGGTTCGCAGAGCCTCCCGACAAAAAAAGCAAAACACCATTAAGATTAAATGAAATGAATATTACAAAAAGGAAAAGGCGAAATTTTGATAAGTTTGATTTCATAATCTTTAATACATACAAATACTTCCAAATTGACATCAAAATTGACATTTTACCTGAAAGTACTTTTCGCAATATTCGCCACAAATTAAGTTTATTAAATTAAGAAAAAGATAAAGATATGACATTTATTTGTTAATATACTTAATTTTTATTGTAACTTAACAGTTACGGAAGATAAAACCGGCGCGTGCCGGCGGCTGTAGCACTCGTTTCAAATTACAACCAATCACACGCGAGAAGGATCGTGTCTCAAACTAACCAATCACGAACGATAACGGTACTGTAAACTCGGTGACTCGGTATACGTGTCCACACTCTACATTCCCGCACGCATTTTAAGCTGTATCAGTAACGGGGCACTTTTCGCACGGAAATGCGTGCGCAAAGTATGAACTTTGCGCAGGATAATAGGAAAAGGTACTTTAGCAGTCTATATTGGTTATCGAAGACACCCATTTGTGTCAATATTACAATTTTTTTTACAGTTTTCTATTTTTATTGACAAAAATGTACTGAGTAGAAAAAGACCAGTAAATAATGAATGTACTGAAATAATCTTAATATTTAATACGGAGGTATTAGGTCCGGAACATTTTTCTTATAAAATATATACAGCAAAATTTTATTAAATATTTAATGTTATTTTTTAATTTCAAAACTCATTAGTTTTCAACGTTTTGTTATAATTAATTAGCGAAAATGTTTAAAGAGTACCAATGTTTATCTATTTACACAATAACAATCTTAATAATGATCAAAATAAGGAATCTTGTTAATATTTTCGTAAAATCCGATTTTATCATACAAAAAACATAATTCAAATGACCGGCCATAAATTGAATTCTCACGTTCTTTTGTTTTACTGATACTTCTATAAAATCGAGGTCATGCATACAGTTTTTGGAGGATTCTTTATAATGATCTTGGTTGAAGATTATTCCATCCCATATGGATAAACTTCACCTACTGTGGTACTAAAATCCGCATTATTAATCTGGATAGCTTAAAAACGATGTGGTCGTTTATGGTGAAATGTAAGTTTAACTATGCATTATTATTAATATTTGATAGTTGAACTGCGTTTTCTATATTGTTAAATACCTACGTATGAGTATACATAACTCAATGTTGCACTTAAAAAAGCTTCCTAGTAAACCAAAACGTCGACCAATAGAATTTCAAAATATTAATTGCAGTGCCTTGTACTATTATATTACATTTTAATATATTAAATTAAAATGGAAAAAAATTATTTGATGTAAGAATTATCAAATTTGTAATAAAGATATTGAAGCTCGATTGGATTTTAATTAGTCTTTCAAAAACGATCTATATCAACGTAAACTAAACTAATCCATTTACATATATCATTAAAATCATATAAATTGGATGGTTAGGTAAAATAGCTATGCGAGTTCGAGTTGGTCCTAATCACTATTTCTTTCCCTAATTGTTTCTGGAATCGCATATTACTCTGCAGCTTTTTATCAGTATAGTAATTTCCCAAACAAAATAGATTCACCAAATCTATTATCCATTTTACGACAATCAATTTATCACATTCGATTTTTTTATGTGTGTTACCTTTCGTGAAAATTAATTGAAATTTAACAATATGAATCCTAACATTGCAGTTTCTCTAAACATCTGAAAAATTAGTGAATTCATAGAAACGATCCTGTACATTTATTAATTGATTTTAAGCACAGTCTCATTAAATATGAATGGAATGATATAATGCACCCCCCCAATTTCATAATTAAAATCAAACCTTATTGCTGGATATCCTGGAATTATGCATTATATAAAAAATTGATACATACGTAATAAAGATAAAAACTGTTAGCAAATCTTGACGTGCAAATGTAGGATACTTCTGATATTAGAAATGAAACATGCAATCTTTTACTGTTTTTATTAATATTTTGTCAATAATTCTACATTATATATCATTATTGCTATTTCGTTTATATAATATGTATGATAACATATGGCATTTGCTATATTCTTTTTTTAACTGGTACTTGTATGGAAAATGTTTATATTCAACAAGTTGTTGTCGACTTCCGAATTTTATATATCATTCGCATTTTTTTTCTTTTTCTAGACATAAATATAAAATATGAGTGTTTTCTTTTGAATTTTCATATGATATTTGACATTTACGATTCATAATTTTGTAAACCTTTATTACAAATCATATAATAAATAATAATTTCTACTGCCTATAAGTCTAGCTACACCAATTATTCAATGAGATGAAAGTTTCATATTATATCAGTTCTAGGCTGAGTAGGTAAAAATTGAAGAATTGAATTTAAATCTAAATCAAACCTAATTATTGTATACCTTGCAAAATTGGTCGAAAATGTAGAATTATAGGATAGGATAGGGATAGAGCTACAAAACTTTCTCATTTTAAATATAGATTTTTATTATTTAGGGCCATATTCTTTTAGTTGTAAAAACGATTGAGTTTTTATCAAATTCCATCGTTGTACGTTACAATTTCTGTTACGAAACCTGTAACATAATTTTATAAGGTTGAAAAGTTACGATATGAAGGAGAAGCACATAACTTTAGAGAATGTACAAATATATAGAATGGCATATATCTGTTTGTTTATGGTCACTGGCTTCTGGATGTACGCTCAAGTTACCGGTCTTTTTTAAGTCTTGTTCGATTTAGCTACAATGTCGAATTCGAACTCATCGTGATTATAAACATTTTCTAATGTACTTGATTTTAATCATATTTACTCCTTATAATATTTCTCATCACAATTTATGGCAGCACGTAATTAAAAAAATGAGCTAATTTTGTCATCCATAATTCCTAAACTTTCTAGGTTAACACGGAAGGCTTTCGTCATTTTTAATATTATTTTAATCAATTGCATTTGCCTTTGTTGCCTTTATTATCTTTAATACTTTCTATAGATTTTTAAGTTAAAGGCATTACATTACATTTGAATTGCAATCAACGAGAGTAATATTAATCATGTAATTTTAATTGCAGTTAATAAGATATTTTTTTTTGTTTAAAGACATATACAAGACATTTACAGGACAATGCATGACAGCACAAGGGAACACCCACCCGGAGCCAGTCCCCCCATTACTGCGCCACGTAGAACGTCTTGATCCCTTTGTATCGCATTAGCAGGAGGTCTGGGAAAACTACGGAAAACCCAGGGAGATACCGTTGAAGAACTACTTTATCATCAGGGGTTACCCTCTGATGCTAAAGCAGACGTCTCACACTCAGCAATCGGCCTGCTATCTTTGCCGTAGCGGGCGCAACGCTCGTTTTTTTATTTCCATAGTCAGTATGCTTCCAAGTATGGATCCCTAATCAGGATGCTTTCACTTGAAAGAGCGACTGTGCGTCGCGCCGACCACGGGGTATTTGGTGTTGGTAGTTAATAAGATATAATGACATGAGTTCAATCATTTCGACATGCAGAATTGGCTGAAGTTTACTTATAAACTGCATTACACTGACTGGTTTGACTGGTACCATAAAAAATCTTGGTCCGGGAGATATATCAATTATCTTTCTATTCATCTGCAATTATACAAAACTGACATGATATACAGAATAATTGATGATGCCGTCAAACTTTCTTCATTTAAATACCTTGCCAAAAATCTGGACTTACATAACGGTGACAACAACGGTGGTGGTGAGGAATATGATTACATTTTTAATTGATGACATATTTCTAGGTATATGAACAGATATGAGACGTGTTACATACAAAAATTATGTAGACCCCAGAGATTTTTGTATTTGGCATATTATAATTAATCCATTATTATTTATTCAACAATTACTTTCATCAATTAAAACAATACCGCACGTCATTACAATTATCGAGAGTAATGGTAATTGAAAAGTATTGATTGCAATTAATATGTGATCAATAAAAGTAATTATAACTGAAAAAAATATAATCACATTCAACCCGGTTAATTGGGTAATCCGAATTTTCTCGCTGTGCCCTTCGCTAGCGGAAACTCACGGAGCCATCAGAAAAGAGTACTTAAATTAACTTGAAACTGGTCACTGGCGTGATTTTGGGGTCACTGATCACGAATCTGACATCGAATTTTTAATGTTCAAAAATGTTTCGATTTACTTGGAACTTCTTAGAAGGCGATTTTTTAAAGCCCCGGAACACGAATCTGACATAAGATTGACTTGGGAAGTTTCAAATATCGATATAAAAGGATTACAAATTATGCTCAAATTCGCTTGAAACGGAGACATCTGCTTTTCCAGACTTTATCCTATTTTCGGCACTTTTCTGACCTTTGTCAATTAAAAAAAAAACGAAACAAATTTTGAGGATTATCGTCATATTTTTTTAAATTATGTAAATTCGCTGTTATATGTATTATACGATTATATGTAATTTCATGTGAAAATGAAGTTTAGTTATCTTTTGCTACTTTTGTTGCTTAAATAACAACGATCGCAAATAAGTTAGTAACGCTCGAAAACAAATAAGAAAAACGGTCGCCCCGGTGGGGAATCGAACCCGGGTCCTTCGCTTACTACGCTAACGCCTTAACCACTACGCTACGGTTAATATCCGTAAAGCCTCCACACGAAAAAAAAATAGAACGTCGCTCCAGCGAGATTGTCCAGCTAAAATAGCTTCCCACTGTCCAGCAGATCGCGAGTAAAGACGTAAAATGACAATTAAAATTCGAAATCCTCAAATTTTTATTTCCTATAAATAGGTATACTTTTCTTATGGCTTTAAGAATATTTCTACATAATTTCTAGACGATGTGGTTATTCATATTATTTTTATATGATTTTTTAAAGTCGTTAATAGTGAAAAAATCACTACTTTTTTCATTTTAAGGCTTCCGTGTTGATTACCGTGTTAGATACGACAAAAATGCACTCAACCTTTTTTGTAGAGCACAAAATATCCTACAAAAAAGTCAGTGAGAGCCATAGTCTAATGTTAATATGTACGGCATGAAAAACATCGGAAGTTATAGAAAAAAATCATTGAAATTTTAGAACAGAGATACATAGTTATCTTATTCGTGACGTATCTACTACAAAAAAGGTTCAGTGCATTTTTGTCGTATCTAATACGGTAATCAACACGGAAGCCTTAAAATGAAAAAAGTAGTGATTTTTTCACTATTAACGACTTTAAAAAATCATATAAAAATAATATAAATAACCACATCGTCTAGAAATTATGTAGAAATATTCTTAAAGACATAAGAAAAGTATACCTATTTATAGAAAAAAAAAATTGAGGATTTCGAATTTTTATTGTCATTTTACGTCTTTACTCGCGATCTGCTGGCCAGTGGGAAGCTATTTTAGCTGGACAATCTCGCTGGAGCGATGTTCTATTTTTTTCCGTGCATGGTGCAATTACCCACCTGTCACATTCCCAGTGTATAACATTTGCAATGATCTCGTAATGTTATACAAATCGACGCACGGACAAAACAGTGGCATAAGCCATCGTGAGCTTGTTATTTATATTTGAAATGAACGAATTATATCCCAATTGTGTGTGAATAGGTGTTATTTAGGTCTTTTTTCAGGTTAGTACATATATCTCAAATTAAGGTTTGAGGTTAACTGACCTGTCAAATAAAAAACCCATATTTTCTAAATCCTTCTTCCCATTCTCATTATTGCAATCTACAATTCAAGCCCTATACATACTCAGGGCATCTTAAAAGTTCTTTCGTTTTTCCTATTCAATAGCTTCCAATGATATTAGAAGAATATGTTAAATGAACTATTCGCACTAAAAATAATGGTACAGTCATGGTTTAATTTTACACCATGTGTACACTGTGAGAGCCCAATATTAATTAGATTAATTAGATTAGGACAGCAATATTGTGGTACCTCTACGGCTATGACACCAGTCATTTAAAAAACATAGAAGCAAAGGTAACGTATGAAAGAGTTTTGTCGACGAATGGGCCTATTTACTTAATGTATATAATTAATTATAATTTAATGTAAATAAATATAGTAAATGAAATTGAATTGAATGTACAGGACAGGCATTTAAAAAACTTAGAAGCATAGAAACCGTATCAATGAAAATTAAATAATAAAAAATTCGTCGACTAGACTTTTTGTACGTGTCAGCAAAATGTTCAAATCAGACTACATAGTGATCATTTCGTATCAATTTGTATTCCAACACACCTTTCAAAATTAAATTGACAATACAATATCTGAAGTGAACTAATAATTCCTGAAATGAATCACATTAATTGTAAAATGAATATTTCCTTCGCATCGTATTGATAAAAACTGTTTGGTTCAACAGGAAGACCAAAAATGCTGTTCACGCCTTAATTTAATCTAAAATGATATATCAAAATACTTTTTGGTCTCACAAACTTAAAAGAATTTGTTTCAAACGGATTGGTTTAAGTTATGTAGCTTATAAAGGTAAAATTAAATAATAAGAAATACAACGTCGACTAGACTTTTTGTACGTGTCAGTAAAAAGTTCAAATAAGACTACGTAGTGATAATTTCCAATCAATTTGTATTCGAACACACCTTTCGAAATTAATTTACAATGAAATATTACAATAATACAAGCGTAGCCAAGTGGTTCGGTGCATGGACTGGAAGCGAGCGAAATAGGGTTCGAATCCTACTTGAGGAGACAATTTTTTTTACATTTAGTAACATATATATGCATATATACGTAGCACTAATAATTGTCTATAATAACCTATTCGGGCCCAGCCCGGGCCCATTGAAAATTTCATATTGGCCAGGCATGGGCCAGGCCAGGGATGTCAGGCATGGGCCAGACAAGGCAATACATGTGGTATGTACGAAAGACGTATACCTATTCGGGCCCAGATCGGGGTCACTAGACTTTACGCCTCTGGCGTAACGTATTCGGGCGATATTCTGGCAATTTCCGCTCGGGATCCTGGAAAAAATCACACGTATTCCTCGAATGCTTTTAAGCACTTTTTGTTCTATGACACTTTTGCGTCAAGCCAATCATTTTTTAATAAATTTGCAACGTTTAGCTATAAGCGAGACACCTATTTTATCAGCCTTTTTCAATAAATGTAATTTTGTATACTGACGAATGCCGCATAAAAAGTAACATAAGCTGCCTAATACATAAAAATGGTGAAATATAACTCTGCTTCTACCAGATATCAACAAGTCGGACCCACCCAACAGCTCCACACTTGTTCTGCACTGAAAAACCTTTGGGAGCGATGCTCACCCAAATCAGGTGGGTAGCCCTCCCGCAGCACTTTTAACTTTTCAAATGATGATTAAAAATATAAGGGCGTAAAAGCAAGTTTTTTTTCTGAATAGATATCGGTTCCTAGTATCATTAAGAAAGTTTATGCACTATTTTTAAACCATCAAATTACTTATATGGTTTATAAAAATCGTAAAAAGCTTACAAACTGGCACTTTTTTTACTTTAACGCTTCCGTATCGAAAGTAGAGCAAAATTGTACTTAAGCTTTTTTGTAGTGCGTAAAATTTCCTACAAAAAATTCAGTAGCAGCGGTAGTCTAACATTAATATAGTTTTAGTAATTGTGTGCGTAAAGTTAGTGCGTAAAGTACTTTGGATGCCTGTTTTTGGTGCGTAAAGTTCACTTTTACGCACTCCCGACGGCAAAATTCGTAAAGTGAAAGGTCGTGCGCGAAGTGGTATTTTACGCACTCAACCAGGCATCAAAACTTTACGCACTCTCTTTACGCACCTAATTACAAAAACTAGGATACCTAACATGGGTGTAAAGTATATCTGTTACGCATCGATCGAGAATGTTACACATCACTCGGAGCCTCGTGTGTATAGTTCCCGTCCGGTGCGTAAAAGTACACTTTACACCCTTGTTAGGTAATATACTATTATCCAAAAAGAAAGTACGAATTTAAACAAAATATTCCTAATATTCTACACTAGTCATCGATCAAACTGTAAATTAACGTTCCAGTGCTGTTTGTAGCTAAACTATTAAAATTAGACTAGGACTACCACTGACTTTTTGTAGGAAATTTTACGTGCTACAAAAAAGCCTCAGTACAATTTTGCTCACACTATGTTATATTTTTCAATTATAGGATGCATAATTGCCTACAATAAAACATCAATAAACTACATAAACATAAATAGAAATTTGCGGTTCATTTTCATTGGCGGTAAACTTATTTCTTTTAATTTCAGACAGTACTCATTCTACATAAAGAAATAAGAAAAAATGTTTTGTTTTTAAGTAAGTGTGTACAGTGTCCTCGTCCATTTTACATACAAAAATATTCGAAAATAGGTCTGTTAACAATCGAAAACACGGCTTGATTTACATAGGTCAAAATTAGCGGAATCAATTGACAACATATTTTCTTACTCTTTAACAACAAATGTAGTCTTGTAGGAAAAATTATGGTATATTCGACATAGTTTTAAGATGAGTAAAATAAATTTCAGCAAAAAAAAAATGAAGTTTTTGAGAAAAAAAATATATTTATGTTTTTGAAAAATCGCTCTATTTTCTCGAATTTTTAATATTTTTCAACATTTCAAATGGGTTGTATAGAGTCAAACCCCATCTATAATATGTGTTAATTTTATCTATGTAGATGTCATAATTGGAAAATGGCAGCGTTTTTTATTAAAACTTAGTTAATTTTTAAAACAATTCATTAAACAATTAAAATAAAAAAAAAACGATAACATACATACAGAATAACATATTTTATCTGCGCTGTAATTGGCGACATGACATCCGACTGCCTGCATGATCTGAGATGGATTCGGTCTATAATTTATAACTCTACAAAAAGTATTCAAGATAATTTCGCACAAACTAGAAAGTTTAGTCAAGAACCCATTGAGCGGAATTATGGATAAGAAAATCACCTGTGGCCATAAAGTGTATTGAGATATATTCAAGGGAGCTTTCGTTTTTATCGTGCACATGCGCGCTCGTGGCGACCTTTTGTACCTGCAAAATTTGTTCTAATAACTTGGAGTAATTAATTCGTGTACTCTGTTTTCGCAGACTGTCAAGTATTTTCTATTTTATATGGGACGAAACTTCGTACGTTTTTTAAATATTTAAGCTTCTCGAATTTACGCAAAATGCAGTGATCAGTAGTTAACCATTTCTGACCAACCAGAATAACATAAACGTACAACTAGTTTTAAAAAGTTCCAAGTTTCAAAAAACTAAAAATTAAAAAATTTTTCGTTAATATATATAAAATATTAAAAAAAACGGAAATTTTCTTCAGAATCAGATGGCAAGAACTATTCTTCAAATTAAACAATTTTATAGAATTTCACTTTCCTGCATTGCTTCAAGGGTCATCAGTTAATGAACTTTGCATTATATGAAAGGAAACGATTTTCGAAACAGAAAAAATCATTTATAAGAGATCTAGATCATGAGCGCTTTCTGTCTTGGAAGAAATATGCTTCACTCGAAATAACTATTTCCTTGCACAGATGCAAAATTTCTGTCTGTTCGAAATAACATTTTATGAATGTTCCGCCATACGAAAAAATGTGTTCTCTTTTATCGGATGAATTGACATTTAAGGTTACGATAAACAATTTAGTCTTATCGATGAAATATTGTCTCGGTTTAATGAAAATGTTCTGCCGATTGAGGCAGGTTTATTCCTAGCTATATAGCGGTCATAGGTTGAATAAACATCCATAAATATTTATTTTATTTTTTATTGATTTAACCAGGTAATATATACCTAGATTTGCATATAAGCAAGGACAAACAAAATCTAAGCCGCGCTTATAACCTACAGTAGATTACATAGATATGTGCGTAGGCCTGGCATACAATGAAAGAAAATTAATAAAATTGAATATCTAAATAATAACAAAAAATAAGAAAATCAAATAAAAATAAATAATAAATGTAACGATATACAGGGGGTCTATTAAGTCGTGGATCGGACTAATAACTTGAACAAGAGATTTCTGTTTGAAAAACGCCGAAATAAGTGTAACGATTTTCCAAAAAATTTCTTTATTGTGGGCGGTTGCGACCCCCCACCTTTAAGGGGCCACGTCGGCCACGAGGAGGGTCGAAGATCTTAAATGGCAACATAGGTCGAGGAGGGGCTCATTTGAAAGGTCCTTTCACTCAGAGAAGTTTGTTAATCGGGGATTTCATAATTTTTGAAATACTGTTGTTCAAATTAGAGTTGAGGTTTCTTAGTACGAAAAATGGTGTCTAAAAGTCTCACAATGATAACATAAGTATTCAAGAATGTTTTGAACTCAGCACTGAGAGAAGACCGGTTGTGCACATGTACGGTCTATCGCGCAACAGCAGTCCGATAGTTTACGACATATGCTGCGCCAAATTTAGGGCAACTGCTACCCTAAGAGATTTGACATCTGCTGCTCTATAAATGCCGCATCGAGAACTCGTTGTTTATTTACATTATTTGTTTATAATTACATTTCCTGTACAGGATATAAGTAAATAAAGAACGCAGAGTAGACAAGAATGTAAATACATGTTATTTTTATATTATTTTTATGTATCAAACCCGGTAATGAAATTAAGGGATTCTCGCGCACCTTACCATTCGGACACGGGTTACACTAAGCTTAGGGCAACTGTTGCACTAAATTCGGAAAGCGTCTGCCCGAAGGCTACGGGCGACACCTTTCCCTTGGTTAGTGCAGCTGATGTTCCCGATAGTGTAGCTGCTACACCAAAGTTCTCTCAGTGAGCCAATACCAACCTGCCATAGTTATACTTCTAATTTGGTGGGGGGACAGTTAAATGTTGCGTTGAACGTTTAAAGTTCCAACGATGGGCGCCTCACACGCCCATCCTTGAATCTGCGACGACGTTGTGCCCAGACGAATTCAAGGCATTACGCACAGATGGCGCTGCGATCACTATTCGTCTCGGAAAGACCTTTCAAATGATCCCCCTCGTGGCTCTCGTGCCCCCTTAGGGGTGAGGGGTCGCAACCCCCCGCCCCCCAAATAGATTAAAAATCGTTACACGTGATTCAGCGTTTTTCCAATAAAATAATTTTTGTTCAAGTTATTAGTCCAGTCCGCGACTTAATGGCCACTCCGTATAATAAAATAAATAGAGAATACGTTTATACTGCACATCAAATAAAAATTAATAACCAATCTACCGCTTAAAATAATATAATTAAATATCGAAAATAATTGTACTACACTTGCAAGATTTTATAAGTGCTAGGAACTTCTTGCGGTACAAATCTTCAACCGATTAGTTATTTTTTTTTATTATATTCTGCCTATAATTTAAATTTTTTAACTCGTGTGGTAATCTATTAGAAGCATTTTTATACGCTACAAAAGTATACATTTTTTAACAAATTCTTTTCAAATAACGTGATCCCGATAACAATTATTGTCCAATAACTGGCCCGAAGTCTCCTGGCCGCTCCGAGATGAAAATTTTTAAATTCGATATTGTCATTAAAACAATGTACAGGGATGTTGAAAATCAGTTGAAATGACTAGTCAGTTTCACTTTTTCTTAATTGTTTTAAGCAATTCTTAGCAACTTGTTAAGTCAATTTGAATAGTTAATAAATTTAATCTTTAGGAACTCGTTATAACGATTTTTCATCAACTCTATGTATAGTTTCCTTTTGATGCCGCAAGAGAGAATTATTGTCTTTGCAAGTTGAGTGCGCAGAGCGTTCTTGATTAAACTTTCGACCCTATTTATTAGTGTGTTAGTCGCACGATTAACGTCTTGTATACTAAAAAAGGCACTCCAATTTCCTTTGAGCTTAGTTTCTAGAGTTTTTTTGTAGTTTGTACTGTATTTTGGGGTGTTCTTCATAAAATCTGACTCGGTGCATGTTCTTGTAGTCATTAAAAGTGGATAATTGTCAGTTACCTCGTAAATCGATTTGTAAGAGTATATTCGTCTGATATTTTATTCTACGTACATATTATCTATGCAAGTTTCGCTAAGTTGCGTATTTCGTCTTGTGATGAAGTTGAAATATGGCACAAAACCATACGCAAGTAAACTTGATACTAATTCCTCACTTGCCGCATCTGTTTCAAGTATATCCGTATTAAAATCTCCCACTAAAATATGGTTCTCAACATTCTTTTGTTTCCGAAGTATTGTTAGGAGGTGGTGAATATATTCCATTTTGGGTATATCATGACATATGTATGGGGCTGTTGCTCAAGCATAACATACTAGGGGCGGTTTAGGTTCCAAGTTTCGGTAAAATTGATAATGTCAGGTTTGTTCTTTAATTTGTTTATATAAGAATAAAAGATGTTTATGCCCAATAATAATAAGCCAACAATAGTTTATAACGTGGCCATAGCCGCAACATTTTTTACAGCTCGTTATGTTGAAATCATTGTGAACAGTACAGTTATTCCAAACAATATTTAATTTGTTATTTGTTGTAATTATTAAACTATACGTTGTAGCATTTACGTCGATATAAGCCGTATAAGTGTGTTTCGCTTGTATGTGTCGTATATGCTTAACTTAAATGTTTCTAGACTCGGTTTCTTGAAAGCTTTGATTTATGCTCGCCGTCTTCAACAAATCTGTTGTCAAATTTCCGTCCCAGTTTATTCCTACGAATATGAGTCGAGTACATAGTTCATTATGAATTCATAACCATGTTTCAATCTTAACTTTATCTTTTTCACGTCTTCGTTTCGATTGCATTTAAGTGGTTCCTAATCCCTTGTTATTTGATATTGTCTTTTATTATTAATTTGCCCACCCATTTTCATATGCTTTATGGCAATTTGAATGTCACTATCCGATTATCCATGCGGTTTAGTCTGCTCAGGTTTTGTTATTATATCTGACTAGTTGCATTGTAGGCCTCTCCGTTTTCTTTACCCCTTTGCGGCGCACATTTTTCTTTAGACGGAAAACAGCTGAAAATTGTTATACGGGGGTTTTCCGGGTCGCTGATTACAAATCTGAAGTCAGATTTTGTAAATTCAAAATTGTGGATCCAAGATGGCCTACATACATGTAAAAATTTACTTGCTAGAGATAAAACTTGATACTCTATGTACTCGGAATTTTAAATATAAAAGTCAGAGATCAGATTCGTAATACGCGACCCCAAAAACCCCCGAGTACACAGCTTCATCAATATCGGGTACATTATCATATTTCGATAGGACATCTTGTATCCTCCATTTTGAATATTCAAAATCCGAGGCTAGATTCGTAATCGGCGACCCCAGAAATCTCCGAGTAAAGAGTTTCAAGTAAATCACATGAATTTTTAAAAATTCATCTGCCATATTGTTTCCGCCATTTTGTATTTTTTAAACCGACTTCGCATTCGTAATCAGCCACCCCAAAAACCCCTGAGTACCAAATTTGGTTCTAATTTACCTTATAGTTCGTTCAAAAACGATTTCTTTCTCAAAAATCGACGATTTTTTTGAATGTATTTATTTATACTTGTTAATCATTTTGCGTAATTGCATTTATTATCCTTTTCGTTACGTACTAAAAAGCCACCTCTACCATTGTAAAAAGATTATTTGAATATTGCTTCGAAATCATTGTAGTCCAGTCAAATCGTACATTGACCTTCCAAAAAATCACCATGTCCATTTTTTTATCATTTTCCTGTAATAGGTCGATAACTGAATCTAAGTTTAAGTTTGCGGGATAGGTGGAGCCTCCGTCTGCGCTGCCATGTTGAAAAACATCTGTTTATCATTTTTTAAAAATATCTCGCTTTAGATAAGTCGTACGCTAAACATATGTAAGATAAATTTTGTTCAGAATTAAATTTTCTACAACTTTTGTTGGAAACTTTTTTCCGTTAAATTAATATTTAAAAAAATTAGGAGATAGAAAAGAAAAAATGCGTAACACACATGTGTGCGTGCGTGCGTGTGTGTGTGTGCGCGCGCGCGCGCGTGTGTGTGTGTGTGTGCGTGCGTGTGTGTGTGTGTGTTTGCGTGTGTGCAAATTTTGTTGCGGAGAATCATACGATAATACACGAGAGATATTTAATGAATATGAAGACGAGGATGATGATGATGAGGATTTCGGGAATATAGGATTATTGATAACGATATTCCTACGACGGTACCAACAACTTCAAGTATGCCAAAACGTACAAAATTTAAGTAATTTTTTTTTATACTTAGTAGATTAGGCCCACAGGGGACACCACTTAAAAATAAAACGCGCCTGAAGTTCTACCCCCGAGGTGGTGAGGAAAAGGGTTTCAATATAGATACATAGTTAAATGCAACTTGCTCTAGTAAAATTCCGTTAACGTAATTGAGCGCTGTCATAGAAGTTCTTTGCTTTACAACTTTGAAAATAACTGTTTTTACTAGAAAACGGCACCAAAACGAGATAAAGTAAGATGCGTTATCTGTAAGAGAGAAAGAAAAGGAATAAGAGAGAAAGAGTTGTAGGCAGGGAAGATACACCAACATAGTAAAACAGAGGTCCATGCGTCTAAGGTAGTACCGTGTTGTTTCGCGTGTAGCAAGGAAAGGGGTATGCAAGTCGAAATCATACGAGGACAACAAGTAGGTAGTCTTTTGTGAACACGCAGTTCATGTCCCTATCCCGCTGATTGGTCTTATGGTGGGAATATCTCGTCGGGGGGTAGTCAAACACCACCAGTAGTCAGTCGTCGTTAATCAATAAAAGGATCCACTGTGGTAGATCGAAAAAGATCGTTCAGAGCTTTTCGGGCACGAGAAGAAGATCGACGAAGCACATGCCGAGGAGAGCCTGGTGCAAGGTCAAGAGCCGCAATCTTGCTCCTCGGCAAGATTAAAGGTAATCTATCGGTCACCTTTGCCATTTTTGGTATTCTGGTCTCAGAACCAAATCTAATACGTATTTTCCTTTGCCGAGTGTTCCGGAAATCGATACACACATCACTGACAGGAAATTATGTGCTTTCCGAACTGCATATTCCCAACGACGGCAATTTCAAGATGAAATAATTTATTTCACCGACTTCTTGGCCACGTGTCCATGGTAGAAAGGTGGCTACCGGTACTTCATGATTATGATGTACCTAATTTTCGTGCTGTGTCCAGACTCATTTTGAATATCTGCTCGAGCAGAAAAATAATAAGCCGAGAACGAAGAAGATGTAAGTCAACTCACTCAAGTACAAAGTTGGTATTAAACTCTTTCTCTCTCGCCGCGATTGCTAAATCCAGATCTGGAAAGTCTTTAAATATGTTAAAGTGTGATTATAAGGGTTAATATACTTATTATTTTTCATTATTGCGTCTAATTCATTGTTTGTATTCAGGCCGATGATATTTCTTTTACATAGAAATAGCGAGAACATTACAATAATTTGCAAAAACAATGACACTTTTACTGGACAAGACATATTTTGCGTGACTTTTCTCAGTCAAATGTATAGAATTTTGTGCTCTACAACTTTGAAACTAACCATTTTTACCAGAAAATGACGCCGGAGCGAGATAGTTCGCAAAAACTATTTTAGAAACACGCATTTTTTACTTTTTAGCTCCTAATTTTTTTAAATATTAATTTTACGAAAAAAAGTTTTAAACAAAATTTATAGAGAATTGAATTCTGAACAAAATTTATAGGATATATTTTTAGCGCGTGGCTCATTTAAAGCGAGATATTTTAAAAAAATGATAAACCGACGTTTTTCAACATGGCGGCGCGACGGTGGCTCCATCTATCCCGCAAACTTAAACACAGATTCAGTTATTGACCTGCCACAGGAAAATGAAAAAAAATGGACAGGGTGATTTTTTGGATGGTTAGTGCCCTTTTTACGACGATTTGACTGCACTATTAACGACAATCCAGCGTCAATAGCTTTATTACAAATTTTATTATTCTTACATCAAATAATGTTTTTTAAATTTTAATTTAATATATTAAAATATAAAACTAGTGTTGGCGTGGTACCTCGCTCGCTCAGAAACTTCGACCCAGTAGAGAGTCGGCTACTTCTTAATACTCGTTTGTTTACTAACAGCTTTCAATTATATTATAAAATTATATTGATATTTGGGGGTCCAATCATATTTAAGTCCAAGTGGCTTCGATAGATATGTTACAACAATATAGTGTTTTTATATGTATGAAAATTGAAAATGAGCATTTTCAAAACTTCGACCCCGACAACAGGCAAGCCGAAGTATTAATAAATAAAAGTTGTAAAACACTTATTTCAAGCACTTGTATTGAATAGACTATTCGATGCATATTACATGTTTACAGTGTTTTATTAATTATATTATGATCGCCCATAGGTGATCACCGCGCCCGAGGGGCTGACGAAGACTACCCCAGGGGGTAGGGGGTCGAAACCTCGAAATTTTATACAAACCTATAGGGTATTACTGCAGAATAACTACAGCACCTCGAAAAAAAAAATGTATAAAGCTATTTTGACGTATTTTTGCCTCCTGATTACGAATATGATAATAAAATTTGGCGGTCGGACATATTGAAAGCGCTATCTTGAAAAAACTCAAAAAACACGATTTTTTCCCGTTTTTTTGCATTTATTTTGAAAAATACGCAACCTACGAAAAAATGTTTCAAATAGAAATTTTTACCGAGGTGACCGAATTCAATACTTTTTCAGACAATAGTCATAAGCATTTTAAACAAGTTTTTATGGCATTATCGTTGACTTTAGGAAGAAAATGCACATAACCTTTTTTATAGAGAATTTCATGGTCTATCTTTTTTGTTTGAAACATTTTTTAATAAAATTGGTATTTTTCTAAATAAATGCAAAAAACTACGAAGCAACATAATTGGGGCTAATTTTTTTTAGTAATGGACGGATGGATCTGCGCCAAAATCTCAAGTTATCGCGAGACAAAAAAATGGGACGTACGGACGTAGGTACGTACAAGATCACGGACAAAAATTTTTTTATTGTTGATTTGGGTTCCTTAGGGTCTGAAACGTCGACATATGATGAAAAGCTATAGGGTAATTTTTATGCCCAAAATGACTAAATTCAATACTTCGTCCAGACTTAGTCTGGGTCGAAGTAATACTAGTACAAGGCTTATTCACTGCAATTAATATTAGGAAATTTTTTTGGTGAACATTTTGGTTTACTAGGAAGCTTTTTTAAGTGCAACATTAATTTACGTACGCTCTTTAATACCGTCGGCTTTTGGCAAATTCATAAATTAATTGTAAGTTTACAGACTTATACAATGTAGAACACGCAGTTCAACTATCAAATAATAATAATAATAATGGATAGTGTTTAACTTACATTTCACCATAAACAACTACATCGTTTTTAAGCAATCCTGATTAATAATGCGAATTTTATTCCCACAGTAGATGATGTTTGTCCATATGGGATGGAATAATCTTCAACCAAGATCATCATAAAGAATCCTCAAAAAACTGTATCGATGACCTTCATTTGATAGAAGTATCAGCAAAACAAAAGAACGTGAGAATTCAATTTATGGCTGGTCATTAAAATTAAGTTTTCTGTATGATAAAAACATATTTATTATTTAATCACTATTATTTAATTATTTAATCATCGGATTTTACAAAAATATTAACAACATTCCCACTTATTGTACAGGGTTATTGTGTACAATTAGAAAAATTGGTACTCTCTAAACATTTTTGTTAATTAAATATAATATATCGTTGAAAACGCATGGGTTTGGAAAATAAAAAATAACATTAAATATTTAATAAAATTTGTCTGTATATGGGCAAATCTCTAGAACTTTTAAACTGTGGAGTCCTGTGACACTACTTGAACGTCATTGCTTTCACACAAATGCTATATTTTTTTTATACTTCAAGATATCATAAATAAAAAGTGTTACGGACAGAATCGATGTTTTATCGACTGCGGTACCCGGCGTAGGTTTTTTCCCACAAAGGTGGTTTTCCCTACGCCATTGCACACCCGAATGGGGGTACCTCTCAAAATGAAGCAGGCCTGTTAGGTAAATTATGTAAAAGGCCCTTCAAAATGGTGACGATCTCGATAAAATATTTTGTAATTCGAATAATATAATATCGATGTATAATATGACGTAGTAGTCTCTTTAAATGTCCGAGAGTTTGAAAAATCGAACGAAGATGTGAAAAAGTGACGATCGGGGAGAGGGAACGTTCCGGAACGTCAGAGCGTTAGGAAGTCCGCGTCGCGATCGGATCGTCACCGGTTGATCGCTAATAAATAGTTTATATTATCTTTCGGCCGATCAAATCGCGCGTTTTATTTAAAAGCCCTTCCACCAGTCGTTTACAAAAAGCTTGATGAATTTCGAAGTCGCCCGACGTTACAGAGACGCTCTATAATTATTTATAGATAAAAAAATTATGAAATTTCATGCGTCCCTTGCATGTTTTTTTTTACTCTTATGAGTATTGTATTTGCGCCGCGTGAGTTAACCTTGTGTTTTTAGCGCGAAATCGAGGCAAACATCTCATAAAGCAATATATTCATATGAATTATATGTGCCACACATTTAATTGTATAGAGTGAGCCTACAGTACCCGTCCCTTGAATTTCGTAAATTCTAAACTTATTTAAACTTGTTTATTTATTATCCGCGCCGTCTTAGAAATCGAATATTTATTGTTTTTGGTTATTAAAGGACACAATAATAAAGTGTTTGACACTTTACTCATTTGTGTGCGCCTTAAACTGTTCATGTTATACAAGTGTAAACATACATTCCAAAAACGTGCCAATTTCAGAAAATTGACTATTTTTCGTGGCACATTCAAAATATCGCCAATATCAAGTTGTTGTTCGGTGTGCTGGTAAGTAAATACCTTATATAAGTATGTAAAGTGCGCGGCATTCTTATATTTTACATATTTTCAAAGTTATTGAAAGAACTATTTATAAAGTCGTAATTTAACGATGAATTAAACACTGTAAGCTTAGTAACATTGTGGTCAGAAACTAAAAGTATGTTTATTCAGATAAAATTTGGTGTTCTTTATGTGTTTAAAGAAAAACAATTCTTTATTATACTTGTTTAAGCACTGTGTTTTAAATTAGAGCTATTGTAAAACAAAATATGCATTTCGAGTCTATGTATAAGTGATAACCCGGGAAAAAATGAATCATATATGAACCATATATGGACATATATGAACCATATATGATCATATATCATCATATATGATTCATATATAATCCATATATAATTATATATAATCCATGTATAATTATATATGCTCATATATGAATTTTGACCTGATATAACTGCATATACTCGTATATGAGCATATGTGCTATTATATAAATTTGCTGTACAGGAGTTTTCGGGCTGATGATTACGAATCTGAGCTCAGATTTTGAAATTTCAATGTGGCAGATCCAATTTTAACGAAATCTACTAATAACTTCATTTTTCACGGCCATCATGGATCCGCCATTTTGAATTTCCAAAATCTGAACTCAGATTCATAATCGGCGACCTCGGAAACCCTATTATACACAATCTTAGGGCGATCCAATTAAGCATTTACCTGTAATCCTATTTTTTTATAAAAATGATAATTTTTATTGGTTTATTTAATTATAAAACAAAATATTAAATAAATATTGCTTAAAATGCAATGTTATATACATCTTCAACTCTCACATAAGTGATATTTTTAAAAAATTGGGCGGAAATGCGTTATTTAATTATTAACCTTTAAAAAAATCAAAATTTCAAGCTCATCCCGGTGGTCAATATTTTGGACATTGTACCGCAAAGTTTTAATGCCGTTGAGTAAAAAGGATGCACGAGCGTACATTTTTACTTCTTATGTAGATATGAATACATATACCCAACGCCAATGTTGCGCTTGAAGTTTAAAAACAAAATTTATTGAGAGGCTGAAATTTAAAAGTTCCAGAGATTTGCCCATATATTTCATACGAAAATAGTTCCTAAAATGTCCTATGTCGGCGACTCGTGCTTGCTCTCGCTGCTCGCGCGTTAAAAATGCACTTTGCGCACTTGTTGCATAATATACTATTACATGTCGTCTTTTCGGTGCGTAAAGTAATCTTTCTCCCACTCTGTGCGCAAAATGCTATTTTGTTCCCGCAACAGCACATTCTCTCCCTGGGGAGCGAAATAAATATATCCGGGAGCAAAATAAGTTTCAACAAGGAAGAATCGGTTGTAGACTCATGCGAAACGCTATCCTCGCTTCGCACGGGCGTCAAACTCGCATTCATCGGCAAACACCTATTTTTCTCCCTAGTTGCACAATCTACTGTTATGCACTCGAGTATACTTTACGTACGGACAAAAAAATTGTAAGCTGTTCTAAATGAATGAAAACTTTTAGTATGAAAATTGTTGGGTTAGACAAGGAATCTACAACTTGATTTGCGACAATTGAATAAATTTATGAATATAAAACTATCAATGAATTCCACTTACCAAATTTATTAAGTTCCAATAGCAGGGAATAAGCCATAATAGTTATTTTATTTTTCAATCTATTAATTAAACTAAGAAGTTGCAAAGAAAAAGTACTAAGTTACATAAAAATATATGTATGTATATGGTGTATGGGAGTAATAACATTTATAATAAGTTACTGAATATTATATTGATTCAATATTTCAGAAACGATCCATACATATCTGAACAACACCTCGACCGTATCTACATATACCGTATGTCTTCCTTGTTGAAACTTATTTTGCTCCCGGATATATTTATTTCGCTCCCCAGGGAGAGAATGTGCTGTTGCGGGAACAAAATAGCATTTTGCGCCCAGAGTGGGAGAAAGATTACTGTACGCACGAGTTTACTTTACGCACCGAAAATACGTATATAAAGGTACTTTAATAGTCTACACTAGTTATTGTCGATATCCATTTCTGTCAATATTTCAATTTTTTGTACAGTTTCCTATTTTTATTGACAAATATAGTACTGAGTAGAAAAAGACCCGTGAATAATGAATGTACTAAAATAATGTTAATATATAATACAGAAATGTTGGTCCCGGAACGTTTTCCTTATGAAATATATACAGACAAATTTTATTACATATTTAATGTTATTTGTTATTTTCCAACCCCATGCGTTTTCAACGATTTGTTATATTTAATTAGCGAAAATGTTTAGAGAGTAGACCTATGTTTATCAATGTACACAATAACAACAGGGTACAATGATTGGGAATCTTGGTAATATTTTTGTGAAATCCGATGATTAAATAATTAAATATTAGTGACTAATAATAAACTAGATGCATTCACATTCGTTAGAAAAAACATTTACGCCCATGTGCCGAATAATATTTCTTGTTGCAGGGTGCGGAAAGTTTGTTGGAAAATGTCAAAAAATGCGTAAAGTCGCACTTTACGCATACTGTAGCTAAAAATAACGTTCGATACACGGACGTAAGAATTCGATTTTACGCAGCAGTCCTATCTAATCGCATGTTAACTAGTGGTGCGTTAGGTAGCATTTTACGCCCTTGTATCGACAAATACTATTATGAGGTTGATTATTCATTCAAAGCAGGCAACATAATCTATTTTTTTAAATTTGCTATTATGGTATTAAATATTTGATGCATTTTATGTGCGGTGCGGTTACAGGTGCTTTTTAGGCCAGTCATTTAAGACTTTTAGTTTGCAAATGAAGCGACCCGCAATTTTATTTTTCTATGTGTAGGGGGGGTTTAGAAAAGCTTATTTCCAAGTTGTTGTAGTCAGGGGGATGGAGCTTTATTTGGGGGGGGGGGAGGCAAAAATCGTTTTTTCGCTGTAACTTTGGGAATTTTTGACCAAATTGAACGTATGACCGCGCATTTTGTAGCTATTTTCAAGTCCTATAATCTTCTGTGTCACGACCATCCACCTAAACTAAATATTTTTCGAGTTATAGCCGTTTTAAGGGATCGAAAAATCAAATTTTGTCGTTTTTTTTATTTATCTCGGTTCGGTTAACAGATAGCACTTTTCCATCTATTATGAAAGTTGTAGAGCTGAAAAGACGAAGAAAATGAGCCGTGATTCGATCCGATTGGTCAAAAATAGACCATAGAAGCCAGGTTTCCCGTCCGTCGACTCGGTCGCTGGGCGCATAAAATGGCCGCCGTGCAGGAGACTCGCGCCGATCGAGCTCGGCGCGTTTTTCGCTTCTGTCTCTTTTCCGACACATGCAATCGAAAAATAACTTTTATGAAACTGGTAGAACATGAATATATCTACCATTAGCTGCATATTGCATCGAGATTAATTGAAAATTGCGTAGAGTAGAGGGCCTGAAAGTGTATGATCGGCCAAAATAGTCATTTTAATTTAAGAAATCGTTCGTTCAAATTACAGTTTATCATTTAGAAATGTCTGTTAGTTGGAATTAGTTGGAAGTGTGTGCTAGTGATGGCGCAGCTGATCATTGATCGCTAAATCTTCTCAATAGTAGATATCTTTGGTAGATCTGCTCAGTGGGTGTTGTCACGGGATTATAGCAATGTGTAAGAATGTAAACAGTGATTAATATTTAAATTTCGAGGACTTAACGACCCACCGGTAATTTCAGTATTTAGTCTACGACGAACTGTCGCGAGAAACGGTTGTACGGATATTTACCGATATTAATAAACAATTTTACTCTAACCAACTTTAAATTAATTACAATATCAGAAGTGGGATATCAGATCTAATTATCTACTAAACAGCCGCGAAAACATCCTGCAATTTATTTTTCTCGTGAATTTTAGTCATCGTAGAACTCGATTCAGTGTAGCGAACGTGTAAGACACAGTTGGTGTTTCTTTTCGTAAAATCGCGTTTCAAAAAATTTTTATTACTGTTTTCCGCTTCAGTTACGGAAATAGTTAAATGTGTAATTTGCATAAATTGGAAATTCGTGTATTTGTGTCCGACATTTTTATATGACACGTGGCCCAGAATTGCAAGTTTTCTCGTACGAACAGTGCGCAAATAGTGCGGAAAACCTGAAAAATTGTAAGAAAAGGTGAATGCATAGAGTGAAGTTTATTTTGGTGGTGCAGAATCTCAGGATTCTGTGAATTGCGAAGGCTTGGATTTCAAGTGGGAAAATCTGGCTAATGGCGGTTGATAGACGCTTCAATTAGTTTCCCAAAGTGAACGTACTGTGGCATCATAATCGCGAAATTTTCGTGTAAAATCGGCTCTATCAAAATCGACCGCACTCGCCTTTCTTCGGCACTTCTGAATAAGGTGGGGAATCCCCACTCTTCGTTTATCCATGGATGCCACTATCTTTACAGTGGCCACCCTCAAGGCGGTGTCCAGATCACTTGGATTGTCAACTGCCGGAAACAAGGCACAATTAATAAGGCGATTGCAAGATAGTGATCCTTCTGACGAATGGACGCAAGAGGCAGAATTAATCCAGGCTTCGGATTCTCGAGATGGCGTAGGAAAGAATTCAGTTTTTACTGACGGTGATCACGGTGGTGAACATAGTGTTCACGAAGAACACAATACTATTAATGGTGCAGATGATGCGCGAGAAAGGGAACTACAATTAATCAGACGAGAACATGAGTTGACACGGCGCGAGTTGGAGCTCACAAGGCGCGAACTGGAACTTTTGCGTGGCTCTTCTGCTTCTCCGATCATTCAGCAACCATCATCGCATCCAAACATTCATGCATTAAAGGATCTTTTGAGCGAATTTGAGGACTCAGGTGACGACTACAGAAGGTGGCGAGATCAACTTCTGTTATTGATAACCACTTACAAATTGAATGATGAAACTGGACGACTACTGTTGGGGTCAAGATTGAAAGGGAAAGCACTTCGATGGTTTCATTCGAGGTCAGAATTCGTCGGTATGTCGGTGAATGAGTTGCTGACAGCACTGGAATCAATGTTTGACCACCGGCAAGATAGATTAACGTTGAGGAGAAAATTTGAAGGACGCAGCTGGAAAAGTTCAGAACCATTTAGTGATTATTTTCATGAAAAATTAATTTTAGCGAATGCTGTTCCTATCGACGAAGATGAATTGGTTGATTATTTGGTGGATGGAAAGTCTGAACTTTTGAATGCATTCGAGAAGGTCACCTTGAAGGAAGATACTAGATCTGCACGTGAAGTTAAGAAACCTACTTTTATATTCCCTGGTAACGAAGTCGTGGCGAAGGATAGAAACACAACAAAGTCTTCCAACCTCCAAAGATGCTTTAATTGTAGCAAAAATGGACACATTGCGTCTGACTGTCGATTTCCAAAAAGTCCCGGCGACGCATGCTTTAAGTGTTTCGAACTGGGACATCAGTCCAAAGATTGTCCTAAAAGAAAAATCGAGGAAATGAGAAAAGCCGCTTGTGAAAAAATTACAAAATCTCAGGAATACAATAAAAAACATTTTGACGCGAAGAGAAAAACTCCTCATAATTATGAAATTGACGATTTGGTTGTTGTGAGAAATTTTGATGGTACAGTGGGGGCAGCGCGAAAACTTATTCCGCAATATAAAGGACCTTACCGTGTCATAAGAAAATTGGGAAATGACAGATATATTTTAACGGACTTAGAAAATTTCCAGGTGACGCAAAAGCCGTATACGGGAACGTGGGAGGCATGTAATATGAAACCGTGGTATTCTGATTTTGTTGCGTTAATATGCGAGTGTTACCCGGAACATTTTTCACACTGTATGCGCTGAACTTGAGTTAAATTTTGTAAAAGGAAAATTATAATAATTAACTTGTGTATAAAGTATTTTAATTCAAGGCGAATTGAAAACAGGATGACCGAGAGAGATAATTACTCCAATCTCGTTGTATTTTAAACCATAATATGGAAAAATACGTTAGATTGTAGATAGAGTAGTGCATATTCCATAAAAATTTCATTAAAAAATTCCAATTATTGTAAAAGATATGACGAGTTATAAAGACAAAATAATTAAGTTATTTATATTTCAAATAATTTCGTTTTTTGCGATTATATTAAAAACGAAGAGGGATACAAATAATTTATTTCAACAAAAAATTCGCGTAATTAATTTTCCTATTAAGATATCTAATGAAAACTTTAAAATTCGAAAGTCAAAAAATTACGAGCCGAGGGGCCAACAAATTCTCCGGCGTTTCGCGCGTATCTCCTTATGATCGCCAGGGGTTCAATTGCATTGAGCAGAGCTCACACAAAGCACTACTTAACTGTTTTCGGGGTTGATGTTTAAGAAACCAGTGTCGCCTTTATAAAATTCAAAATGGCGGATCCAAGATGGCGGGCGTAAAATAAAAAATTTGAATTAACTTAGGATCTAAAAATCACCACTTCAGGATTTTTTTTGTTGCCATTAGTGCTTATCATGTCTAGGTCCGAGAGATTGTGAAAATTGTAAAAATCAAAGAAACAATTTATCTACGCGTAGGGAAACAAAGACTAGATCATATTCTATATGATCTATTAAAAACTTTAGTTAGCCTATACTGAAATAAAATCTTGAATCTTACACTGCATGTAGATTGTTTTATAAAACAAAGTCTTGTCTTCCCTGGTCGAACAATCGCTGGCATTACTAATGGCTAACGAAAAACCCGTGAAGTGGTGATTTTAAGATCCTAAGTATATTTTTTATTTTGCGGCCGCCATTTTGGATTCGCTATTTTAAATTTTATGAAACTAACATTGGATTCGTCATCAGCGACTCCAAAAAACCCCGAGTACTGATTTTCATGAGGGTAATTTAAATTTTACATTTTTACGTCCGCCATCTTAGATCCGCCATTTTGGCCAATTCCAACCCCGAAAACAGTCAAGTAGTGGTTTGTCTGAACTCTGCTCAATGTAGTTAAATAATTTGCATTTTCATCATAATCAGCGTACAAAAATACGTCGGAAATCACTTTGATATAAAAAAAAAAAGTGAATTTTGCAGACCTGTGTTATGTGCGTGCGTGTGCGTGTGCGTGCGTGTGCGTGTGTGTAAAACAGTGGCAGCTCTGCATACGAGTTGATATTGTATCGATGAAAATGAAGAATTAATTAAATATAATTAATAGAAATAGAATACACACACAAGGGCACATTCACACATGCGCGCGCACACAATTATAAATAAACTATATATACTGAATCAGTACAGTCCCAGTACATTGACGGTATTGTGCCGATCGTCGGGAAAACTTCAAAATCGGTACAAAGGCAGTACTGGAAACCAGTACTGCCCAGGTATTCAGCCAGTACTGCACCAGTACTATGCCGGCTGCTGGCGCGGTACTGACCACCAGTACTGGTGTTGTACATCATTTATTACCGCCGTGGTACCGTGCCGTTCGTCAGGTCGGGCATATTACAGACTTTTCCACCTGGGAATACTGTAAAGAAAGTTCAGCCTTAGTTTAATTGATTTCTTTTGAATATTAGCTGACTTACGGTGAATTTTGAGGTAAACGAAAAGAAACGAAAAAATGCAAGGCTGCAAAAACTCATTTTTATTTTTTTCATAAAATATGGCAAGAATTACAAAATAGTTGAAACGGACAAAAATATGAGCTATACAATTCTCTATACGCAGATATTCTTGAAATTTCAGCAAGTCCAGGGGCTGATAAAACAGGGACGGGTTCTCCGATCTGTCGGCGCAATTATTATTTGCTTCCCTGCAACAAACATATAAAATCCAAGATTAGTAATAATGCACGGTTATTAATTTTAAAATGAAACTTGGATATAATCGTAAGACACATAATTAAACGAAATTACGATAAATTCACAAACTTACATATGCGAACACATTCACGGTCCTCTGCCTCAACAACGTCTTTAGCTCGTGGCAGAAGGCCACACTACACGAGCCATTGAGGCATCCCCGTGCATGCTGAACATGCAGAAGGAGCACTTTTAGGCAATCGCCGCAAATGCCGTCCGTCTCCCAACAGGAGCGGACATGGACGATGCCTGCTTTCAGGCGCCAACAATTTTCGCTGCATCCAGCGCAATTGGCCACGTGGACCAAGTCCTGGCCATTCTGGTCGCTGCCCTGGCTCAGGCAGGCATCCAGATGCCGCCGCAATCGGTTTTGAATTATCGAGGTCTGAAATAAAAAATTAATTGTAAATATAGTATATGCACAATATATAGTGGAAGAAAGGAATTATGATTTAAAAGCATATTTATAGTAGTTTTCGAGTGGCAACAAGTTTTTCCGAACGAATGTAAGGGTTGTGACAGGAGCCAAAGGCGAGTGACGCAAATACGTCCATGCAAAATAAAAAAAAGCCATGCAAAATAAAAGCCTTTGCATAAATGATGCACCCGAACAAATAGGTGTATAGGTAACTAGAGATATTTGGACATAATTATTCGACACGCAAAATATAAATCCTGACTTCTTTAATGGACAGCACTGAACTAGGACAATTTACCCAATCGTTGATCTATCTCTCAGCGATGGGAATAGCATATATACAAAATTTCATTCATTGTACTTACGTCGTTACTTTTTGAGACCTCAAGTCCCTCCATGGACATCATTATGTGCGTCAAATCCATTGTTTATATCTGAAATCACATATAAATAATACGTGTAAATAATTGTGAACGATAAAATCTTAGAAGAAGAGATATTCAGAAGAAAAACAATATCGTCAAACGTTATACATATATAAGCCGCTTTTTCTTAATTCTTTTAAGTGAATTGTGTGATTTTATTTTCGACCTATTCGATTATCTCCATATTTTAACTTTTAAACCTTCAAATTTCCAAAGAACTCAACTGTAGTCGAACCCGGCCTACACCATTTTCTACCCCTATGTACTGAAATTTCAGTGCAATAACTTTAGAGTGTAATTAGGCTTAATATGACAGCTCTTATATTAAGTACATCATATCCGTTGAAATGCAAATAATTATGGAGAAAACGAATATGGAAAAATACAGAATGGCATATATCTCGAAAATGAAGGGCGATGGAAAAATCTAAAAACGTATTTGAATTAAATGAACAAACATACCATAGAAAAAATCAATGGCATCTTTTTAGAAATTTTGTAATTATCACTATTTAGGAAATGATTCGAAGAGTACGAGAACATTTTGTTGCAAATCCAGTGGTATATGATAGATAGAATATGGCAGTAGGAAAAAAGGAAAAAAAGTGAATTGCGGAATATTATGAGATGTTAAACTTACTTTGTAACCTTGCTCTTCGGTTTACTGGGGTGAATCGAATCCGGCTTCTACACTGTAGTGATGCACGAAGTTTACAGTTCCAAACTGGAAGATACAATGATGGTACGTTTCATAGGTCGAGCCATTTATAAGAAACCTTATCTTAGTTCGGGTACGACATAATTAGGGTGTTGTGAGTAATCTATCATTACTAATTCATTTAGGTAATGATAGTTAATTAGTTACCCCATGAGTCAGCAATAGCATACAGCGTACTGCTGTATCTTAATGGGGAGTAGTAATTACCCAAATATCAATAAAAATCGGAACTTTCAAGAGTTGGATTACATGTTTCGTCAACATCGATAATATTTTCTGATTCTACTACAATAAACAATGTGGATAACTAATAATTTTATTTGTACAACAATAAATGCTCTCAACATTTGTCAGTCTATACAGGGAAAAACTAGTATCGTACATAGGACATCATTCTAATTAAATAACGATAGTTTAATAAACGTTTATATTACAGTTAAAGCTGTAGAGTAAACAAGGTGAATGTAAAGATAAAGGGCAGCTGGCAATAATTATCTATTATCTAAATTTTTTAATAATTTGTTTTATTGATATTAAACGAAAAAGTTTATTTCATTGAAGCTCTCAGTTCGAAAGTTCTCGAAACAAGGAAATAATTAATTTATGATTGTTTGAAGGTTAATCGATAATCAACAGAATTTGTAATACGATTCTATTATACCAAAATAAAAATATCTCTTAAATATTTGCGAAATAAAGTGAAACATAATCGTTATAAATACTAAATCGATCTATTTAAATAAGTTTTTTAACTGAAGTATTGTTTAGCTAATTACAACTTTCGTATAAATGCTTAGTTTTATGAATGTGCAATATTTTGTACATTTATTGTACGCATTTTACACCCACGTAATGCTGTAGAATTTCAAAATTCAATTTTCATTGTTTCAAAGACTTATATCATACGGCTGCCTAATACACAACGTACACATTTACAATTATATTATTTTTGAACCAATATCAGGTGTAATAAACTTTTAGAAGAATATTGTTTCGTTTAGTAGATGCATAATGAACGTTTTAAATATTTTCGTTTTAAAAGTGGTATGCGTTCAGGGTTTTAACAAAACATGCCACAAACCGATATTAAACTGAATTATGCAAAAGTTTTAAAACCCTAATATTTTTTAACTAATTTAAATAATTTCAATACACGTATACCTAATACAATAAGATGTTTTTAATAAAATGTAATAAATTTCGTCAAACTTTTTTGTAATGGGATAATGTCTATTGTGATAAGAAGCTTTCTTTTTAGACTATTAGGCGGCTTCAGACGCTATTAATGAAAGAAAGAGTGATTACGATCAACTCGAAACTATCATCAGAAACCGTTGCGTCGTCTCCGAATTTTGTCTTAATGATTCAATTAATATAATTTTAATGATATGCGTTATATGTAGATAAGGAAGAGGTTTTGTTTCGATAAATATGGATCTTTTCTGAAAGGTCTAATCAATAGAATCAACAATAAATTCATTAGTTATTGTAAATGTTATGTTTCCTATGCCATTTTAATTTCTATTTTTGTGTAATAAAGTACTTTTTAAGTAAAGCTGAAAGAATTTTATTGTATTTGATTAGTGAAAATGTTTAGAGAGTACCAATGTATTTCATTGTACACAATAGCTATATTGTCTAATGATCTTAGTCTTCGTATTAATTTCTTAAAATTCCAATCTTTCATCCAGAAACTGAATTCTAATGACCACGCGTAAAATATATTCTTAGATTATTTTTTTTCTGATCTTCCGTGAAAATCCATGAAATTCCAAGTTTATTGATCTAGTTTTAACAGAATTCTTCATGATCATCACAGTTCAAGACTGTGTTATTCCAAATTAAGTATAAAGATCACCAAATACTGTAGTAAAATCCCGCAACATTAATCGTGATTGCTTAAAAGGATCTGGTTCTTTAGTTTGGAATGTATATTAAACTATCTATTATTATTAATATTTGATGGTTCAACTTCATTTCGCGGCGTAGGTAAAAATTTTATTGAATTTTTCATTCTTGACTTGATTTTTATAAACTAATTCTAAATCGGACATGATTTTTTGAAACTTTTTTTTTTTTAAATATTCCATTAAAATAATTCATTTAACTATGTACAAGATATGGCAAAATGTTCAGCATGGTATTTTTAAAACTCATCCTGTACACGAATGCAAGAATTTTTTCAAGGCTATTATTCCTATTATGCACATCTCATTAAATGGGCTATTAATAGATATGGATTGTTTCTGAAAGATCAATTTAAATGCAATCAAGCTTCAATAACTTATTATAAATGTTACATGAAATACATTATTATTTTTGCATAATGCACTCATTTGTTTAATTTAATAGATTAAATAATAAAACAGCCGTTTACGTTACATTCACTGCAATTAGTATTTGGTGGATTTGTTTGCAGGACCTTTTGTTATACTAAAACAATTTTATAAGTGCAACTTTCATTCGCGCCGATATTCATGAAACGGACAGCTTGCCGCAAAAACAGTAGTTGGTGATCTTTATTCATAAATTGAAATAACACAGCCATGAACTGTGATGATCATGAAGAATCCTGTTAAAACTAGATCAATAAACTTGGAATTTCATGGAAGTTCATGGAAGATCAGAAAAAAAATAATCTAAGAATATATTTTATGCGTGGTCATTAGAATTCAGTTTCTGGATGAAAGATTGGAATTTTAAGAAATTAATACGAAGACTAACATCATTAGACAATATAGCTATTGTGTACAATGAAATACATTGGTACTCTCTTAACATTTTCACTAATCAAATACGAGATAGAGCAGATTTTTTGAATATTTATTGGAAGAAATTGGAATCGCGAATACTACAGTCGATTGAAGTTTCGTATTTTGATGTATCCGCGCTACAATTTATTAATTAGTTGTTGAAACTTATTGTTCGTTTCATATACCGTGCTCATACAAAATTATTAATAACGTCTTTCTAATTTTAAGTTAAGCCGCTCTCACTTTTATTTTTTATTTATAATTTACTTCATTATTTACTTTACTTTATTTACTTCATTAATACTGTAAACAATATTATGTACATATCATGGTTGGCTAAAGGGAGTTAATCCTGTGCCATTAATAAAGTAACAAACAAACAAACAAACAATACATTATTTAATGTAAAACGTATGGATTTTGCAGATAAAAAATAAGGGTAATGTTCTAGGACAAAAAGGTCTGTTCCAAATGTTAAAATTCTTTCAGCAAATTCAATAATTAGGTGAGTATTTTTCTGCTCTGTATCATATTTGTCCACAAAAAAAAGAAAAAAATAGGAAACAGTACCAAAAGGAATTGAATATATTGACAGAAATGGATATCCACGATTTCCAAAATAGGTTGAATATTATATTGGCTTATCAATTTTGCTCAATGTAAACATTAATTCCGCACTATGAACAGATAATCTTGTACATCAGGTAGAAGTTCTGGAAGGACCAGATAATTAGCATGAAATACAATAGAACATATTAAACCTGATAGTAATTTTGTAATAAAAACAGTTTGTAAGCAGTTTTAAATGAATGAAAGCTTTTAGATTAGATCGAGAATATAATACTTATGAATTACAATCGACAATTGAAGAAATGTATGAATATAAAAATATCAATCAATGTTCCGATTAAAAAGCTTCCTAGGGAAACGAAGTGTGTTGCAATCGAAAAAAGAATTAAGTGCCGAAAGCAGGGAATAAGCTGTGTACTGTTATTTTTCTATTGAGCTAAGCAGCAGCAAAGTAAAAAGTACTTTATTACAAAAAATAGAAATTAAAATGGCATAGGAATCATAAAATTTATAATAACTAATGAAATTATTGTTGATTCTATTGATTGGACATTTCAGAAAAGATCCATATTAATAGAAACAAAACCTCTTCCTTATCTACATATAACACATATCATTAAAATTATATTAATTGAATCATTAAGACAAAATTCGGAGACAACGCAACGGTTTCTGATGATAGTTTCGAGTTGATCGTAATCACTCTTTCTTTCATTAATAGTGTCTGCAGTCGCCTAATAGTCTAAAAAGAAAGCTTCTTATCACAATAGACATTATCCCATTACAAAAAAGTTTGACGAAATTTATTACATTTTATTAAAAACATCTTATTGTATTAGGTATACGTGTATTGAAATTATTTAAATTAGTTAAAAAATATTAGGGTTTTAAAACTTTTGCATAATTCAGTTTAATATCGGTTTGTGGCATGTTTTGTTAAAACCCTGAACGCATACCACTTTTAAAACGAAAATATTTAAAACGTTCATTATGCATCTACTAAACGAAACAATATTCTTCTAAAAGTTTATTACACCTGATATTGGTTCAAAAATAATATAATTGTAAATGTGTACGTTGTGTATTAGGCAGCCGTATGATATAAGTCTTTGAAACAATGAAAATTGAATTTTGAAATTCTACAGCATTACGTGGGTGTAAAATGCGTACAATAAATGTACAAAATATTGCACATTCATAAAACTAAGCATTTATACGAAAGTTGTAATTAGCTAAACAATACTTCAGTTAAAAAACTTATTTAAATAGATCGATTTAGTATTTATAACGATTATGTTTCACTTTATTTCGCAAATATTTAAGAGATATTTTTATTTTGGTATAATAGAATCGTATTACAAATTCTGTTGATTATCGATTAACCTTCAAACAATCATAAATTAATTATTTCCTTGTTTCGAGAACTTTCGAACTGAGAGCTTCAATGAAATAAACTTTTTCGTTTAATATCAATAAAACAAATTATTAAAAAATTTAGATAATAGATAATTATTGCCAGCTGCCCTTTATCTTTACATTCACCTTGGTTACTCTACAGCTTTAACTGTAATATAAACGTTTATTAAACAATCGTTATTTAATTAGAATGATGTCCTATGTACGATACTAGTTTTTCCCTGTATACACTGACAAATGTTGAGAGCATTTATTGTTTTACAAATGAAATTATTAGTTATCCACATTGTTTATTGTAGTAGAATCAGAAAATATTATCGATGTTGATGAAACATGTAATCCAACTCTTGAAAGTTCCGATTTTTATTGATATTTGGGTAATTACTACTCCCCATTAAGATACAGCAGTACGCTGTATGCTATTGCTGACTCATGGGGTAACTAATTAACTATCATTACCTAAATGAATTAGTAATGATAGATTACTCACAACACCCTAATTATGTCGTACCCGAACTAAGATAAGGTTTCTTATAAATGGCTCGACCTATGAAACGTACCATCATTGTATCTTCCAGTTTGGAACTGTAAACTTCGTGCATCACTACAGTGTAGAAGCCGGATTCGATTCACCCCAGTAAACCGAAGAGCAAGGTTACAAAGTAAGTTTAACATCTCATAATATTCCGCAATTCACTTTTTTTCCTTTTTTCCTACTGCCATATTCTATCTATCATATACCATTGGATTTGCAACAAAATGTTCTCGTACTCTTCGAATCATTTCCTAAATAGTGATAATTACAAAATTTCTAAAAAGATGCCATTGATTTTTTCTATGGTATGTTTGTTCATTTAATTCAAATACGTTTTTAGATTTTTCCATCGCCCTTCATTTTCGAGATATATGCCATTCTGTATTTTTCCATATTCGTTTTCTCCATAATTATTTGCATTTCAACGGATATGATGTACTTAATATAATAGCGGTCATATTAAGCCTAATTACACTCTAAAGTTATTGCACTGAAATTTCAGTACATAGGGGTAGAAAATGGTGTAGGCCGGGTTCGACTACAGTTGAGTTCTTTGGAAATTTGAAGGTTTAAAAGTTAAAATATGGAGATAATCGAATAGGTCGAAAATAAAATCACACAATTCACTTAAAAGAATTAAGAAAAAGCGGCTTATATATGTATAACGTTTGACGATATTGTTTTTCTTCTGAATATCTCTTCTTCTAAGATTTTATCGTTCACAATTATTTACACGTATTATTTATATGTGATTTCAGATATAAACAATGGATTTGACGCACATAATGATGTCCATGGAGGGACTTGAGGTCTCAAAAAGTAACGACGTAAGTACAATGAATGAAATTTTGTATATATGCTATTCCCATCGCTGAGAGATAGATCAACGATTGGGTAAATTGTCCTAGTTCAGTGCTGTCCATTAAAGAAGTCAGGATTTATATTTTGCGTGTCGAATAATTATGTCCAAATATCTCTAGTTACCTATACACCTATTTGTTCGGGTGCATCATTTATGCAAAGGCTTTTATTTTGCATGGCTTTTTTTTATTTTGCATGGACGTATTTGCGTCACTCGCCTTTGGCTCCTGTCACAACCCTTACATTCGTTCGGAAAAACTTGTTGCCACTCGAAAACTACTATAAATATGCTTTTAAATCATAATTCCTTTCTTCCACTATATATTGTGCATATACTATATTTACAATTAATTTTTTATTTCAGACCTCGATAATTCAAAACCGATTGCGGCGGCATCTGGATGCCTGCCTGAGCCAGGGCAGCGACCAGAATGGCCAGGACTTGGTCCACGTGGCCAATTGCGCTGGATGCAGCGAAAATTGTTGGCGCCTGAAAGCAGGCATCGTCCATGTCCGCTCCTGTTGGGAGACGGACGGCATTTGCGGCGATTGCCTAAAAGTGCTCCTTCTGCATGTTCAGCATGCACGGGGATGCCTCAATGGCTCGTGTAGTGTGGCCTTCTGCCACGAGCTAAAGACGTTGTTGAGGCAGAGGACCGTGAATGTGTTCGCATATGTAAGTTTGTGAATTTATCGTAATTTCGTTTAATTATGTGTCTTACGATTATATCCAAGTTTCATTTTAAAATTAATAACCGTGCATTATTACTAATCTTGGATTTTATATGTTTGTTGCAGGGAAGCAAATAATAATTGCGCCGACAGATCGGAGAACCCGTCCCTGTTTTATCAGCCCCTGGACTTGCTGAAATTTCAAGAATATCTGCGTATAGAGAATTGTATAGCTCATATTTTTGTCCGTTTCAACTATTTTGTAATTCTTGCCATATTTTATGAAAAAAATAAAAATGAGTTTTTGCAGCCTTGCATTTTTTCGTTTCTTTTCGTTTACCTCAAAATTCACCGTAAGTCAGCTAATATTCAAAAGAAATCAATTAAACTAAGGCTGAACTTTCTTTACAGTATTCCCAGGTGGAAAAGTCTGTAATATGCCCGACCTGACGAACGGCACGGTACCACGGCGGTAATAAATGATGTACAACACCAGTACTGGTGGTCAGTACCGCGCCAGCAGCCGGCATACTACTGGTGAAGTACTGGCTGAATACCTGGGCAGTACTGGTTTCCAGCACTGCCTTTGTACCGATTTTGAAGTTTTCCCGACGATCGGCAAAATACCGTCAATGTACTGGGACTGTACTGATTCAGTATATATAGTTTATTTATAATTGTGTGCGCGCGCATGTGTGAATGTGCCCTTGTGTGTGTATTCCATTTCTATTAATTTTATTTAATTAATTCTTCATTTTCATCGATACAATTTCAACTCATATGCAGAGCTGCCACTGTTTTACACACACGCACACACGCACACGCACGCACACGCACCCACACCCGCACGCACACGCACACGCACGCACATAACACAGGTCTGCAAAATTCACTTTTTTTTTTTGATATCAGAGTGATTCCTGACGTATTTTTTACGCTGAACACGAATCTGAGACGAAAAATGTCTATCACGTCATGATTTTGAGAAAAGTGGGGGTAAAAACACCCAAAAACACGTTTTTTGGTGTTTTTGCCCCTAATTTTCTCAGAAGCCTGATGTGCAACAGATCTGAATTTTTGCTCTAATTAAAGCTTGATCCTTCCCCTACAAAAATCATATACGATAGCTTTAAACAAAATTTCATAGTTTTGAAAAAAAATTGTTTTAACCTTGCTATTCCTAGTGATTATGATGAAAATGCAAATTATTTAACTACATTGAGCAGAGTTCAGACAAACCACTACTTGACTGTTTTCGGGGTTGGTGTTTAAGAATCCTGTGTCGCTTTAAAAAATTCAAAATGGCGGATCTAAAATGGCGGACGTAAAAATATAAAATTTAATTAACCTCATGAAAATCAGTATTTGGGTTTTTTGGAGTCGCTGATGACGAATCCAATGTTAGTTTCATAAAATATAAAATAGCAAATCCAAGATGGCGGCAGCAAAATAAAAAATATACTTAGGATCTTAAAATCACCACTTCACGGGTTTTTTGTTAGCCATTAGTAATGCCAGCGATTGTTCGACCAGGGAAGACAAGACTTTGTTTTATAAAACAATCTACATGCAGTGTAAGATTCAAGATTTTATTTCTGTATAGGCTAACTAAAGTTTTTAATAGATCATATGGAATATGATCAAGTTTTTGTTTCCCTACGCGTAGATAAATTGTTTCTTTGATTTTTACAATTTTCACAACCTCTCGGACCTGGACATGATAAGCACTAATGGCAACAACAAAAATCCTGAAGTGGTGATTTTTAGATTCTAAGTTTATTTTTTTATTTTGCGGCCGGAGTACTGATTTTCTTGAGGTTAATTCAAATTTTTTATTTTACGTCCGCCATCTTGGATCCGCCATTTTGATTTTTTAAAGGCGACACTGGTTTCTTAAACATCAACCCCGAAAACAGTTAAGTAGTGCTTTGTGTGAGCTCTGCTCAAATCAATTGAACCCCTGGCGATCATAAGGAGATACGCGCGAAACGCCGGAGAATTTGTTGGCCCCTCGGCTCGTAATTTTTTGACTTTCGAATTTTAAAGTTTTCATTAGATATCTTAATAGGAAAATTAATTACGCGAATTTTTTGTTGAAATAAAATATTTCTATCCCTCTTCGTTTTTAATAGAATCGCAAAAAACGAAATTATTTGAAATATAAAATAACTTAATTATTTTGTCTTTATAACTCGTCATATCTTTTACAATAATTGGAATTTTTTAATGAAATTTTTATGGAATTTGCACTACTCTATCTACAATCTAACGTATTTTTCCAAATTATGGTTAGTTATTACGGAAATTTTTTAAACATTGGTTTTTGTTTTACTGCACAAAATTGATATTGTAAGCTTCAAACACTTCGGGAGTCGAGGGAATTTCAATAAATCGAAATTTCCTTCCCGCCGAAAATTCGAGGAAGGTTTAAAGAAGTTTTTTGTAAAGTTATAGACTAATCTGACTCGTAGTTTTCAAGTAACAATTGAAAGTTGTAATGCTGTCGCGTCGCGTCGTCTCGAATTTTCGTGATGATATTTTTAACAAAAAATTCGCGTAATTAATTTTCTTATTAAGATATCTAATGAAAACTTTAAAATTCGAAAGTCAAAAAATTACGAGCCGAGGGGCCAACCGAATTCTCCGGCGTTTCGCGCGTATCTCGTTTTGATCGCCAGGGGTTCAATTAAATCATTTGAATTTTCATCATAATCACTAGAAATAGCAAGGTTAAATTCATTTTTTTTTCAAAACTATGAAATTTTTTTTAAAACTATCTTATGATTTTTGTAGGGGAAGAACCAAGCTTTAATTTAAGTCTGTAGCACGTCAGGTTTCAGAGAAAATTAGGGGTAAAAACACCCAAAACGCGTTTTTTTGTGTCTTTACACCCACTTTTCTCAAAATCATAACGTGATAGGCATTTTTTTACTTCACATTCGTGTTCAGCGTACAAAAATACGTCGAAAATCACTCTGACTTTTAAAAATAAAAATCCGTGCAGACATGTGTAATTGTCTTTTAGGGCGTGGTCTTTACCTTGACTCGCTGCCGGGGTATTACCGGTTGCAAGTACTGCTTCTTTACCAATTCTGGACTTCGTATATAATATAATTTACATGAAGAAATATACAGATGTATTGGTTCATTACATCAATAAGCATATAGCGAATCTATAAGAGCATAACATCCGGTAGTGCCCTGTAATTTCCTTATTTCACATAAAGAAAAAATTGTTTTCTGGGATGTGGAACTGTTGCAGATGGCAGTAATATCAGTATACGAAATATATGTATGTATATATTATTATAACAATTGCAAACCTCGTATTCAGAGAAGTTAAAATGTGACGAACGAGAAAAATCAGAAACGGCATAGTTTCTTTCTCATTTTATTTTGTTAATTTTAATTAATTATTTATTGTAATAAGGGGGTTCTAAAGTGTCCCGCCGATAAAGTAGGAATTTGCGCTAACAAATGTAAATTAACAATTACTTGAACGACTTTTCAAAATTTGGGCTTTATGAAGGCAATTCTAACCACTTTATGTGATCTCCTAAAAAATATCAAACAAATGTGTAGAGAATTGACCTAGAATTTTCTGACATAGATGATTTTTACTTATTTCATAAAATTCTCAGTAAATTTTCCGTAAATTTTTCTCCCTCACCTCACGCATTACATATACATTTTTCGCAATCTTATCTAATAGAATTTTCATCTTCACTACGACTATGTCATAAGAGCTCGAGTAGCAAATAGTGAAATAATGCAGGAGGGCCAGTTATTTCTTTACATCGCTATTGGGACTCCACACTCTAAACAATGTCATGAAATTTAATGTACATTTAATGTACACTAGTACCCAATTTGGAAATCTCGGTTAGAAATCGAGGAGCAAAGTGAAGAACTCAACCGTGCGAGCTTACAATGGACCCGCTTAGTGTGTCCTCCTCAAAGAGTCCAACAGTCCGTGGGGTTGCAGCGCATCGGGAGTCCAACGCAAGCTAAATTGCTATAATCCCGTGACAACACCCTCTGAGCAGATCTGCCATAGATATCTACTATTGAGAAGATTTAGCGATCAATGTTCAGCTGCGCCATCACTAGCACACACTTCCAACTAATTCCAACTAGCACACATTTCTAAATAATAAACTGTAATGTGAACGAACGATTTCTTAAATTAAAATAACTATTTTGGCCGATCATACACTTTCAGGCTCTCTACTCTACGCAATTTTCAATTAATCTCGATGCAATATGCAGCTAATGGTAGATATATTCATGTTCTACCAGTTTCATAGAAGTCATTTTTCGATTGCATGTGTCTCCTGCACGGCGGCCATTTTATGCGCCCAGCGACCGAGTCGACGGACGGGAAACCTGCCTTCTATGGTCTATTTTTGACCAATCGGATCGAATCATGGCTCATTTTCTTCGTCTTTTCAAGCTCTACAACTTTCATAATAGATGGAAAAGTGCTATCTGTTAACCGAACCGAGATAAATTAAAAAAACGACAAAATTTGATTTTTCGATCCCTTGAAACGGCTATAACTCGAAAAATATTTAGTTTAGGTGGATGCTCATGACACAGGAAATGGTAGGGCTTGAAAAAAGCTACAAAATGCGCGGTCATACGTTCAATTTGGTCAAATATTCCCAAAGTTACAGCGAAAAAACGATTTTTGCCTTCCCCCTGCCCCATATCATAATAGTATTTGTCGATACAAGGGCGTAAAATGCTATCTTACGCACCACTATTTAACATGCGATTAGATAGGACTGCTGCGTAAAATCGAATTCTTACGTCCGTGTATCGAACGTTATTTTTAGTTACAGTGTGCGTAGAGTGCGACTTTACGCATTTTTTGACATTTTCAAACACACTTTCCGCACCCTGCAACAAAAAATATTATTCGGCACATGGGCGTAAATGTTTTTTCTAACGAATGGGTATGCAACCCTCACCTTCGGCTCGGCCCGCAACACGCACATTCGCTGAAAAAAATTTTACGCCCTTGTATCGAAAAGTACTATTTCGACATACAATGTGTAAAATTTGCGCGCCTTTTTTAGTGTGTGTTAAAGACGATTTTACGCATTTGTGCTGTCCGGCGGCCCTCTCGTGACCGGCATTGCCGGCCACTCGACTCCGGTGATCAACAATCGTTTCAATGCATTATGTATGGGATTAGGGAGTTTGATAAGAACTTGCCGCGAAAAGTTCCCGCTCCTCTTGATATTGCATAAGTTAAACATAATCAAATAAATAAAATTAGTGATTGAATGAACTTACCTTAAGTAAAGTTCAATCATAATTATATGATAGCCTTTTTACGTAATGAACAGATATGTAGTACCTCTACTTCACGCTTGAATGCAGCACATGTTTACAGAAAAATAAAAAATAACGTGCGACTATTGCTCTATATAAACACTCCGATCGTCATTATTTTTAAAGTTGCATTTAAAATTCATACCTCCAAATTATTTGGGTATACAAAATCAATGTGGGCTGGGAGGAACTGATCATTACGTAAAAAGGCTATCATAAAATTATGATTGAACTTCACGTAAGGTAAGTTCGTTTAATCACTAATTATATTTTTCGCCATTTTACTACATGATTAGATATGTAGATGTTTAAAACGTTTTAATGTGGAGATATGAATTTTTCACATTTACATTAAGAAATTCAAATACCAATAAATATAAGTATTTATTTTTGGAACATCAGAATCCTTTCTGCAAACTGATTTTCATCAATCAACTGGCGATTATAAAATTTAGCAAATGTTAAAGATGATTTGGTCCATCGTGGTGTTTTGCGGATTTCCTCCATATTTATGCCCGCTCTATTGGCAGCTGACGTACTTGCATGTCATGTTTAATGTGCTTTGTATCACTTGATGTCAACACCACTTTTTTCCATCATGTTTAATCCATCAACTTAATGTTTGACTAGATGCTTTCCCGTGCGGTTTTTTATGGGTTAAAAACAAATTATCAACTGAACGTTCACTTTCTTTCTTACTTTCTTGCCACACAAATATTCACATTTTCATTATAAAACGGAATTCTTAAATTTGACTGGAAATTAATTAGTTGGAGATGAAGTTTTTATTTGATCAGGTATCAAGATTTGAATTTCGATTGTTCCAAAAATAATGTTTTCTGTTTTGATTAGCGAAAATGTTTGTACCCGATTAGCAGTAGTGAGTGCTAATTAAATTAATAATTTTTTCCCTAATATTTCTACGGATAATTCTTCATTTGAACCAAGAGAATTTATATAATTTACTACACGTGACGGATCCGATGTGAAATTATATCTCGGTCGAGATGGTTTTAACCCTCCTGTGCGCAAGGACGAGTATACTCGTCCAAACTACATTTTTTCCTTATGGGAAAAGAAAAACTAATGCTCAGGAGGGTTAATTTGAATACCCCTTTGAGAAATGTTTTAACCATTTCATTAGATCAGATTTTTAATCCCATAACAAGAGAAATTGCTGAACGTAAAATATTAAGTGATTGATAATTAAGACCTTGATTAAAATCATAAGTTCTGCAACTAAGTGCAGTGCTCACTGATTTCTCGAAAGGGGGTATATTACGTTGAATACAGTATTCCCACCAAATTTTGTGATAACTGTTATACTGTTTGAGAGAAGAAGGTGCGCGTGATTTTAAAGCAGCATCTACAGTTTCAATTGGCATTCCTTGTCTTTTCCAAGCTTCGCAGATCAATATCCTGCTACCAGGGAAAGATTTTTCCACAATGGGTGTGGGTCTCTGTCAGGAGAAAGTAATAGTTTATAATTAGGTTTGAAAGTAACACTCTTATTACGCATTTTTAGAAATATTGGATACCACGGTTGCGTGGGCCATATTGGTGGAAGATTAAAATACGTTCTGCTTTGTCATTTTGAGTTTTTTGTAAAACCTTCAATATTATTGAAAATTGTGGGAAAGCATCAAACAAGAAATCCTTCCAACAAATAGTAAATGCATCCACCGCAAAAGCATTTGGATCTCACAACCATGAACAATACCTATCTCATTTATTATTGCTTCTCGATGCAAATAAATCGATTTCTGGATTTACGAAATTCTGTACAATTTTACTGTATATCAATGTATTAAATTAGTATTCAGTTTCTACTTTGAAGTTCCTAAATGCATCATCAGCCTTAATATTATTCTTTGAAGAAATGTATAATGCAAAAAGCCATAATTGTCTATTTTCACACCATTGCCAAATTTGTTTAGTTAAATTTGCTAACTTTGGATATTAAACACCTCCCTAGCGATTAATATATGAAATAGCTGTCGTATTATCTGTAAGCAATATTTGACTATCTTTTAATTTTTTTGCATAACACAGTAATCCAATGAAAGCTGCTAGTAACTCGCGGTAATTAATATGATAAGTACGTTTAATTTCGGACCAAATTCCCTTAGAATAGTCTCCATTGCAAAATATGCCCCAACCCTTACGGGAGGCATCTGAAAATATTTCATATTGTGTATTTCTGATATGGCAATATGACGAGTTAATATTTTTAATCCACTATTGAAAGTAAAGATTCAAATGTGATTTGATATCCGTGTATGCATTATAATCATCATTGTTTTTACTAAGGACGAGCATTTTGTCTCTTTCTAGTTAGTTTGTACAGAGCCAGCCATACTCTATTGCAGGGCATACAGATACTAAACAACCTAACAGATTTGCAAATTCTCTAATTTTGCACTTGGACTTTTTACTTGGTTCCCTTATAAATTCAATTTAATTTTTCCGCTTTTCTTGTGAAAGCTGTAGTATCATTTTTCGCGAGTCTATTAAAAAGCCCAAAAATTTAAATTTTTGTGATGGTATTATTTTACTTTGCGAATAATTTATAACAAATCCTAAATCTTTCAAAAGTTTAATTGTGATATTTAGAATTCTCAAACATTGTTCTTTACTGTTCCCAAGTAAAAGAAAATCGTCTAAATATACCGCAGATAATAATCCTTGTGTTATCAAACATGCTACACAGCAGTAGAAAAGAAGGAAAAAATTCAAAGATCTGCGATAAGAGTTGCCCTTGGCTACAGAGTTAGCACACCGATCGGGTTCAATATTTAGGAAAATATTTTGTAGCAGAAGCATTGTCGAATAACAGTTCACTTACTAAACACACGATCACAAAGTATTTCTATGTGAAAAGTAAACAAAACTATGCCTGCAGAAACGACTATACGTCAAATGTATGTCGGAAGTAATGGAGATCAGTTCAATGATTAACTCGTCCGACAATCTTAGTATGTATGAAAATGACTACAAAACAATTACCACTCTCATACCCGTTGAAACTAAACTCGGAGAAGAATTAAAAAATGCGCAAAATGCCGATACTTTGTTTCAAACGTTTATTGTAAAGAGCAACGCTTTTCTGAAAATTTTTTTGGATTCCTTCGCATACAGGAATTCAAGGAAATGAAAGAATAGACTTGCTAGCAAAGGAAGCCACTAGAGAAGAAATTGTAAATGTCAATACAATCCCCTATACAGACTTTTATGTATATTTTTAAAAAAGAATCACAAACAGAAACTGACAAAAAAATTATTCAAAGCAGCTGGAACACAGGGAAAAATTATTTTCAAAAATATTATAGAAATAATAGGCAACCATAGTACGCTAATAATCAGTTACGTAGGGATTGTATTGTCATGATTAATAGGTGTAGGCCCGACCACTACAATCTTGCGGAATCATTACATCGTGTCAAAATAGTAAGTAACCCAAAGTGTAAATGCAAAAACGGAAATGAAAATCTTAATCATGTAATTTGGCAATGTAGTAGGTACGATAACCAACGAAAAAAATTGTTAAAAGCGCCATCTCGGCTTTGATATTTCCCCCATTTACTGTAGACACTTTTTCAATTAAACCAGACCTGAGAGGCTGCCGACATATTATACAATTTTTCAGAGATTGCGACCTAAAAATCTAAAATAGCATTTAATAACAGTGTGAAGAAACAACAGTGTAGCAGAAATAAGCCTTAAGTAAGGTTTAAAATGCTTATCAAAAAAAAAATAACAAGCGACCCTAATTACCCCTTATAAGAATTTTGAGCGAATGTTATGCAGATTTTTGAAAATCGTCCGCCATATTTAATTTTGAATGTTTAAATTTAAACTTTAAATTCGTAATCAGTGACCTCAGAAACCTCCTAGTAACAATTTTCGAACAAATCCAATGATTTTTGTAGCAAAAAAATTAATCAAAGTTATTACGCCATTCTCCCAAAAGTATCAGAAATTGACGACATTTGCATTCAAGAAAAACTATTCAAAATTTAAAAAAAAAATTTTTTTACATATTCGTGTTCCTTGACATTAAAACATAGAATTATTACGGTTTCCCAAACTTCAATACGTCTACAAACTTTGCAGAGCGAGTTAAAGTAGGACCTCGTTTTCTACTATTTTCGCCCCTTTTGCGCGACGCAATTTGGAACGCCTCGCCGCCGAAGTGGTTAAGAGTCATCTAGACAAATATAAATAGGTTTTGTATAACTATTTTCTGCACCCAACTGTACATAATTCTACGTATTCATTTGAGGTGCAACATTTGGACGTAATTTGACGTGCTATGTACTGGAACCGTAAACATTTCTGCCACCCAAGGCATTTGCGCGGAAAACCAAGTGGGTGTAGAATGGACATTCATGTGCTAATTGCGTACGTAAAATAGACGTCCATTCGATGTCCAGACACGACTAATTTAATATTGAAAAATGCATCTGTAACGGACGCTCATGTATATACGCACACTGAATGTCCATTATACATCCATGAAAATACACTTCTCGTTTGTCGTGAAATTGACATCCAGAGGTGTACGTATAATGAACATTCGTAAATGTACGTAGAATAGACGGACGGTCTACATACACAGATTTATTGACCAAGTATTCATGTATCATGGACGTACAAGTGAACGTTCAGAAAGATACATACGTCGGTTGTCCACAGAAGAGTCCATTTTTCGTTCCCGATGAATGGATATAAAATAGACGTGTCGGTCGTTTCTATTCTTAGTAAAGTAGTTTGTATATAAATAATGATACAGAATACAGTACACAAAAGCGAAGTTTCGAAAAAGTGAAGTGAAATGAAGTGAGTGCAAATCGCAGTGGAAACACTGCGATTAAAGCCTCAAGATGAACACACAAGAACAAACCCCAAATTCGATTTCAAACTCAGTAGCATCAAACACAAGACAAAACTTATGATACAGCAACATTGTCATTCTCGCATGCAACCAAAGAAGAAGGTATTATAATACGAACAAAAAATGATGTTCCAACTCGTGACTACACCTATGCATTTAGTCCAATCACCGACAGCAGAAACATCCGTTTTGTATCAAGAATAGGCAAAAATAGAATCTGTTTCTTCTTGGCAACATAGAAAATAGAAAAAGATAGAAATTTAAAATACACGCACCACGTGGTAAACGGCCAGGCATTAGAAACGCCTGCTGTTCAATAGATTAAACAGAATCGTTATATACACCGCACCATAGAAGACGCAATTAAAAACTATAGCATAAAAATCAAATCCGAAATGACATTTATACGAGCAAATCATTTTGCATGTAACTCATCATCCGACAATTTTCACCCTGTATCTATACAAGCAACAAATCCATAAGAAGATATTTTAAATGAACCAATAAAGGTAGTACCAAGCGCAAACGATATAAAATCACTAAATGATCAAGTCTCAAAAACAGAACTAACACATGTGCTATTAAAAAAACTGGAAAAGGGGCAGGTCCAGATAAAATACCAACCATCCTATACAACATATTATCAAGCAAAAGCAAGCACAAACTACTGGCCATTCTCAACTGCATGTGGACAAATCAACTATTTCCCATTATTTGGAAAAAAGCTATTGTTATCCCAATGTCCAAACCAAATAAAAACAAATTTAACCTGAATGACTACAGGCCGATATCACTATCCTGCATATTATGCAAAATCATAGAAAGCTTGATCAACTTCAGAATCAAATGACTTCTAGATAAATACGGCTTAACAGGTCATCAATTTGGATTCCGTAAGAAATACTCGACACAATATGCTCTCCAAATCTTATACAATGAAGGCTGTGAAGCCCTATCAAAAGACTACATATTAATGACAGTATGCCTCGACATCGAGAAAGCTTTTGACATGATATGGCGAAAAAGAGTTTTACACATATTAGCCCAAATAGGAATTCACGGAAATACATTCAATTTCATAGAGCAATTTCTCAACTCCAGATATATTTGTGTGAAATGCAACGGAGCGTTATAATATGATATAAGCTTTGAAAACGGAGGCCCACGAGGCTCTGTGATTAGAACTACGATCCTCCTATTAGCTATAAACGGAAATGGAAGATATATAGAAAGACCGTGTAAATGTATAATATTCGCGGACGATGTTACGGTATATTGCAAAGGTAGAAATTTAGCAAAAATAACTAAACTACTCCAAACCAGCCTAGATCAGATCTGGTCGTGATCGCTACACACAGGAATTGAATTCTCCGAAACTAAAACTAGATGTATTATTATCACCAACAAAAAGTCAGACACACAAAAGAGTCAGCTAAAATCGAGTAATACGTACACAGAGAAAGTAAATTCAATCAAACTACTGGGTCTATGTTTCGCCTGCAAACTAAAGTGGCCGATACTTCTAAAGCAATTACAATCAGACTGCCAAAAACGCTTAGCTGTTTTAAAATGTTTAGCATATAGAGCATGGGAAGCCGACAAAGCATCCCTTCTACAGCTACCTATAAAGCTACTACACTGAAAGAAATCGTATGTAGATTTTAGCTAAGTTGGTCAAGTAAAATCTGCCGAACTGAAAACTAAGTAAAATTTGCCGAACTTGTTCAGCACATATTACTTAAGTACTTATGTAATAATTCCTGAAATTCTATTAAGTAGATATTGCTGAAAAACTAAGTAATAATTACTTGACAATCTTTTTATATGAAATCAGTGATTTTCTACTGCAAATATATAAAGATATAGACATAGTATATAATAATAAAAGGTGGGTTTGAAATTATATATAAATATATGTAATTATAGTTCAGCTGAGTTCGCGTTCAAATCAGTCGGTAATATAGGACGCTGAGACATACACTGAAAGAAGTCGTGAGCAGGGGGGTGAAACTGTTTCGTTTATAACGTTCTCGTTTTGACCCCCGGGATTAGCGATCACTAGATGGCGCTACTATACATGTGCTTGGCAACCAACGCACAGATGTTTTCCTGATTACGCCCAAGCAGCACATCTAGTTGTATTATGGGCACAACAACGTTTATACGACTTTTCTTAAAACTTTATAACTTTTCTTATAACTATTATACAACTAAAATGTTTATGTATTAACGTTGTAGAAACGATTATATCAACCAAATGGGGAATATGTGCAACCTTTTTCCGACGTTGTATAAACGTTATTAAAACTATTAATACAACTGTTATGAAACCAATAATTAATAGTCACAAACAGGAGTTATCGTAACGTTTATACCACTTTTATTAAACTTAGAAATGAAATACATCTAAACGTAACCTATATTGACGTTATTATAACTATTATACAACCGTTATACGACTAACTGTGAAATATTCCAAAAATGTTTCAAATGTAAAGTTTATTATTGGAAATATTTTATATATGCACACCATCTTTTACCGGACATATTCATCTACATACATACATACAATATATATTTCGCATTTACATATATATCAACACATGCACATTTAACAACGCTTCGCAAACGCACCTAACCGCAATTAGTCTCATAAATCCATCTTGTCGCAAGTATATCGCAGATACGAAATAAACTCACGATGGCATGTATATATATGAACTTCGAAAAAGTTCTTGCAAGGTCGAAAAACTAGAATCGAATATTCGCCACCTAGCGGCAGTTGTATGAAACTTCATAGAATCGCATACAAACTCATACATATATCAAGTTGTACAATGGTCTTATAAATGTTTTAACGACTTAAATATTCGTAATATTGCAACCAACCTTTGAGGAATCGTGTAAACGTTTATACAACTTTAATAGTGTATTACAATGCAATAAATGTATATGAAGTTTTAAAAACGTATTAACGACTTGAGTTACATATTACAAGATAAATAACGTTTACGGAGTTGTAAAAACGTTTCTACATCCAGGAAAAGTTGTATATACTACTAAAACTTTTTAGTTGTACAATTTTCAATAATGTAAGTCGCAAAAACGTTTTTAGTAGTTATAAAAACTTTCTTAAAACTGTGTGCTACTTGGGCGGTCTCGAGATATGACGATTCGCAGTTTTGAATCGGATTGGCAAAATACATATTTGCTCCAGGTCTTTAGGATGACCGATACGGGGACTAGGTATCGCTCTCAGTAGTTTTTCCTCCATTTTAACTAAAATACGTGCAACAGATGTTTAAGTTCGCTGATTACGGGGTCTAGGTATCGCGCTGCATAGTTTTTCGCGATTCTAGCTGAAATACGTGCACCAGGTGTTCCGGGTCGCCAATCAAGGGGTCTAGGTATCGAGCTCCATAGTGTTTATGATTCTAGCTGAAATACGTGCACGAAGTATTCAAGGTCGGCGATTACGGTGTCTAGGAATCGCGCTCCGTAGTTTTTCATCTTTTTAACTAAAAAATATGCACCAGGAGTTTGGGGTCGACGACCAAGTGGTCTAGGTATTGACTTCGAGTTAACCGACGATGACTTTGAGGTCAAAATTGAAGGTCATTTCAAGGTCAAATCAATTTTGCTTATTTTTCTTCAAATTTGAACATATTTTGATTTGACCTTGAAATGACCTTCGAATTTTTTCAAATTTGGCTCAAGGTCAAGGACAAGGTTACCGTTGTTTATTAGATAAAATTGATTTGACCTTGAAATGACCTTCAACCTGGACCTCAAGGTCATCGTTGGTTAACACCAAGTGGATACCTAGACTACATGATCGGCAACCCCAAACACCGGGGGCACGTTTTTTAGTTATAAAAATGAAAATCTACGGAACGCGACACCTAGACCCCGTAAACGACGACCCTAAAAACCTGGTGCACGTATTTTAGTTAAAGAGTTGAAAAACTACGGTGCGCGATATCTAGACCCCGTAATCGGTGACCCTAAACCTAAACACCTGGTGGACGTATTTTAGTTAAAGTGATGAAGAACCACGGCGATTGTAAGCATCTAGTGCACGTATATTAGTTAAAAGGGCGTTACGATTATCACGCCAAAGATCACCGAGCACATGACTGCAACCGCCATCATGAGTTTTCATTTGACATAAGTTAACCTCATATCTTTGTTTGAGTTATTAACCAGTCACAAAAACAATGATACAATACTAATACTCGAACAATTAGTTTCAACCATTCATATAATTCATTAATAATTACAAAATATATACCGAATTACCGACATCTGCTAAAACCGGACAAACAGCTGTCTTGTATGTTTCTATGCAGCGATGTGCTCTAGCTCGGCAATATTTGCCGAAGTTATTAAGTAAAATCTACACAAAAGTTGTTACTCAAGTCATTAAGTAGATTTTCTAGATTTTGTTCAGCAAATATTACCGAAGTGACTATGTAAATGTTACATAATGGTGGTTACTTAACTTCTTTGGTAAATTTTACTTGAGTTTTCGGCAGAACTTACTAACAAATTCTTTCAGTGTATACTGTCCAAGTTAGACTACGGCGCAATCCATTATCAATCAGTTTCTAACACTTTACTAGAAACATTAAATCCCCTATTGACATCTAGAATGAAAACTGTAATAGGTGCGTATCATACTAGTCCAAAAAATAAAATACTGTTCGAATCATGTCAACTAACGTTATCAGAAAAATGGGAGCTGCTAACCATCTTATATGCTGCAAAGTGCAAGGATTTGCCCAACAAAGAAAGAAGTAAAACAGGAAACTACAATCTTGATGGCAAATCATACGACAAAAAACTTTTCAGCCCGTGACCAATCCCAATCTTAGCCAAAAAGGCCTTAGACAAGAATGATATACAAATACCCCTTATCATGCCATCCAATGAATCAAAGTTACCTCCATGGATCTATCGGGACTTGATAGATATGTGAGCATACAGAATGAATTCAATTGCGAAAGGTGCTCTGAAAACTGAAATCGAGAAAATCAAATAAAAAGCAAAATAAACTAGTTTAAAGAAGATTCGCTTTGGCATGTCTCCATAAAAATGGAAAACAATAAAATTGTTGGCAATATAGTGAATAAAGAAGGATTTAAAACAAAAAACGAAGTCCCTAAACCTCAAGGAGAAATCAGTGCTATCGTTCATGCAATTAAAGCCATCACTGAACACATTAAAAAATTAAAAGACCACAAGAAATCGGCCATCATTATCTTGAAGAAAGCAGTGATTGAGTATTTAAGCAAAATTAACGGTGATGCAATTAGTGCAGAAATTAACAATAACCTATGTACAAACGGCGAAGAAAAACTTGTTCTCTACATGAGAATCAATGAATTTTATTTTTTCGGGTTTCTAAGATTTAAAAAATTTTTGTTTAAATCTCTATTTTAACTGTAATTTGTTGTTTCTTCCCAAAAATTCGAAATAAACGAATCGCATTTATAAAATTACAAATTATTTTAAAAAACTTGCGTCCAGGATACGGCTGTTGGATCCCTGCTGATGAGCACCGCCAACATCCTAATGCGAAACGCTTTTTATTACAACAGTCTTGATAATTAATAACAGGTGGGTTCTTTTTTTTTTACATCTGCAATAGTAATAGTATTTTTCGATACTAATGCGTAAAATACGATTTTATCTCATATATCGATTTTATCGATTTTATATTAATACGTTTTTAACATGCGATTACATAGGCCGGTGCGTAAAATCGAATTCTAACGCACGCAAGTCGAACGATATTTTTCGATATACTATGCGTAAAATTTGGGCGCAGTTTTTTGTGGGTCAAATATGATGTTACGGATGTGTGATGACCGCGGCGCACGAGTGCCGTATATCAAATAATATATTTTTCTGGCCTTATATCTCTGCGCTTAAATTTAATTTTCTGTGGACATTCACATCAGAATAACACATATTTATCCCTTTTTGTTTACAATTTATATATATGCTGTCTCACGGAAAAATCTATTTTAATATGACCTATATTGGCTCAAACAGAATAAAAAAACAACAACAATTGTTTGGTTACCCTATTTCTCTCCGAATTTAATAACGCATATAAGTTGTTGTGATACACAGGAAAACTTTTTGCAAGAAACCAATATCTGCACCTTAGCAAATGAAGCTCTAAAAAATATGAAACACAACTTCACTAACAACATTCCTTCAAAATCGAGAAAGGACTTATTCAGGCATTAACGTCACAAATATAACTGGATACACTTGGCCAGCAATAAGTCGGTGGGAGCAGGTGGTGCTACTCCGTCTCCGACTAGGAGGTACGAAACTAACGCATTCATACATCATCATCAAGTAAACACCCCGTTGGTATGATAAATGCAATAAACAAATCACCGCAGAGCATTTGCTCACCGAATGCACCACTCTTAACAAATTGTAAAAAATGTCCGTAAAATTGGGACAAGGAAGGAGGAACCACGTGAACCAACGGCATCACTAACGGAAAACTCATACAGCGTACACTATCAATTTTAAAAGAAACAAACCTATTCGGTAAATTGTAACTGCATTATCCGAAATTGTAAACAATGTAACAAAGTACCAACACAGATTGTCGCTAAAAAATATTTAGTTGATGCGACACAAAAATGGGCGTTCGTGCTTATTTTGTAAAGGGTTAATAACTACGGGCAAATTTTGAGCTGCAAATGTAATAATACAAGTCAAAAATAGAACACACTTCGACAAGTTAGACACTTCGGATATAAGAAATATAACACGCAATCTTTACGTATTATTTTTAATATTTTTTCAATCATTCCGCTTTACATATCGTTATTGCTATGCTGTTTACATAACATCTGTAATATCACATGGAATTTATTACATTTTTTGTTGTTGCAACTCTCAAATTTCTTATATCATCAACATTGTTGCTGTTTCCAGGCACAAATATAAAATATACGTGTTTCTTTTTATCTCAATATAATTGAAATCAAGTCTGTAAAGCTTTATTATACATGTAAATGTAAGTGCTATTCCAATGGGCTGGTAAATTCCAACTGATACTATTTATAAATAATATTCTAAGGGACAGAAGTTTCATATCTGGGTCAGCTTTTCGACCATGCACTATATGTGGAAAACTGAAAAATGTGTCTGTAAATCATAAATCTCAGGATCGCGTCAAGATATCGTGATAAATCAAAATGGAAATGAAAGCTTAATCCCTACAGATTTCAAAAAAAGTATAGGCGAAGTGTTACAAAATAAGTAAGTAAGTACTAACTCTCCTTAAAAAATGCCGGCAAAATCGTAATATAATAATCGAGATTTAAACCTTCCAAGAAAGAATTTTTCACGAAGACAAAATCACCACAATCACTACTTGGGGGTTATTAGGGCCGCTGAATACGTGTTCGATCTCAGTTTTGAAAAATTAAAAATGGCGGATGCAATATGGCGGATGCAATATGGCGGACGAAAATTTCATAAATCTGCGTTAACCTCTACTAAAAAAATAATTCTTCACAACTTATGGAAAGTCTAATAAAGAGAGTTCGAATTAATGTTGGCCAAACTTCAAAATATTTAGTGTCCCTGCAACTTTTTACTTGAGAATCGAACTTCTATACAATTAAAAAACACACGTTATAAATTTATCACCGTTCATTTATTTGTAATCCAAAACTATTAAGATATTTTAACACAACTATATATACATATATATATATATACAATTTCTTCTTTAGGCAAGAAAGGGCCTAATTTGTTCAGGAATTTCGTCACTGATTGGGTTCAGTCGCTCGTTAACTAAAAGTAGCGAGATGTTGGGGTCGCTTAAGTATAACGCGCAATTAAATATGTCCGTAAGGCGGGCCTTCCTACTTATTTGACGAGAATGTGCTGTCATATTTCTTCGGTACAATTTGTGCCATGATTCCAATGCATCATCGCTGAAATATGCAAGTGGCAGTGGAAATTGACTTGCTGTTTCGCATCCGTGCTGTAATAGCTTGTGGACAGTTGGACTCATCCTTAACCCAGGGATACAAATTGTAGTTTCGACAGTAAGTTTCTCGGCAAAAACTACTGCGCCCATCTAAGTCCAAATACTCCTTGCATTTAAATGCGAGCAATATTGTTGCAACATTGCTCAATAGTTGCGAAACGATTTCTAACGCTGAAGCGAATTCGTTTGGCTATTCGAAGCACCTACGTGCTACATTGCCAGTATTTGTTGTTCCGTGGCCTTGTAATACTTGGTCTACCCTTACACCAATATTTTCGTTTATTTTCTTCTGTACCGACTGTACTCTGCCATCATATTGACCTGCATATAAATTATCCAAGTATTAATCCACTAATTCATATAAATTATAACAAAATCACTAATTTTGTTTTTTATTTAAGAAAATCATAATGAAGTTTTGCATATAAATTTTTTCTCTCTTTTCTTTTTGTCAAGGAAATTGAATGATGATAATTTTAGGTTATCCGTTATGAATATTCACTTAGAGTGTACTAAATAAATATTCGATTAGAATATTATAAAATAACAAATTCGCCAATTATGACTGAAAAGTTTAGGATTACAAATAAAAAGGAAAAAGTTAATTTATGTATATATTGAACATCAAAAATCATATAATATTACTGTACATTATCTCTATATCGCGGAGAGAGAGATAGAGCGAGAAATCCGAGACGCCATACAAAAATTATACCCGACATCATTCTTTTACAGTAAAATAGAAAAGCTTACGCAGTCTAATCCTCAAAATTAAAAATGACTCACTTTAATTGGAGATAAAATGCTTCCCTTCGGGTTGAACTTAAATTCGATTCTTCAGATAGTCACTAGCAATTCCAATTTGTTCGGCTGGTTCTGAGTAGATGAATAAATTATTCCTCCATTAACTCTTGCAGATTGGTCGCCTCTTGTCCAAAAAAGGGATCTTCATGTAGAACACACGTCGTCACTCAGATTTGGGCGAATTCATCCAAGGGCCATAGTTTTTCGTGGAGACTTCCGAAAAACTATGAATTAGTTATTCGATTGAATTAGTTATTAATATTCCGCCGAACGGCTGATTCAATATGGCTGACTAATATGAGATTTTATAAGCTATTTGGGTGTAATTCGATTTTTGCATTATTTATGCATCGCTAAATTTAAAAATAACGACCTAAATTAAAAATTCAAAATGGCAGACACAATATGGCCAACTAATATAAGATTAACTTAAACGACTTGAATATCATTAATCAATGGCAACATTTCTTCATCGCTAAATTCAAATATAACGTCCCTTATTAAAAATTCAAAATACGGGTTACAAATGTTGCGCTTTAAATTAATGGTTCAAAGTAATGAATACGATTGTACTAATTCAATTAATTATTTTTAATTTTTCTATTTTGCTAATGACACAATTACCAAATTTTTTAAAATCTTCCGTTCATTTAATTCAAATTTAAACTTTATAATTCATGATCTAAGTTTGATGAAATTAGCACATAACTTCTTTTCGTAAAGTTCAGGTTTTCCTGGATTGTATTTAAGATGTAGGAGAGGTTGTACAAATTTGAACTCAGCGCCGCAGAAATATTGCAAATGTCTAATCTCACTCGATTCATTTAAGTAAATCTTAAATTAGTTGGTCATATTGTATTCGCCACTTTGAATTTATAATCTGTGGCGATATTATTTAATGTAGCGGAGAAACACTTGTCCTAGTTCAGTGCTGAATGAAATATCGAGTTACACTTAAATCGCTTTAAAAGTATTGTTCATTAGTCATATTTGAACTCAGCGATCAAGAAATTATGCAAATATCGAATGTTACCTCATAGTTTGAAAAAGGCTTTCATTAGTCGGACATATTGGATCCGCCATTTTGAATTTTTAAATCATGTGTTCATATTTGAAACCAGCGATGAAGAAATTATGTAGATATTGAATTCGACTCAAATAGCTCAAACTGATTTTAAATTAGTCCGCCAAATTGGGTCCGCCATTTTTAATTTTTAATATTGGTAATCATTTTTAAATTTAGCGATGAAAAAATGATACAAATATCGAATTACACCTAAAATACATTGAAAAATCGTTCATTAGTCAGCCATATTGAATCCGCCAATTTCAATTTTTAAATCCTGACGAAGATTTGATTTTAGTGACAAAGAATCAAATTACACTTAAATCGCTTAAAAATATCTTTCATTAGTCGGCCATATTGAATCCGCCATTTCGAATTTTTCAAAACTGAGATCGGATTCGTATTCAGCGAACCCAAAAACCCCCCGAGTAGTAATCGTCATGATTTTTGCGAGAATTTTTAAATTTGTGTCCCCCATTTTGGATCCGCCATTTTGAATTTTTCAAAACTGAGATCGGACTCGCATTCAGCGACACTAAAAACCCCCAAATAGTGATTGTAGTGATTTTGTCTTCGTGAAAAATTCTTTGTCGGAAGGTTTAAATGTCGTTTATTGTATTACGATTTTGCTGGCATTTTTTAAGTAGAGTTAGTAATTACTTACTAATTTCGTAACACTTCGCCTATACTTTTTTTTTAAAATCTGTAGGGTGTAAGCTTTTATTTCCAGTTTGATCTATCACGATATCTTGACGCGATCTTAAGATTTACGATTTACAGACACATTTTTCAGTTTTCCACATAGTGCGGCGGACCAGTGGTGCGATTTTGGACATACGCGAATTTAACCGTTAGATTCAAACTTTTCCTTCATGGAGACTGTGTGCCCCATAGTTTTAAGGGTTGCTGATCACGAATCCGAAGTCAGAATTGCAAGATTTATGAATTGCGGATCTGGATAAAATTATACCGATCGGACCATCACCAACGTTGATCGAAATAAAATTTAAAACGTTACTCTTTGATCGATTAAATCGTGAGTTTTATGTTGAGGACCGTCGCTAATCATGAAAAACATGGGATGAAAAATTTGGTCATAAGTTACGTCTACCTTTTTCATTTCGTTCGACGATTATGATTTCTGATTACATTTTGAGGACAGTGGTATTCATTTCTGAGCGTTTGAGTTGGCAGTTATTAGTGATTATTTATTTGCAGTAAACTCGATTTTATATGTTTATTGTAGAAATGATAATGAAGGAGGTAATATAATCGCGCAGTCAACCTACGTAAACACACAGTTCTTTGGTTACATTGGTGAATTATATGTCCCAACAACAACATGCAACAACTATAATACCCCTAGAAATACTACCTGGCGTACAATTAGATATCATAGATGTAAAAGATATGCGACATTTTGATTTCGTATGACGATGATTAAATAATATTTAGAAGCAGAATCTTATTATAATGCCAGAAAGAGGTTTTACGATTTAATAATACTTCAAATTGATCATTTCATTTTTAACTGATAAAAGCCACAAAATTGAAATAGAATTATAGCGTGTCTAAATTTCCATATGTGATGTACCAAATTGGTTCAAATAATAATAAAATCTGGAAATGTTAAAATATTTGTGTTCATTGAAAATAAAAATTGAATAGAACACCCGCAGCTGTTATACATTCAGAATTATAATATCTGAAACTGGCATAGATTTCATCCATAATGTTCATTATTTTGATATTTAATAATTTGATAACTGCATAATCGATATTGCTACAGAACTTGCCAGAAAACTTAATTATACATATTTGAACTACGATCGAGTCTTTCCTGCTGGAAGTTGCTTAATCAACATTAGCCCGACTCCCAAAGCATTTGATGCTGTTAATTTTTGATTTACGAAATATCATATAAAACTATGGAATACTGTTTTTCAAATGATGATAATCGTTTCTCGTTTGTATTATTATGCTTACAATACTGTAAAAAAAAGTTCAGCCTAAGTTTAATTGATTTCTTTTGAAAAATAGCTGACTTACGGTGAATTTTGAGGTAAACGAAAAGAAACGAAAAAATGCAAGGCTGCAAAAACTCATTTTTATTTTTTTCATAAAATATGGCAAGAATTACTAAATAGTTGAAACGGTCAAAAATATGCGCTATACAATCTGTATACGGAGATATTTTTGAAATTTCAGCAGGTCCAGGGGCTGATAAAACAGGGACGGGTTCTCCGATTCGTCGGAGCAATTATTATTATTTGCTCTCCTGCAGCAAACATATAAAATCCAAGATTAGTAATAATGCACGGTTATTAATTTTAAAATGAAACTTGGATATAATCGTAAGACACATAATTAAACGAAATTACGATAAATTCACAAACTTACATATGCGAACACATTCACGGTCCTCTGCCTCAACAGCGTCTTTAGCTCGTGGCAGAAGGCCACACTGCACGAGCTATTTAGGCATCCCCGTGCATGCTGAACATGCAGAAGGAGCACTTGCAGGCAATCGCCGCAAATGCCGTCCGTCTCCCAACAGGAGCGGACATGGACGATGCCTGCTTTCAGGCGCCAACAATTATCGCTGCACCCAGCACAATTGGCCACGTGGACCAAGTCCTGGCCATTCTGGTCGCTGCCCTGGCTCAGGCAGGCATCCAGATGCCGCCGCAATCGGTTTTGAAGTATCGAGTTCTGAAATAAAAAATTGATTGTAAATCGATTTTCACATTTTCACGAAAAATTAGTCAATAAATGATAAAATTGGAATATATTAATAGCTGCTTTGTATTGGTTACGATGGTAGCGTTTTTTCATGATAGAATGTGACAGATTTTCATGATTTAATAATAGTAACGTAAAATAATAGTTTTAAAATTGGGGCCTACCAATAATGGGTTTGATAATATTAAATGCAAGCGGTTACTAAAAATTTGCAAAATTTGGAATATTCTAAATTCTAAAATCTCTCGAGAACGGTAGTAGATACGCTAAATCTGACAAAATTTGGGGGTGTATCGATAGTGGGAACAACCTCGAGCCAATCAATAATGACCCTCAAACGAAATTTGCAAATATGTAAAATAAAAAATTTTGTAAATGTTTAATTACCTTAGAACACATGGCCAGAGATACGGGAAATATGTCTATACAAAAAATTGACTATCTACGATCTTAATATACAAGTTCTGAAATTTTATTTCGTAACATAGGGCGTAGCGTGATGGTTAGCGTGCATGCTTTGCGATGTTAGGGTCGGTGGTTCAAATCCCCCGAAATAAAAGTTTTTTTTTTTAATTTATTTGCAAGCGTTAATAATTGTAAAAAAAGAGGTTAAATTTTAATAGACAATGAGAGACTTTAATATAAAATATTTATATATTTAAAAAATGTTTAAATTTATTTTTTTTACATCAAAATAAAGTCTTGAAATAGTCTGGCTTCCGTTTGGAAGTAGTCTAGCAATAGTATGGATAACTCATACGTCAGACTTATCGCATATACCTTGACCCAAACAAGGAGGATACAATACCCATATCATAGCCATAATCTTCCCAATACTTAGCCGTACTCTTTCCAATACTCGAGCCATACTGATGCCGTCCCCAAAATTTCTACGCGGGAGTCACCCACAATGCAATGATTTTTAGCTTTAAAAGACTTTTTTAAATATTTTTCGCACGCGAAATTGAAAACATCAATGTCGATATCATGACATCTGTAGATGCCTTGATAAAAACTTATTTTGTCCTTAATGAAATTTATGCTTAGAAAATTAATTATCTGATTCTATTTTAATTCTTCTATTATAATATAAATGACTCCATCTGCGACGTTTAATTTACTGCTGTTATAAAACATTTATATTTATTTAGTTTGTATAAATTATAATCTGACAAAAGACCAATTTCAGAGCAACGATGACTAATGGTTTCCTCTTCATCCTTTCAAGTTGAAGTTTCAAATATGGGTAACTCATGTTCAGACGTCTAATGTTGACATAAAAAACTGTCAGATCCTCTCCAAATACAGGTATATCCTCAGTACTGTTAACTTCAGTTTCAATGGGATGTAGAAAAATTCACCTTGAGAATAAATATTATAAGGATTTTTCAGGCCGGTCTCATATCAGGAGGATAGTCTGTGGTTCTTTTGATCTTTTGTAGTCTAAATATATAACTTTCACATTGTAAAAAATCATTAGCCCTGTGATCTGTTTTTCTTTCAGTTTTATAATTATCATTAGTATAAGTACAGTTTGCACATGACTATCTTTCTTCTCTAATTTCTTTACAATCAGCTAGTTTGTGTTTATCAGCACCCTTAATGCATTTATATGCACTTCTGCATTTCTTAGCATTGTGATTATACCCACAACATTTGTTACATATATATAAATCGTAATCGTCATAAACTACAAACCTTTGCCACCCTGCGTATCATTTCTTAGTTTTAATTATCTGTTTATATACTTGTGACCTCACCTCCATCATTGCTTATCGACAAATAACTTTTGACCAAAATCAAATTAAAATAATTGATTCGGCGCGTTGTTTTTGGATACTTATCATGAGTATCCTGTGCAAATTTTAAATGTTATCGTGAATAAAAACATCACTTATCGTGTTATATGTGTGAAAAACATTGATTTCGCGAGTAAATATTTTTATAGTATTTAGCTTTATTCTTCTAATGTGTTAGTCGAATAAAAAAATATTCTGGATAAACATTGTTCAGTATGAAATTCTCTACACGTCAATATTTTTTCTAATTCGTTTTTCGAGAGAGAGAGAGGGGGAATTTTGAATTTTTCGAGCTTTATCTTATGGCATCTGGCGGTTCGAGCGCCTAAGACGTTTTTGCATCCAGACACTCAAATATAATTTATCTTTTTATTTTAGTCCTGAAATAAATTTTATCAATTTCGGAACACAAGGGTGGATAGCAGTTCATAGTCGTTCTTATCATTCATTATTGGTACCCTATAGCAAACAGTCGGTGCAACATCGAAATTAACGAACGAGGGAAAAATAAAATTTATCACCCACTTCCACAAGTTATGTTTCTTTTTTGCAGCATATATTTCTACTTTAAATTAACAACAAAAGATGCTTCAGCCTTTCAGAAATAGTAAAAAAAATTTTTCTGTTTTCAAACAATGCATTAATATGTCATTAAAAATATTTGGTTTAATTAGATACATTCGTTTAATTTTAGGCATCTTCAAATTAAAAATTCATATAATATTTTTGGCAGTCAATTTTGATTTCAATTTTGTGTAATACATTTCAAATATTATTTCAAAAAGTCCTCACTACTCTCACTCGCGACTCTCCACTTCCCGGCAATACTTTGTAACCCGAGCCACTAAATTCAAGTTATCAAAAAAATATTTGCAAATACTCACGTAAAGTTGTGCCAGGGCCACTGTTATACGGGAAATGTATGTATCTCCTCAGTCGCCGTGGCGGTGCGGCTTCATGACAGCACCAAACTCACAAATCGCGAAAGAACGAATCGCCTATGCGAATATTCGCGAGAAACTGAATTCTTTTCCTGATAGCTACGTCCAGAGCGCGGGCAACATTTCCGAGAACCTCGGACAATGCGAAACAACAACAACAATATAATACAATACGATACAATACAATACAATATAAACAACAGACTAACGAATCGTATATAAATTACTATTTTGTTACATCTGCACAAAAACAATATCTTTTGTGCCAGTAAACAGGGATGAGTGGTAATCATAGATTTTGTGTTTTTCAATTACAATTACTCTCGATAATAGTAATCACGACCTTCATTATTTTAATGAATGAAAGTAATCGTTAATTGATTAATATTGGATCAATTATAATATTGCAATTGCGCAAATCTCCGGAGTCTACTGAACTTTTATATGTAATACGTCTCATACCTGTTCATATACCTAGAAATATTTCATCAATTAAAAATGTAAGATACGTCACCGTCACCGATGTCGTCAACGTGATGAAAATAAATAAAATGAGAAGTTTTTGTTACATTATCCCTATTCTATCATTCTAGACTTTATACCAATTTTGCAAGATGTAGAATGATTAGGGTTAATTTAGATTTAAATTCAATTTTTTAATGTTTACCTATTGCGTCGTCGTAGAGCTGATATAATATGAAACTTTCAGGCAGTTGAAAATAGGATTTATTATATTATTTGTAACAAAGCTTTGCAAAATTATGAATCGGAAATGCCAAATACCATCTGAAAATTAAAACAAAACATTCATATTTTATATTTATGTCTAGAAAAAGAAAACAAAATGCTTATGATATATGAAATTTGGGAATCGACAAAAACTTGTTGCAAATAAACATATTACATACAAGTACCAGTTTAAAAAAAGAATATAACAAATTCCATATGTTATCATACATATTATATAATCGGAACAGCAATAATGATATATAAAGTAGAATTATTAACAAAATATTAATAATAATACTCAAAGATTGCATGTTTCATTTCTGATACCCGAAGTATCCTACTTGTGACTTGTATTACATATGCACGTCAAAATTTGCTAACTGTTGTTAAATCTTCATTACGTGATTCCGTTATTTATGTAATGCATAGTTCCAGTATAATCAGCAATAATATTTGATTTTAATTATAAAATTGAGGGTGAATGAACTCATTCCATTCGTATTTAACGAGAATATGTTTAAAACCAATTAATAAATGTATATGATTGTTTATATGAATTCACTAATTTTTCAAATGATTTAGATGAACTTCGATATTAGGATTCATATTGGTAAATTTTAATTAATTTTCACGAAAGGTGATACACATTAAAACATCTAATACGATAAATTGATTGTTCGCAAAATGGATAATATATTTGGTGTTTTTATTTTGTTTGGGAAATTACACTATACTGATAAACAGCTTTATTTTAATGCTAATATAGTAATAGGTGATTACAAAAACAATTAAGGAAAGAAATGGTGATTACGACCAACTCGATACTCGCATCGCTATTTTACCTAACGATTCAATTTATATAATTGTAATGATATATGTAAGTGGATTAGTTTAGTTTATGTAGATGTAGATCGTTTTTGAAAGACTTATTAAAATCCAATCGAGCTTCAATAGTTTTATTACAAATTTTATTATTCTTACATCAAATAATATTTTTACTTCGACCCAGACCATAGGTCCGGCGAAGTTTTGAATTTGGTAAGTTCCCGCCAAAAAAATTACCCTACAGTTTTTCATCAAATGTCGACGTTTCAGGCCCTAAGGAACCCAAAGCAACAATAAAAAAATTGGTATCCGTTAAGTTGTACGTCCGTCCGTCCGTCCGTTCGTGGGCAAAATTTTGTATACGCGATATCTCGCGAATGGAATGAGGAATTTGAAAAGTACAAACGGATTTGGGTTTCTCTTGGCCAAACTTAGATCTGATTAGTTTTTGGAGACAATGCATACTAGATTATGGGGAGGTTTAACAAAAAACGCTCAAAAAACACGATTTTTTTTCATTTTTTTAACAAAAAATACAAATCGTAGAAAAAAATGTTTCAAACAAAAAATATAGAACATCGAATTCTCTACAAAAAAGGTTGTATTCATTTCTTCGTAAAATCAAAGATAATGCCGTAAAGAACGGAAACCGATGTATCCCACATATAAAAAAATTTATTTCCTGCAACCCGACCTGTCAAAAACTCGACTAAACCGGGGGTTTTTAAGCATCAGTGTGAACAAGACTTGCTCATTTATCAGTGCTTCGGCTGACCTGCGGTCGGGGTCGAAGTTTTGAAAATGCTCATTTTCAATTTTAATATATTGTGAATATGCCAATGAATGGACGATTTTCTACATATTTCGATTTCTTATGAATGTATGATGCACAATATGCAACAAAATACATATTTTTATGTTCTTTGAACATTCAAAACAATATTTAACGTACTATTGATCTGCCAGTGTTTATTATTTTGTAAAATCAAAGCAAATTTTTAAAGCCATCCAAAACTGGTACTGAAAACGTCCCATTTGATTTAACCCGTCTATTCATTGGCTTAATAATTAAATAAAATCAAAGGTTGAACTACACGGTCATAAAGAGCAGAGTCTAACGATTCTAATGGTGGTATCATAATTAAATTTTCATAAAAGAATTCAAAAGTTTCAATCGATCAAAGTGTGAAAAATGCTTAACCGTCCATTCATTGGCATAATCACCCTATTTAAGGAACAAGATATTGTTACAATATATGTATAGAAACTACTAGAACCTAACGATGCTAGAACTACCCTCTGCCGCCTTCTTTCCTGGCAGTGTTAAAATGGGAACATTCCCGGGGAAGCATCAGACTTTCGTCAGGGAACTGCAATACGAATTTAGCCAAAATTGTAGGCACCCAGGTCGAAGGCATCTAGTTTATTATTTAATCACTAATATTTAATTATTTAATCATCGGATTTCACAAAAATATTACCAAGATTCCCAATCATTGTACCCTGTTGTTATTGTGTACATTGATAAACATAGGTACTCTCTAAACATTTTCGCTAATTAAATATAACAAATCGTTGAAAACGCATGGGGTTGGAAAATAACAAATAACATTAAATATGTAATAACATTTGTCTGTATATATTTCATAAGGAAAACGTTCCGGGACCAACATTTCTGTATTAAATATTAAGATTATTTTAGTACATTCATTATTCACGGGTCTTTTTCTACTCAGTACTATATTTGTCAATAAAAATAAAACTGTACAAAAAATTGAAATATTAACAGAAATGGATATCGACAATAACTAGTGTAGACTATTAAAGTACCTTTATATACGTATTTTCGGTGCGTAAAGTAAACTCGTGCGTACAGTAATCTTTCTCCCACTCTGGGAGCAAAATGCTATTTTGCTACCGCAACAACACATTCTCACCCGGGGGAGCGAAATAAATATATTCGGGTGCAAAATAAGTTTTAACAAGGGAGAATCGGTTGTAGACTCATGCCAAATGCCGTCCTCGCTTCGCTCGGGCGTCAAACTCGCACTCATCGGCAAACACCTATTTTGCTCCCTAGTTGCACAATATACTATTATGCACTCGATTATACTTTACGTTCGGAAAAAAAGTTTGTAAGCTGTTGTAAATGAATGAAAACTTTTAATATATGAAAATTGTTGGGTTAGACAGGGAATCTACAACTTGATTTTCGACAATTGAATAAATGTATGATTATAAAACTATCAATGTATTCTACTTAACAAATTTATTAAGTTCCAATAGCAAGGAATAAGCCATAATAGTTATTTTATTTTTCAATCTACTAATTAAACTATCAAGTTGCAAAGAAAAAGTACTCAATTACATAAAAATGTATCTATGTATATGGTGTATGGGAATAATAACATTTATAATAAGTTATTGAATATTGTATTGATTCGATATTTCAAAAACGATCCATACTTATCTGAATAAAGCCTCTTCCGTATCTACATATACCGTATGTCATTAAAATTATATAAATTGAATCATTAAGAAAAAATTCGGAGACGACTGTGTATGATCTAGTTGATTCTAATCATTCTTTCTTTCTATTACTGCAGCCGGCTAACGGCATACAAAGAAAGCTGCGTATCCCGATATAATTTATAGTATTACACTATATCTATTGTCATTTTATTGAAAGCACTTTAATAAAATCATTACCTAAATGAGTTTCTATAAATGATACTTAATTAGTTACCCCATGCGTCATCAGTAGCATACAACTTACGGCTATATCTTATTGTGTCCATACACCATATACATACATATATTTTTATGTAACTTAGTACTTTTTCTTTGCAACTTCTTAGTTTAATTAATAGATTGAAAAATAAAATAACTATTATGGCTTATTCCCTGCTATTGGAACTTAATGAATTTGGTAAGTGGAATTCATTGATAGTTTTATATTCATAAATTTATTCAATTGTCGCAAATCAAGTTGTAGATTCCTTGTCTAACCCAACAATTTTCATACTAAAAGTTTTCATTCATTTAGAATAGCTTACAAACTTTTTTTCCGAACGTAAAGTATACTCGAGTGCATAATAGTAGATTGTGCAACTAGGGAGCAAAATAATTGTTTGCCGATGAATGCGAGTTTGACGCCCGTGCGAAGCGAGGATAGCGTTTCGCATGAGTCTACAACCGATTCTTCCTTGTTGAAACTTATTTTGCTCCCGGATATAATTATTTCGCTCCCCAGGGAGAGAATGTGCTGTTGCGGGAACAAAATAGCATTTTGCCCAAGGAGTGGGAGAAAGATTACTTTACGCACCGAAAAGACGACATATAATAGTATATTATGCAACAAGTGCGCAAAGTGCATTTTTAACGCGCGAGCAGCGAGAGCAAGCCCGAGTCGCCGACATAGGACATTTTAGGAACATTTTTCTTATGAAATATATACCGACAAATTTTATTAAATATTTAATGTTATTTGTTATTTTCCAAACCCATGCGTTTTCAACGATATATCATATTTAATTAACAAAAATGTTTAGAGAGTACCAATTTTTATCAATGTACACAATAACCCTGTACAATAATTGGGAATGTTGTTAATATTTTTGTAAAATCCGATGATTAAATAATTAAATAATAGTGATTAAATAATAAATATGATTTTATCATACAGAAAACTTAATTTTAATGACCAGACATAAATTGAATTCTCAGGTTATTTTGTTTTGCTGATACTTCTATCAAATGAAGGTCATCGATACAGTTTTTTGAGGATTCTTTATGATGATCTTGGAAAATTATTCCATCCCATATGGATAAACATCATCTACTGTGGGAATAAAATCCGCATTATTAATCAGGATTGCTTAAAAACGATGTAGTTGTTTATGGTGAAATGTAAGTTAAACACTATCCATTATTATTATTATTATTTGATAGTTGAACTGCGTGTTCTACATTGTATAAAAAAAAATTAGCCCCAATTATGTTGCTTCGTAGTTTTTTGCATTTATTTTGAAAAATACCAATTTTATTAAAAAATGTTTCAAACAAAAAAGATAGACCATGAAATTCTCTATTAAAAAGGTTATGTGCATTTTCTTCCTAAAGTCAACGATAATGCAATAAAAACTTGTTTAAAATGCTTATGACTATTGTCTGAAAAAGTATTGAATTCGGTCACCTCGGTAAAAATTTTTATTTGAAACATTTTTTCGTAAGTTCCGTAATTTTTCAAAATAAATGCAAAAAACGGGAAAAAATCGTGTTTTTTGAGTTTTTTCAAGATAGCGCTTTCAATATGTCCGACCGCCAAATTTTATTATCATATTCGTAATCAGGAGGCAAAAATACGTCAAAATAGCTTTCTAAATTTTTTTTTCGAGGTGCTGTAGTTATTCTGCAGTTATACCCTATAGGTTTCCATAAAATTTCGACGTTTCGACCCCTTACCCCCTGGTGTATCTTCGTCAGCCCCTCGGGCGCGGTGATCACCTATGGGCGATCATAATATAATTAATAAAACACTGTAAACATGTAATATGCATCGAATAGTCTATTACAATACAAGTGCTTGAAATAAGTGTTTTGCAACTTTTATTTATTAATACTTCGGCTGGCCTGTTGTCGGGGTCGAAGTTTTGAAAATGCTCATTTTCAATTTTCATACATATAAAAACACTATATTGTTGTAACATATCTATCGAAGCCACTTGGACTTAAATATGATTGGACCCCCAAATATCAATATAATTTTATAATATAATTGAAAGCTTTTAGTAAACAAACGAGTATTAAGAAATAGCCGACTCTCTACTGGGTCGAAGTTTCTGAGCGAGCGAGGCACCACGCCAACACTAGTTTTATATTTTAATATATTAAATTAAAATTTAAAAAACATTATTTGATGTAAGAATAATAAAATTTGTAATAAAGCTATTGACGCTGCATTGTCGTTAATAGTGCAGTCACCCATGTGCGAAATTCGTAACGGCCCAGCCCTGGTCCAGTCCTGGCAACGGCGGTGCCGAGGCTCGGCTGCGACATTGGGCCAACACTGGCATGAGCCTTGATGCGACACTACGGCCTAGACTCGGCAACCGGTCTTGGTCCAGTAATGGCTGCCAGCACTGTCACGGCATCGACAGACAGCACTGGCCCGGCATCGGCAGCCAGTATTGGCGCGGCATTGACTGTCGGCAATGGCCCAGAGTCTGTTACGACACTGCGGCCTAGACTCGGCAACCGGTATTGGACCATTAGTGGCTGCCAGCACTGTCACAGCATCGACAGCCAGTACTGGCCCGGCATCAAAGCCAGTATTGGCGCGGCGTTGATCGTCGGCGATGGCACAGAGCCTATTGCTGCTAAATTTTACAGGCATTATTGTCTTTGCAACGTCGCAGCAGCAGCACGATAAAAAAAGAAAAACAAAGGTTGAAACGAATTTATTGTTATTGGAAGAAACCTGGAAGATGTATATACATCGATGGGTATATGCATATATCCCACCTTATTGACGAGTCTTTTGATGTTGTAAGCGCCTGGGCGGGGCCAAATTTGGATCTCCAACGAGTTGGATTAGTCAGTTCGTAAAACATCGTACTAGTTCCATCGTATTCCTGTAAATAAAAATATTAATTTCTAATTCGTCGTTTATCACGACGAGTTAGTTCTTAGTCGGAGAGAAAGTCCTCCCGACACCAAAAAAGGCAAAAGTGGCGAGATCGCCCTCCGGCCAGAGTTGCCGCGTCGGTGCCCACACTTCAAGGAACGCGGGCGCTACTTCATATGCGGTTAGGCGACGCGTTCCTAGCGGCTACGGCCGGAACTTAACTGCTGGGTTTCCCTGGGGATTCGAACGTCACCGCTGGCTATGGACCGAGTCTCCAGAGATCGGAGGGCTCGTACACGGAGAGAACTGTGCAAGTATGTAACAGTAGGGAATCCTTCGCCACTGTACTAAGATTTCGGGGCTGCTTCTGCACCTTATGCCGCGAGATATCAATCTAAGAAAGTCACAGTCTCAGACTGTGAAAACGCTCACGTATGAGACAGCAAAACTACGATGCTTTCTTCGAGGCTTGCTCCCGCCTAAGTTATACTTTTTAGACTAGAGCTCTCCCGGACTTTTTTTGTAGGAAATTTCCTCCTCAACCAAAAAGGTTTAGTAAATTTTTGCTCTATCTTGCATCATTTTCGATACGGTCGATATTCGATCGGCAATATTCTGTTTGAAATAAATTTGCTAGGCTTGGACCGATGTTCGGTCCCGAATGTTTCCATCGCTGGGCCGAGATTTGGCACTATCACTTTGCCAGACTTGGTCCGATACTCGGGCCCAATATTGGGCCGACGCTGGGACGACGATTGGGCGAAATACTTATGAGATCAATTTGCCAGGCCTGGCCCGATGCGTTGGCCAGTTTTCAGCCGAAGTTTGGCAATTTGTGATAGCCAGTATCGGCTACCAATGCTGGCCCGATTCTGGCACAGTGAAGTTGCCGACGTTGGGCCAGCATCGGCAGCCGAAAGTCGGCTGCCAACGCTGGGCCAATACTGGGCCGTATGGTCAGCATCGGCATTTCGCACATGGGCAAATCGTCGTAAAAAAGGCACTAACCTTCCAAAAAATCACCCTGTCCATTTTTTTTGCATTTTCCTGTGGCAGGTCAATAACTGAATCTGTGTTTAAGTTTGTGGGATAGATGGAGCCACCGTCGCGCCGCCATGTTGAAAAACGTCTGTTCATCATTTTTTAAAAATATCTCGCTTTAGATGAGTCATACGCTAAAAATATATCCTATAAATTTTGTTCAGAATTAAATTCTTTACATATTTTGTTTAAAACTTTTTTTCGTAAAATTAATATTTAAAAAAATTAGGAGCTAAAAAGTAAAAAATGCGTGTTTCAAAAATAGTTTTTGCGAACTATCTCGCTCCGGCGTCATTTTCTGGTAAAAATGGTTAGTTTCAAAGTTGTGGAGCACAAAATTCTGTACATTTGACTGAGAAAAGTCACGCAAAATAGGTCTTGTCCAGTAAAAGTGTCATTGTTTTTGCAAATTATTGTAATGTTCTCGCTATTTCTATGTAAAAGAACGATCATCGGCTTGAATACAAACAATGAATTAGACGCAATAATGAAAAATAATAAGTATATTAACCCTTATAATCACACTTTAACATATTTAAAGATTTCCCAGATCTGGATTTAGCAATCGCGGCGAGAGAGAAAGAGTTTAATACCAACTTTGTACTTGAGTGCGTTGACTTACATCTTCTTCGTTCTCGGCTTATTATTTTTCTGCTCGAGCAGATATTCAAAATGAGTCTGGACACAGCACGAAAATTAGGTACATCATAATCATGAAGTAACGGTAGCCACCTTTCTACCATTGACACGTGGCCAAGAAGTCGGTGAAATAAATTATTTCATCTTGAAATTGCCGTCGTTCGGAAAGCACACAATTTCCTGTCAGTGATGTGTGTATCGATTTCCGGAAAACTCGGCGAAGGAAAATACGTATTAGATTTGATTCTGAGACCAGAATACCAAAAATGGCAAAGGTGACCGATAGATTACCTTTAATCTTGCTGAGAAGCAAGATTGCGGCTCTTGACCTTGCACCAGGCTCTCCTCGGCATGTGCTTCGTCGATCTTCTTCTCGTGCCCGAAAAGCTCTGAACGATCTTTTTCGATCTACCACAGTGGATCCTTTTATTGATTAACGACGACTGACTACTGGTGGTGTTTGACTACCCCCCGACGAGATATTCCCACCATAAGACCAATCAGCGGGATAGGGACATGAACTGCGTGTTCACAAAAGACTACCTACTTGTTGTCCTCGTATAATTTCGACTTGCATACCCCTTTCCTTGCTACACGCGAAACAACACGGTACTACCTTAGACGCATGGAGCTCTGTTTTAGTATGTTGGTGTATCTTCCCTGCCTACAACTCTTTCGCTCTTATTCCTTTTCTCTCTCTCTTACAGATAACGCATCTTACTTTATCTCGTTTTGGTGCCGTTTTCTAGTAAAAACAGTTATTTTCAAAGTTGTAAAGCCAAGAACTTCTATGACAGCGCTCAATTACGTTAACGGAATTTTACTAGAGCAAGTTGCATTTAACTATGTATGTATATTGAAACCCTTTTCCTCACCACCTCGGGGGTAGAACTTCAGGCGCATTTTATTTTTAAGTGGTGTCCCCTGTGGGCCTAATCTACTAAGTATAAAAAAAAATTACTTAAATTTTGTACGTTTTGGCATACATGAAGTTGTTGGTACCGTCGTAGGAATATCGTTATCAATAATCCTATATTCCCGAAATCCTCATCATCATCATCCTCGTCTTCATATTCATTAAATATCTCTCGTGTATTATCGTATGATTCTCCGCAACAAAATTTGCAGACACACACGCACGCACGCACGCACGCACGCACGCACACACACACACACACACACACACCGGTGACGGCAAGGGGAACCATCTGAACAAAGCACCCCGAAGAGATGTAAATCTTACCGAGCAACCTCCACGTGGTGCATCTTAAAATTTGAGGGCTCATAATTCAGGTAAATCTCATCGAAAATGAGCTCATAATATGCGTTTTGAAAACGACCCGACATTGTTTACAAGAATCTGTAATACAAAATATGGGGTTCCATTTAAGAAAATGAAGTTCACCTTGACCTGACGTTCACAGGGTCATCCAAGGACAAATGACTAGTAGGTTTAAATACGTCTTTTTAAACCTTATAACTTTTATTAAAAACATTTTTTTCTAAAATGCATTGTTTTCGAGATATTTAGGTGTTTCCAGACATGTGGTACACCCTGTATAACACTTCAAACTAGCCTTTTCCCGCAACTTTTTCTGGACACGACAACTTTTGCCTGGCTTTCTCAGTCAAATATTGTCCAATATCAATAATTTTTTTTCTTAAATGATATAGAATTTTGTGCTCTATAACTTTGAAATTAACTATTTTTACCAGAAAATGACGCCGGAGCGAGATAATTCGCAAATACAATTTCAGAAACACGCATTTTTTCTTTTGTATCTCCTATTTTTTTTAAATATTAATTTAACGGAAAAAAGTTTCCAACAAAAGTTGTAGAAAATTTAATTCTGAACAAAATTTGTCTAACATATTTTTAGCGTACGACTCATCTAAAGCGATATATTTTAAAAAAATGATAAACAGATGTAACGAAAAGGATAATAAATGCAATTACGCAAAATTATTAACAAGTATAAATAAATACATGCAAAAAATCGTCGATTTTTGAGAAAGAAATCGGTTTTGAACGAACTATAAGGTAAATTAGAACCAAATTTGGTACTCAGGGGTTTTTGGGGTAGCTGATTACGAATGCGAAGTCGGTTTTAAAAAATACTAAATGGCGGAAACAATATGGCAGATGAATTTTTAAAAATTCATGTGATTTACTTGAAACTCTTTACTCGGAGATTTCTGGGGTCGCCGATTAAGAATCTAGCCTCGGATTTTGAATATTCAAAATGGAGGATACAAGATGTCCTATCGAAATATGATAATGTACCCAATATTGATGAAGCTGTGTACTCGGGGGTTTTTGGGGTCGCGTATTACGAATCTGATCTCTGACTTTTATATTTAAAATTCCGAGTACATAGAGTATCAAGTTTTATCTCTAGCAAGTAAATTTTTACATGTATGTAGGCCATCTTGGATCCACAATTTTGAATTTACAAAATCTGACTTCAGATTCGTAATCAGCGACCCGGAAAACCCCCGTATAACAATTTTCAGCTGTTTTCCGTCTGAAGAAAAATGTGCGCCGCAAAGGGTTAAAGAAAACGGAGAGGCCTACAATGCAACTGGTCAGATATAATAACAAAGCCTGAGCAGACTAAACCGCATGGATAATCGGATAGTGACATTCAAATTGCCATAAAGCATATGAAAATGGGTGGGCAAATTAATAATAAAAGACAATATCAAATAACAAGGGATTAGGAACCACTTAAATGCAATCGAAACGAAGACGTGAAAAAGATAAAACATGGTTATGAAATTATTCATAATGAACTATGTACTCGACTCAAATTCGTAGGAATAAACTGGGACGGAAATTTGACAACAGGTTTGTTGAAGACGGCGAGCATAAATCAAAGCTTTCAAGAAACCGAGTCTAGAAACATTTAAGTTAAGCATATACGACACATACAAGCGAAACACACTTATACGGCTTATATCGAGGTAAATGCTACAACGTATAGTTTAATAATTACAACAAATAACACATTAAATATTGTTTGGAATAACTGTACTGTTCACAATGATTTCAACATAACGAGCTGTAAAAAATGTTGCGGCTATGGCCACATTATAAACAATTGTTGGCTTATTATTAATGGGCATAAACATCTTTTATTCTTATATAAACATACAAACCTGACATTATCAATTTTACCGAAACTTGGAACCTAAACCGCCCCTAGTATGTTATGCTACAGCAAAAGCCCCATACATATGTCATGATATACCCAAAATGGAATATATTCACCACCTCCTAACAATATTTCGGAAACAAAAGAATGTTGAGAACCATATTTTGGAGGGAGATTTTACTACGGATATACTTGAAACAGATGCATCAAGTGAGTAATTAGTATCAAGTTTACTTGCGAATGGTTTTGTGCCATATTTCAACTTCATCACTAGACGAAATACACAACTTAGCGAAACTTGCATAGATAATATGTACGTAGAATAAAATATCAGACGAATAAACTCCTACAAATTGATTTACGAGATAACTGACAATTATCCACTTTTATTGACTACAAGAACATGCACCGAGTGAGATTTTATCAAAAACACTCCAAAAAACAGTACAAACTACAAAAAAACTCTAGAAACTAAGCTCAAAGGAACATTGGAGTGCCTTTTTTAGTATACAAGACGTTAATCGTGCGACTAACACACTAATAAATAGGGTCGAAAGTTTAATCAAGAACGCTCTGCGCACTCAACTTGCAAAGACAATAATTCTCTCTTGCGGCATCAAAAGGAAACTACACATAGCGTTGATGAAAAATGGTTATAACGAGTTCCTAAAGATTTAAATTTTAAAGATAAAAATTTCGTAAAATTTATTAACTATTCAAATTGACTTAACAAGTTGCTAAAAATTGTTAAAAACAAATATGAAAAAGTGAATCTGACAAGTATCAGTAAAAATAGTATAAAATTCTGAGAATACTTAAAGCCAGAATTAGGAGGTACAAATAATAAAAAAGTAACCAAAATACCTCACTTCACTGTTAATAACAACAAAATAGAAGAAGACTTGGAAATAGCAAATCATTTCAATAATTATTTTAGTAGTATTCATTCTGATCCCACAAATAGGTTATCGAGCTCAGAATTTCTCAATCCAACTACTGAAATAGAGATTTCTACTATCATAAAAACTATGAGAAATGAAGCACATGGCGTTGACGGAATTTCAGTATCAATACTTAAAAAAATAAACAGTCGTGTCAGTGCACCCCTTGCACATATAATAATCCTCTCCATGGCTCAAGTACTTTGTGCGAAACACTTTAAGATAACTAAGAAATTATTTTCCAATCTCAATGATATCTAATATCGCCAAAATTTTCGAAAAATCACTACAGATTAGATTGCTAGAATTTATAAATAAAAATAACATCTTATCATACTGTCAGTACGGATTTGTTAAAAACAAGGGTACGAGAGATACAGTACCTTATCTTTCAAAATTCATATATATGAGAAATTAGACTAAAGTGCACCTACAACAGCAACCTACTTAGATCTGTCTAAAGCATTTGATTCTATAAATCACGATAATCTATTTCTTAAACTTGAAAACTAGGTGCCTTCGATCCGGGTGCCTACAATTTTGGCTAAATTCGTATTGCAGTTCCCTAATGAAAGGCTGATGCTTCCCCGGGAATATTCCCATTTTAACACTGCCAGGAAAGAAGGCGGCAGAGGGTAGTTCTAGCATCGTTAGGTTCGAGTAGTTTCTATACATATATCGTAACAATATCTTGTTCCTTAAATAGGGTGAATATGCCAATGAATGGACGGTTAAGCATTTTTCACACTTTGATCGATTGTAACTTTTGAATTCTTTTATGAAAATTTAATTATGATACCACCATTAGAATCGTTAGACTCTGCTCTTTATGACCGTGTAGTTCAACCTTTGATTTTATAAAATTATTAACCTCGTCTTCATACGATTGTAAAAAAATCCGCTAAACTCCAATGAATATACGGGTTAAATCAAATGGGACGTTTTCAGTACCAGTTTTGGATGTCTTTAAATCTTTGCTTTGATTTTACAAAATAATAAACACTGGAAGATCAATAGCACTGTAAATATTGTTTTGAATGTTCAAAGAACATAAAAATATGTATTTTGTTGCATGTTGTACATCATACATTTACAAGAAATAGAAATATGTAGAAAATCGTCCATTCGTTGGTAGTCGTCCATTCATTGGCATAATCACCCTATAGTAAAATTGAAAATGAGCATTTTCAAAACTTCGACCCCGATCGCAGGTCAGCCGAAGCATTGATAAATGAGCACGTCTTGTTCACACTGATGCTTAAAAACCCCCGGTTTAGTCGAGTTTTTGACAGGTCGGGTTGCAGGAAATAAATTTTTTTATATGTGGGATACATCGGTTTCCGTTCTTTACGGCATTATCTATGATTTTACGAAGAAATGAATACAACCTTTTTTGTAGAGAATTCGATGTTCTATATTTTTTGTTTGAAACATTTTTTTTGTACGATTTGTATTTTTTGTTAAAAATACAATATAATAATATCTTGAATACTTTTTGTAGAGTTATAAATTATAGACCGAATCCATCTCAGATCATGCAGGCAGTCGGATGTCATGTCGCCAATTACAGTGCAGTTAAAATATGTTATTCTGTATGTATGTTATCGTTTTTTTTTTATTTTAATTGTTTAATGGATTTTTTTAAAAATTAAATAATTTTTTAATAAAAAACGCTGCCATTTTTCAATTATGAGATCCAGATAGATAAAATTAATACATATTATAGATGGGGTTTGATTCTATACAACCCATTTGAAATTTTGAAAAATATTAAAAATTCGAGAAAATCGAGCGATTTTTCAAAAAAATAAATATATTTTTTTTCTCAAAAATATCATTTTTTTTTTGCTGAAATTTATTTTACGCGTCTTAAAACTATGTCGAATATACCATAATTTTCCCTACAAGACTATATTTGTTGTTAAAGAGTAAGAAAATATGTTGTCAATTGATTCCGCTAATTTTGACCTATGTAAAACAAGCCGTGTTTTCGATTGTTAACAGACCTATTTTCGAATATTTTTGTATGTAAAGTGGACGTGGACACTGTACACACTATGTTAAAAACAAAACATTTTTTCTTATTTCTTTATGTAGAATGAGTACTGTCTGAAATTAAAAGAAATGAGTTTACCGCCGATGAAAATGAACCGCAAATTTCTATTTATGTTTATGTAGTTTATTGATGTTTTATTGTAGGCAATTATGCATCCTATAATTGAAATATATAACATAGTGTGAGCAAAATTGTACTGAGGCTTTTTTGTAGCACATAAAATTTCCTACAAAAAGTCAGTGGTAGTCCTAGTCTAATTTTAATAGTTTAGTTACAAACAGCACTGGAACGTTAATTTACAGTTTGATCGATGAATAGTGTAGAATATAAGGAATATTTTGTTTAAATTCGTACTTTCTTTTTGGATAATAGTATATTACCTAACAAGGGTGTAAAGTGTACTTTTACGCACCGGACGGGAACTATACACACGAGGCGCCGAGTGATGTGTAACATTCTCGATCGATGCGTAACAGTTATACTCTACACCTATGTTAGGTATCCTAGTTTTTGTAATTAGGTGCGTAAAGAGAGTGCGTAAAGTTTTGATGCCTGGTTGAGTGCGTAAAATACCACTTCGCGCACGACCGTTCACTTTACGAATTTTGCCGTCGGAAGTGCGTACAAGTGAACTTTACGCACCAAAAAAAGGCATCCAAAGTTTTACGCACTAACTTTACTCACACAATTACTAAAACTATATTAATGTTAGACTACCGCTGCCACTGAATTTTTTGTAGGAAATTTTACGCACTACAAAAAAGCTTAAGTACAATTTTGCTCTACTTTCGATACGGAAGCGTTAAAGTCAAAAAAGTGCCAGTTTGTAAGCTGTTTACGATTTTTATAAACCATATAAGTAATTTGATGGTTTCAAAATAGTGCATAAACTTTCTTAATGATACTATGAACCGATATCTATTCAGAAAAAAACTTGCTTTTACGCCCTTATATTTTTAATCATCATTTGAAAAGTTAAAAGTGCTGCGGGAGGGCTGTCCACCCGATTTGGGTTAGCATCGCTCCCAAAGGTTTGTCAGTGCAGAAGAAGTGTGGAGCTGTTGAGTGGGTCCGACTTGTTGATATCTGGTAGAAGCAGAGTAATATTTCACCATTTAAATGTATTAGGCAGCTTATGTTACTTTTTATGCGGCATTCGTCAGTATACAAAATTACATTAATCGAAAAAGGCTGATAAAATAGGTGTCTCGCTTATAGCTAAAATTTTTAATTGTTTGAACAACAATAAAACGTTGCAAATTTATTCGAAAATGATTGGCTTGACGCAAAAGTTTCATAGAACAAAAAGTGCTTAGAAGCATTCGAGGAATAACTACGTGTGATTTTTTCCAGGATGTTTCGAACACTGCCTTCAGGCGCCAGCCATTGGCCACCTGCGCCAAAACTAGGCCATCAGCATTAGGCAGGCATCCAGATACTGTTGCAGTCTGCTCTAAGGTACCGAAATTTGAAATTAAAAATTGGTTGTAAAGATTAACATGTAGAATATGAATTAGAAACTTGCAAAATAACTAGTACAAGAGCTACCGTTGGTAATGTGACCGGCGTTTATTTCCCTGAAATACTATTCCGGTCGGAATTTTCTTCGAAAATGATAAATGGGGTTCGTGTGTGCGTGTGTGTTTATGCATAGTACATATAAATATACATATATACAGGGTAATCCAAAAGTATGGAAATGGTTAAATTTATTTAGAGATAACAGATTCAAGGTTATTTCAAGGTCATGTTTATTTTATTAAATGAAAACTCCAATTTTTTCATGAATTTTGTAACGAGCAGTTTAACTCGACCGCGCGGAAGAGAAAGAGCGGCGGAGAGAAAGAGGGCCATTACAACTTATATCGACGCGAGTAATTAAGAAAAATACAAAGGACGAGATGCGCGCTTTTTCCGGCCGGTCGGCCATTTTGGATCCCAAGCCCACGCGGGATCCGAGCTCGCATCAATGGACAGGCGCGCGCAATGACATGGCGCTGGCGTTGGTGCGCCTCTACCTGCGCAGAAGAGGTGCAACGGCGCCCTGGTCGCGCAACCTGAAAAGTGGGCAACAACGGGCCGAGTTCCGAGCTCGGAGCGCATGTGTCGCCGCAATGGGGCGCAGGCGCTCCAAATTCAAATGAGGGGCGGGCTGTCAAACTCAAATTAAGCAAATGAGATTTAAATGTTTGACAGTTCCCGTCCCGATTCTTAGTAAAAATGGAACTCGGCGACATAACTGGACATAGGGGTACTTACCGAGGTATTATAAGACCTAGTAAGTGTCCCTCAAACTCACTCTTCTACACGGACTCCTGGTGGCAACCTCGACATCTCGCTGCCTCAGCAACAATCCGGAGACCCTGGCTGCTCCGGGAACAAAAAGTGGGCCCACACCTTCACAGCCAGCAGCAAATCCAATAATTCATGGAGGCGGCGAGGAATAATTTAAAACACATCACCAGGAATTGACGACGGTACTCCGTTCGTCCGGATACCCGAAAGAGGCTGCTGGTCCTCTCCCTCGTGGTCGCGAGGGAGTGCGACACCGAACTCGGTTCACTAGGTGACAGCACCCGCATCCCAAATCTCAAGACGGATGGAGGACCGAAAACCCAAGAAGAGGAATGACGCCGAAGAAAGAAGACACACGTAAGCCTCTTTCTCTTCCGTCCGTTAAATAATAATAAAAAGAACATGTGCGTTATTATTTATTTATATATGTTAAATTATTTATGTGTAATATTTATATATGTATGTGAGCGTGTGCATTGAATGTGTGTCCGCGTCGTCCTAATTTATTCCGCGTTAAATTATTCCGTTGACGACATTAATGACATTTATTTTATATACTGATCTACAGACGTACCAACGACTCGATAATCCCTTTTTATTTATGACGCTTATTGTTTTTATATTTGAATAATTGACCTCGAGTATGTTGGTATGAGTGTGTGTGATTATTATATTATTGACGACTTCAATCAAATATAAAATTCAAAGAGAAATATATTTTACTTGAATGACTAAAAATAATAATGACGATGATTTATTTCAGCAACCAACGATTCCTGTCTATTATTTTATTAATGATTGACTATATTTGACATGTATTTATTTTTATGTTTGGACGATCGGAGGATTTTAGCTAAATGACTCCGATTCGTTTCAATTTGCAAAGAGCACAAATTTTTACACCCGAATATGATATGGTCGATTCTTCCGACAAGGTCAAACTTAAAATTCCAGGAACTGCGAATTAACTCGGCAAGAGTACCTTTTCGGGGAAAATGTTTACGACAAAAGTGGCAGAAAAACATCGGAAATTATCGAAAAAGACTGCATGTGATCTATAAGATAGAAAAATCGTGAAAGGTGTAAAAATATCGACAAAGGTCAGAAAAGTGCCGAAAATAGGATAAAGTCTGGAAAAGCAGATGTCTCCGTTTCAAGCGAATTTTAGCATAATTTGTAATCCTTTTATATGGATATTTGAAACTTCCCAAGTCAATCTTATGTCAGATTCGTATTCCGGGGCTTTAAAAAATCGCCTTCTAAGAAGTTCCAAGTAAATCGAAACATTTTTTAACATTAAAAATTTGATGTCAGATTCGTGATCAGCGACCCCAAAATCACTCCAGTGACCAGTTTCAAGTTAATTTAAGTACTCTTTTCTGATGGCTCCGTGAGTTTCCGATAGCGAAGAGCACAGCGAGAAAATTCGGATTACCCAATTAACCAGGTTAATTGTAATTATATTTTTTTCAGTTATAATTACTTTCATTGATTGTAATCACATATTAATTGTAATCAATACTTTTCAATTATCATTACTCTCGATAATTGTAATGACGTGCGGTATTGTTTTAATTGATGAAAGTAATTGTTGATTAAATAATAATGGATTAATTATAATATGCCAAATACAAAAATCTCTGAGGTCTACATAATTTTTGTGTGTAACACGTCTCATATCTGTTCATATACCTAGAAATATGTCATCAATTAAAAATGTAATCATATCCGTCACCACCACCGTTGTCGTCACCGTTATGTAAGTCCAGATTTTTGTCAAGGTATTTAAATGAAGAAAGTTTGACGGCATCATCAATTATTCTGTATATCATGTCAGTTTTGTATAATTGCAGATGAATAGAAAGATAATTGATATATCTCCCGCACAGTCGCTCTTTCAAGTGAAAGCATCCTGATTAGGGATCCATACTTGGAAGCATACTGACTATGGTAATAAAAAAACGAGCGTTGCGCCCGCTACGGCAAAGATAGCAGGCCGATTGCTGAGTGTGAGACGTCTGCTTTAGCATCAGAGGGTAACCCCTGATGATAAAGTAGTTCTTCAACGTTATCTCCCTGGGTATTCCGTAGTTTTCCCAGACCTCCTGCTAATGCGATACAAAGGGATCAAGACGTTCTACGTGACGCAGTAATGGGGGGACTGGCTCTGGGTGGGTGTTCCTTTGTGCTGTCATGCATTGTCCTGTAAATGTCTTGTATATGTCTTTAAACAAAAAAAAATATCTTATTAACTGCAATTAAAATTACATGATTAATATTACTCTCGTTGATTGCAATTCAAATGTAATGTAATGCCTTTAACTTAAAAATCTATAGAAAGTATTAAAGATAATAAAGGCAAAAAAGGCAAAAGCAATTGATTAGAATAATATTAAAAGTGGCAAAAGCCTTCCATGTTAACCTAGAAAGTTTAGGAATTATGGATGACAAAATTAGCTCTTTTTTTTAATTACGTGCTGCCATAAATTGTGTTGAGAAATATTATAAGGAGTAAATATGATTAAAATCAAGTACATTAGCAAATGTTTATAATCACGATGGGTTCGAATTCGACATTGTAGCTAAATCGAACAAGACTTAAAAAAGACCGGTAACTTGAGCGTACATCCAGAAGCTAGTGACCATAAACAAACAGATATATGCCATTCTATATATTTGTACATTCTCGAAAGTTATGTGCTTCTCATTCATATCGTAACTTTTCAACCTTATAAAATTATGTTATAGGTTTCGTAACAGAAATTGTAACGTACACCGATGGAATTTGATAAAAACTCAATCGTTTTTACAACTAAAAGAATATGGCCCTAAATAATAAAAATCTATATTTAAAATGAGAAAGTTTTGTAGCTCTATCCCTATCCTATCCTATCATTCTACATTTTCGACCAATTTTGCAAGATATACAATAATTAGGTTTGATTTAGATTTAAATTCAAATCTTCAATTTTTACCTACTCAGCCTAGAACTGATATGGGTGATTCTCAATGAACGTGCATATTTGTGTCCTTAGTACATAACTTTCTTCTATAATATTATTTTATTTCCTAATGGTCTTTTCTCGAACCGTAGTACTTTTCTTTATGTTTTATACCTAAAAAAGGCTTTGAAAAATCGAATCATATAAATTTCTTTTACATATTTAACCCTGAGTTGTAATCTCCGTGGTTGTCCCCGTATACAAACTGCAGATATTTCAGGGGTTTTAAAAATATAATTAATTGAAAAAATCGTTAATTGAATGCAGGTCGTAAATCTAGATACTGTGATACGAGAATGTTATTATAAATAAAAGGTTCCAATTACTTTTAAATTCACGTAAAGAAGTATGCAATTGTGTCCCGTAATTTTTAATAAATTGTATATCTAAATAAATAAGTCAATCAGTACTTACTGAACCTTTATCGCGTTCGGTCGTGTTGGTAAACACAAAATCGCGAGTTCAAGTTCGGATTTGTTGACGCGGTGAGAGAAATCAGAGTGATAGTGTTACAATAGTGTAGTGAAAATTAAATAAGCTATTATCAAAAAAGTGAAAAAAGTGTTCCTAGGTGGTGCGTAAACCTTGGAAACAAGGTCCGCACACACTAGCCATGGAAAATCAAAACTCATCCCAAACAAATGTCTCGTCCCCTTCTAGAATGTACTCAACGGTCACAAGGTCAATGTATAATTCAAAAAGAGAACACGCTATAGTTTTTGATCATGTTCAAGACGCAACGGTACCAGTACACTTAATCGTATTCTATTTCATCGTACCCCACTTCATAGCCTTCCGTTTCATCGTCTGGACACTTCATCGTCTACGACACTTCATCGTCTGGACACATCATCGTCTTGGACATTTCATCGTCTGGGACATTTCATCGTCTGGGACATTTCATCGTCTGGGACACTTCATCGTCTGGGACACTTCATCGTCTGGGACATTTCATCGTCCGGGACACTTGTTCGTCCGGAGCTCATCGTCATCGGGGACACTTCATAGTTTCTTATGTTATTAGCTATTCTACGTGCACCAGGTCTTCAGGGTCGCCGGTTACGGGCTAGGTGGTGGGATCCGTAGAATTTTATGTTATTAGCTATTCTGCGTGTACTGGGTGTATAGAGTTGCCGATTACGTGGTCTAGGTAGTGCGATCCGTAGCTTTTTATGTTATTAGCTCAAATACGTGCATCAGGTGTTCAGAGTCGCCGATTACGGGATCTAGGTAGTGCGCTCCGTAGCTTTTTATGTTATTAGCGCAAATACGTGCACCAGGGAATCGCAGGTATATATGGACTCGTAGAGCTTGAATCCACCGTTGTCCCTATGTCATGGGGAAACTCTGCCCCCTAGACCCCCTTCTTGTACTAATTGAACCTAACTAACCCCCTCAGGGTGTTGTAAGGTTTGCGACGCCACGTGCGACTCGGGGAGCCTGTAGGGCAATAAGTATAGGGGAAAGTCGACCAAACCCAACCGGGTTGTACCTACTGCCCCCTGCTCTATATCTCCCATCACGGTCGGCATTGGGCCACCATCCTCTACTTATTGCCCTCCATTGGAAAAAAAATTGTGCATACAATCAATTAACCATTTCATGGTATATCCGGAGGGATGCATTTTTCACGTGGGTTTACTCACATCTATTGGTTGGAGGTTAGGTTATTATAAAAAGGGCGGTCTGGGGGGCGGAGCCCCCCAGGACATAGGGACTACGGTGGATCCAAGCTCTCCGAGTCGCACGTGGGTTCGCAAACCTTACAATACCCTGAGGGGGTTAGTTACGTTCAGTTAGTATAAGAAGGGGGTATGGAGGGCGGAGCACCCCCATGACATAGGGACAACGGTGGATCCGTTCCCTATGGGGAAATTGTTTCCAGGGGAAATTTTTTCCGGGAAATTATATAGAATAGCTAATAACATAAAAAGCTACAGAGCGCACCACCTAGACCCCGTAATCGGTGATCCTGAACACCTGGTGCACGTATTTGAGCTAATAACATAAAAAGCTACGGAGCGCACTATCTAGACCACGTAATCGTCGACTCTAAATACCCAGTGCGCATAGAATAGCTAATATCATAAAAAGCTACGGAGCGCACCACCTAGACCCCGTAATCGGCGAGCCTGAACACCTGGTGCACGTAGAAAAGCTAATAACACAAAAAAGTATGGAGTGCGGTGAAATGTCCCGGACGATGAAGTGTCCAAGACGATGAAGTGTCCCGGACGATTAAGTGTTCCGGACGAAGAAGTGTCCCAGACGATTAAATGTCTAGACGAAGAAGTGTCTCAGACGATGAAATGTCCCAGACGATGAAGTGTCCCGGACGATGAAATGTCCCAGACGATGAAGTGGCCAGACGATGAAGTGTCGTAGACGATGAAGTGTCCAGACGATGAAACGGAAGGCTATGAAGTGGGGGACGATGAAATAGGCTACGATGAAGTGTCCATAAATCAGACGCAACAAATGATGACTACCTCCGAGCCGTAAAGGTCCATATCGAAGCCAAAAACATGAAATACATTTCAAGAATTTCAAACAACCGTATTAGTATTTACAGGAAAATAAGAAGTACGTAGATGAACTTGTAAATAACAACAAATGAATAACAGTGTCGAATACAATATTACGTGTTAGACCACTCATCACTCAGAATAGAAAAGTTATCCTTTCTAATGTTTGTCCGGAAATCCCAAACGAAGTTATTGGAGCAGAATTCAAGAAACTAAAGGTTGATATAAAATCCACTATTTCAAACCTCCGGGCGAACTCATCAGAACAGGAGTTTGGCCACATACTAAGTTTCAGACGTTTAGTATATATGGCGACAGATGACTACGAAAAGATACCGGAGACTCTTCAAATAAATTTTGAAGGTCAAAAATACTTCATTTTTAAAACTTCCGATACGGTGACATGTTTCAACTGTAAAAAAGAAGGGCATATCGCCAAACTATGCAAAGAAATTTTGGAAGCAACAGGACCAGCATTTGCCTCAACAAATTCTCATACCAACCAACAAGCAAAACAAAAAAGAGATGAGACTAAAATGGAACTTCCCCGACAAAAGATGCTAAAAGAGGTTTCTACTTTCTCAGGAGAAGACACGGAAATTATAAATAGCGACGATATCCTCTCAGGATCCAAAATAACTACCAAGAACTGTACAAAACGAGCCCTAACATCAACTATATCAGATATAGAAAATCCTAATGATTTAAGTGATATAAACTTAAGTGAAAATGAATCCATTTCTTCGGAAAATGGAAACCTCCAGACTAATATAACAATAAGTCAACAGAGCTATAATATCAGAAAACAGATATCCATTAGACATTATACAATTGAGAAGTCTGTTGGATAGCACTAAAGGAATAAATAACCCCGCAGACATTATCTTAAACCATATCACAGAATTAAAAGACTTAATGCTCATGTTAAAAGATATACATAAAACATTACCGAATCCAGGAACAAAAAACAGATGCACAAGACTCGTAAAAAAATTCAAGAACTTATTCACAAAGAGGACCAAAACGAAACTGCAGAATCCGAGTAAATAATCAGATTATATTAATATTAGAAGAACTCCAATAAAATCAAGCTACAATCTATCTAAAATTGAAATTATCCAGTGGAGTCTGAATAGCTTCTTTCGTAGAAAAAATCGTTTAAAAATATTAATCAATGAAAGAAATCCTGCATGCCTTTGCCTTCAGGAAACAAACTTCAAAGGAAAATATTGTGCCCAGATAAAAAACTACATACATGTATATAAAAACAGGCCCGTTAACACCCACGCTAGTGGAGGAGTAGCGCTATATATAAAAAACAGTATATTTGTAGGTGCAGTAAACCTAGACACACCACTAGAAGCTGTAGCAGCTACAATAAAAATCCCGGAAAAAATCACCTTGTGTAATGTTTATCTTCCCAACAGCCAATCACTAAACAAAGATGACCTTCAAGATTTAATCAACCAACTACCAAAACCATGTTTAATTGTAGGAGATTACAACAGTCACAGCCCTTTATGGGGATCCACGAAGTGGGACACTAGAGGTAAAATAATAGAAAAATGGATGGACGATAACAATCTGCTGGTGCTAAATAATGGCCAACAGACACACTTTAACTCTAGTACAAGCGAAGAAAGTGCTATAGACTTATCGCTATCATCTCCAAATATGGTAAACCTTTACAAAATGGGCATCCTCGCAAAAAAAAATTTAAGTACAGTATTTTCATGTAATTTTGCCCGCTGATTACGAATATGATCATAAAAATTGGGGGTCGGACGTACTGAAGCCGCTATCTTGAAAAAACATCCAAAAACGGGTATTTTTGTAGTTTTTTACATTTATTTTAAAAAAATACTAATCTGACAAAAAAATGTTTCAAACAAAAAATGTAGAGCAAAAAATTCTCTACAGAAAAGATACAATACATTTTTTTTAAATACTAACGATAAGCTCGCAAATGAGTATTGAACGTGCTCAAAACGAGGTTCTGGGCATTTTCATTATATATCGTATAGTCTTATGTAGTGCGATGGTTACAGGGACATTGAATGCTTCTTTAGGTTCGATCGTTACCTACATCTGGATGATTAGATATCAGGTCAGTAGAAAAAAGTGGGGTCTGGGGGGTGGAGCCCCACAGTACGTAAGCACTTCCTAGGTTCACGCAGTGGTAATTACAGAGACATGTATTTCACATGGGTTCGATTGTTACAAACATCTGTTGGTTAGAGGTTAGGCTAGTATAAAAACAGGGGGTCTGGGGGGCGGAGCCCCCCAGCACGCAAGCGCGTCTTAGGCTCACGCATTGGTAATTATAGGGACACGCACTTCCCATGGGTTCAATTGTTACAAACATCTGTTGGATAGAGGTTACGCTAATGTGTGAAGTATATGACCCTGTAATTACTATTGCTTGGGCCTCTGGAGCGCTTGCATTCTGGGGGGCTCCGCCCCCCAGACCCCCCTTTTTTATACTAGCCTAACCTCTAACCATCAGATGTTTGTAATAATCAAACCCATGAAATGTATGTGTCCTTATAATGACGACTGCGTGGGCCTAGGGCGCAAACTCGGCTAAAGACGTAAACAAACATTACCGTCACATTCATCGCTGTTTTACGTGCTGCCCTTTGCGATTACGAAAAAAATTTATTCGACCATTTTTATACAAAATTTTACGCTCTACATTTTTTGCTGGAAACATTTTTTCGTATGATGCCTAATTTTCGAAATAAATCCAAAAAACTAAAAAAATACCCATTTTTTGGCTGTTTTTTCCAAGATAGCGGCTTCAATGCGTCCGACCCCCAATTTTTATGATCATATTCGTAATCAGCGGGCAAAAATACATCGAAATAGTATAAATAAATTTTTTTTTGTGAGGATGCCCGTTTTGTAAAGGTTTACCCCAAATATTGCCCACCTTTTCACTCTATCCGACCTACATGACAGCGACCACTACCCGATAATCATAAAACCTCTCAAATTCTCAAACTCACAACCAATAGAAACTCGCTCAAAATGGATTTTTGGGAAAGCCAACTGGACACAATATCGAGAACATATAAAAATGGAATTAAAAAACCTTCCGAAACTACATTCAATAACAGACTCAGTAGAACCAGATATCAACAATGTAATTTCAGAACTCAACGCAATAATTTTGGAAGCTGCCAATAAAGCTATTCCCAAATCTTCAAATAAAACAACTAAAAGAAACCTTCGATGGATTAGCCCGGAATGCATTCGGAAAATAAAAGAATCGAAAAAAGCATTTAGAGAACTAAAAAAAAGGAACACAACGGAAAATAAGATATAATTTAAAAAGAAAAGAGCGGAGGCAAGACGAGAATTAGAAGAAAACAGTAAAAGATCGTGGGAAGAATTTGTGTCGTCTATTTCAGCTAGTACCTCAACCTCAACCATGTGGAAAAAACTAAAAAGTCTAAAAGGAATACCATATAATGAAGCACCTCCATTCATTGAAACTTCGGACTCAAGAATTCTCATCCAAACTACAGATATCTGTAACAGCCTGGCGCAAACCTTCTCTAACAATTCAAGCGATTCTAATTTCCATCCAAAATTTTTAATCCGAAAATATCAAAACCAAAACTATTCAACATCTACCCAAAGTCTAAGTGACAATAATTCACGAAACCCTTTGAATGACAAAATTACTATACAGGAAATCTCACACGCACTGCATAAAGCTGGAAAAACAAGTCCAGGCCCAGATGAAATTCCAAATGACTTATTGAAACAATTACCACCGGAAGGAATCGCATACATAACGGACCTTTACAACTTCATTTGGACACATAATCAATCCGATCTTTGGAGGGAAGCCATTATCATCCCAATCCCCAAACCAGGAAAGGATCATTCTAAAGCAGTAAACTACCGTCCTATATCATTAACTTGTAACATGTGCAAAATCATGGAAAAAATTGTTAGTAGTAGGTTGAGATGGTTCCTTGAAAAAAATAAACTTATTTCTCCACAACAATTCGGTTTCAGAGAAAACCGCTCAACTATGAACCACCTTGCTAACATTGAAGCTGAATCATGTTCTGCATTTAACCAGAAAGGCCATCTCCTGTTAGTCTCAATGGACGTGGAAAAGGCATATGAAATGACATGGAAAGAGAGAGTGACCTCAATCCTCAATCAAATGGGAGTAAATGGAAACAGTCTTGATGTTCACAAAAAACTTTTTAAAAAATAGAGTCTTACGAGTAAGAATTAGCAATAGTATATCGGAAAAATTCTCCATGGAAAACGGACTCCCACAAGGATCGGTCATGAGTGTCCTACTGTTAATAGTAGCCATAAACGACATAACTCAATATGTTGACCCTCCAGTAAAGGTATCACTATTTGCAGATGACCTTACTTTAACATGCTTTGGAAAAGAAATATCTACTACTACAACTGTTATGCAAAAAACGCTAAATAAAATTGAACACTGGGCTGAAAAGACTGGATTCAAATTCTCTAAAACAAAATCAGAATTCATGGTAATATCCAAACAAGCTCTAAAAAGTGAACTACAGCTCTCCTTAGATAACATACCATTAAACAGAAAAAAAGAGATAAAAATATTAGGACTGATATTTGACGAAAAGCTAAAGTGGACATCACACATCAAAAAACTAAAAACTGAATGTACGAGAAGGTTAAATATTATTAAATCCTTAGCGTCACTAAATGTAGGTGCAAACAAAAAAACTCTTTTGGAAATATATCGAGCAATCATCCTATCTAAAATCGATTATGGAAGCATAATCTATGGCTCCGCAAATGCTAACATCCTTGGGATAATTGAAAGCATCCACAATTCAGCACTAAGACTTGCATTAGGAGCATTCAGAACGAGTCCGATTCCCAGTATTTTAGCAGAAACAGGGGAAATTCCATTGGAAGATAGAAGAAAACCATTATGCTTAAAATTTGTCGCTTACCTCACTTCTATACCCGAAGACTCGTTAAACAAAGGACTACAACGCCTCCCACAAACTACCATTTCATCTAATAGACTCTCCCCTAAGCCTCTGAATACCAGGATCCAATGCTACTTGAATGAACTTGATCTACAGCTACCTACAGCTACCTAAGTCGATGAAGGTTATTTTTCCAGAAACACCAAAGTGGGTACCAATAAATAGCGAAATAAACATGGAACTAGCAAAACAAGATAAACTGACCACAACTGCAGATACTTATCGACACTTATTTCATGAACAAGAGGAAAAATATTCAGGATTCGAAAAATACTTTACGGATGGTTCTGTAATAAAAGGAAAAGCAGCCTGTTGTATTATTTCTAAAAACGAAGTACTATATGCAAGCAAACTACCGGAACAATGCACAATATTTTCCTGTGAAGCATTTGCTGTCAACAAAACCCTGGACCTAATTGAACCGTTACAATCACGACAAGCATGTCATTTTTACAGATTCGAAATCGACCATATAGGCCATTAAAAATAGACATAACAAGAATCCCTTAATCAACAGCATTCAGCAAAAATTAATGTCCCTTTCTCAAAGAAACTTTAGAGTATCCATTTGTTGGATTCCAGCTCACCAGGGAATAAAAGGCAATGAAAAAGCAGACGAAGAGGCAAAAAAAGCAGCGAGCTCAACATTACAAGATTTCGATTTGATACCTACGGTACTAGAGAATAAAAAGTTTCTTACGAGAAAGATAAAAACAAACCACAATCTGAACTGGAAAAATTACGACTCGGTACTGCATCGAATACGAACAGACACTTTCGAAAATGTTGAGTATCAAACACTAAACCGCAGAGATGAGATAAATATAAATAGACTCAGAATAGGCCATACTAACTTCAGTCACTGCCATTTGATAAAGAAAGAACCACAAAAACTATGCACCAGATGCAACCATCAATTATCAGTGCAACATGTACTAGTGGAATGCCAACAATACCAACCCGAACGAAATTCAGTGGATCTACCTGCAGACCTCAAGAACATGCTGAACTCTGAAGAAGGCTGCAGACGGACAATAAAATTTATAAAAGTGATATCCTTATACTCATCAGTGTAAAAAAAGTAAGCCTAAAGTGATGAAAAAATGTTCTCTAGTCTAATTGTAAATGAAATTGTGCAGTCGCTCATAACCCTGGCAGTTTTCTATAGCGACTATAAATAACCTAATAAAAAAAAAAAAAAAAAAAAAAAAATAAGTCAATATTATGAACGTCGAAAGGTTCGACAAGCGGCCTCTACAGTTTATAAACATACTATGGAAAGCACTCTTTCGCGCAAAGGTCAAAATCACGTACTTGTTGACAATATCGCGTTTGTATCACGCTGAATTTCGCGTACACTTAGTTCGTGTAATCTCCGTGTGACAGTTCCCTCCTAAAATGTTGGTGCAAACAATTTTTTTCTACGGTCAAAATACATATTACACATCCATCTTTTCGTAGGTAAGTGCATTTTTGTTTAACGATACTCATTGCAAAATAAATAGAAAAAAATTACTTTTGTAATCTCCGTGGACTGTAATCTCCGTGGTATATCAACGTAATATCAAAAAGATATAATAGAACGACAAAAATCTCTTGCTATTTATTATTTGGAAAAGCAATAAAAATACGTGTTTTCTAGTTTCCACCGGGAATGGTCCCTCTTACCCGCCGGACTTTAAAAAGTAAAGGCCAAATTAACCAAGAAAGACAAGAAGAAACGAAAAAGAAACAGAAAAATAACCTAAAAGCTGGCATAAAAGGTAGTGTGAAAAAAAAAGTTGATGCAAAGCGAGAAGATACATTGAAAAAGAAGAGAGACGCAGAAAGTGCACGTCGATTGAAAAGTAGGTTAAATAAAAAAACACGAACAATATAAACAGACAGAACGTGAAAGATGGAGAAAGCGAGTACTAGATGGAAAAGTTAGGAACATTATTGAAATGACAGATAGGGAAAAGCGCATTAGGCGAAAACATAATCTTAATGCTGTAAGAGCCCATCGACAAAGAATTAAAGACACAAAATCTAGTGAATTGATTTCAAATGATAATGTTCTCACTGACTCTTCCGAATTGCGTACTTCAAGAGCTCTTGCAAATATTAAATCTGGAAACGACGTGTAGCTCGTGCCAGAGCAAAGTGTCATAGAGCAAATAAAAAGTTGAAAGAAGAAAATAATAAATTAAGAAGATATTACGAACGTTATAAGATAAAAGTTCAAAGAATACAACAGAAATTGGCACCTCCTCTGTCTCCATAATCATCATTACAAAACATTATTAAATATACAAATCTTGGAGAAAATCATAAGAGACAATTTCTTTTTGGGCAAATCTTGATTGAACAGATAAAAGATATATGCAAACGAAATAAAGAGCGTGCTAGTAAATCTTTACTCAAACGAATACTATGTGGATCAATTATTAAAAAATATAAGATGTTGACAGCTTGTAGAAAAAATTTAGCACCTTTACGTAGTAAAACATTTGGAAATAAAAATTTATTGGAAAATAAAATTACTTTTGAAAGTCCAGCAATTTTGTTTATAAGAAGAACAGTTGAATCTTTTTTCGAAGATAACAGCCGAATGTGTCCTGGGAAAAAGGATACAATCACTCGCAATAAATTAAAAAAACAAAAAATGTACCTCAACGACAACATTAATGAACTCTACAAAAAGTTTAAAATATCGAACGCAAACTTTCAAATCAGTTACAGCACTTTTTGCAAATTTCGATCATTTTGGGTTGTGAAAGCTGCAGTTTGTGAAAGAGATACATGCCTTTGTATAAAGCATGAGAATATAACGCAATTGGTAAGAGCATTGCATCGAGAACGTATCATTCAAGAAAATACATATTCAAAACCGATTTCTTCCATAATATGTGATATTAGAAGTGAAAATTGTTTTCCATAAAGACTTCTTCTAGCCTGTTTTGTGCCAAGGCTATGGCTCGTCGTGCGTTTTTGAACTTTTCATTCGATTGTTCAATGCCTTTTTCTATTCTATGAGAATCGCGATTTCTTATCAGTGTAACAGTTTCCTGTCCTACTGATAATCTTGCTTGCTCTAATAATGTGATGATCGTTTTAGCACATCCGACGTTGTATTCACAAGCAGCTAAAGATGTTGCAATCTCAACTCTTCTTTTTGATACGAACACTTCTACTATACAATTATGTTTGTATCACGGGGGTGAAAGTTCATTTTACGCCGTTGTAACGAAAATATCTACTTTTTGAAGAGATCATTATTTCGGCTGGGAAAATGGGCGAGAATTGGCATTTTTCTAATATTAGTACATTATTGTACAAGTGTTGAAGTGTTTCGTCTAAGAATGCAATTACAGTCGAAGAGGACATTTCCACATGTTCTAGTCCTGATGTTTTTTATCTGAGTAGATGAGGTGTACCGACATAAAATGACGTAAATAGCTCCACTTCTCCATTTCGGCATATAATGCAAAAATTTGTCCTGCGATTATTTTTTATATAAATATAATCATATATAACAATCTAATGAAAAGTTCAAAAACGACGAGCCATAGCCTTGATAAACATGGTACAAGAAGTCTGGAAGTATGAAAAAAAGAGGAACTATGTACGGAGCAGAAATGCTCTAAAAATATATTTTCAAAATGAAAAACAAAATGTAAAAACTAAAAAATTCAAAAAAATTGAAAAATTTAATAAAAAATTTTCTTTTTAATAAAAAGATATATAGAAATATAATATAAATTTATTTCTTATGTTTCAATAAACATTCATTTGGAATTTATCGTATAATGAACAGTTCTTGTAACCAAAAAGTGGTCGATTTTATTAAAAATCGATCATAAAACACCTAAAAAATGCATCTCCTCCGTCAATTTTGGGTAAAGTGTAACCAAATTTTTTTTGTATGCTTTTTTTACGATTTAAAACAAAATTACGCATGGATTTGATAATACGTGGCTTAGATCAAAAATAAAAAATTCTAACTCGGCCAAAAATTTTTTTTCTCTTTTTTCGACTACACCACTTAATTTGTGAGGAAAAATGATGCTTATAACAATTTTTTTCGATTTTTTTTAATTGCAATTTGATGTAGCTGAAATCTCACCGGTGTCTCCCCTTAAGACTCGTTTGTTTACTAATAGCTTTCAATTATATTATAAAATTATATTGATATTTGGGGGTCCAATCATATCTAGGTCCAAGTGGCTTCGATAGATGTGTTACAACAATATAGTGATTCTTATATGTATGAAAATTGAAAATGAGCATTTTCAAAACTTCGACTCCGACAACAGGCCAGCCGAAGTATTAATAAATAAAAGTTGCAAAACACTTACTTCATGCACTTGTATTCTAATAGACTATTCGATGCATATTACATGTTTACTGTGTGTTACTAATTACTGTCTGTATTATTATGATATTATGTATACAATATATATACATATAATTCGTCCAAGATATCTAGAAAGTGTCGAAAAGATCTATGACGGATATCTTATAGATATATATAAGACATATTTTAGATATATCGAAATAGTTATTTTCGTATCAAGGGCGTAAATGAACTTTGCGCCCGTAGGGGGTCACCGCGCCCGAGGAGCTGGCAAAGACTACCCCTGGGGGGTAGGGGGTCGAAACGTCGAAATTTGATGAAAAACAATAGGGTAATTTTTTTGCCGCGATGACCAAATTCAATAATTTTTCAGACAATAGTCATAAACATTTTAAACCAGTTTTTATGGCATTATCGTTGACTTTAGGAAAAAATGCATAGAACCTTTTTTGTAGAGAATTTCATGCACTATCTTTTGTGTTTGAAACATTTTTTAATAAAATTTGTATTTCTCAAAATAAATGCAAAAAACTACAAAGAAACTTAATTGGGGCTAATTTTGTTAGTAATGGACGGGTGGATCTACCCCAAAATCTAATCAGATCTAAGTTATGCCAAGACGCGCATTTTAAAAAAAATTTATGTCGATACGTTTATCCGTTCGCGAGTCAAAAAAACGGGACGTACGGACGTACGTACAAGATCACGGACAAACATTTTTTTATTGTTGATTTGGGTTCCTTAGGGTCTGAAACGTCGACATTTGATGAAAAACTATATGGTAATTTTTTTGCCCGAAGTGACCAAATTCAATACTTCGTCCAAAGTTAGTCTGGGTCGAAGTAATAACTGTTAACGAGTAGAAAAAGACCAGTAAATAATGAATGTACTGAAATAATCTTAATATTTAATACGGAGGTATTAGGTCCGGAACATTTTTCTTATAAAATATATACAGCAAAATTTTATTAAATATTTAATGTTATTTTTTAATTTCAAAACTCATTAGTTTTCAACGTTTTGTTATAATTAATTAGCGAAAATGTTTAAAGAGTACCAATGTTTATCTATTTACACAAAAACAATCTTAATAATGATCAAAATAAGGAATCTTGTTAATATTTTCGTAAAATCCGATTTTATCATACAAAAAACGTAATTCTAATGACCGGCCATAAATTGAATTCTCAGGTTCTTTTGTTTTACTGATACTTCTATAAAATCAAAGTCATGCATACAGTTTTTTGGAGGATTCTTTATAATGATCTTGGTTGAAGATTATTCCATCCGATATGGATAAACATCACCTACTGTGGTACTAAAATCCGCCTTATTAATCTGGATAGCTTAAAAACGATGTGGTTGTTTTTGGTGAAATGTAATTTTAACTATGCATTATTATTAATATTTGATAGTTGAACTGCGTTTTCTATATTGTTAAATACCTACGTATGAGCATACATAACTGAATGTTGCACTTAAAAAAGCTTCCTAGTAAACCAAAATGTCGACCAAAAGAATTTCTAAATATTAATTGCAGTGCCTTGTACTATTATATTACATTTTAATATATTAAATTAATATGGAAAAAATTATTTGATGTAAGAATTATCAAATTTGTAATAAAGATATTGAAGCTCGATTGGATTTTAATTAGTCTTTCAAAAACGATCTATATCAACGTAAACTAAACTAATCCATATACATATATCATTAAAATCATATAAATTGGATGGTTAGGTAAAATAGCTATGCGAGTTCGAGTTGGTCCTAATCACTATTTCTTTCCCTAATTGTTTCTGGAATCGCATATTACTCTGCAGCTTTTTATCAGTATAGTAATTTCCCAAACAAAATAGATTCACCAAATCTAATATCCATTTTACGACAATCAATTTATCACATTAGATTTTTTTATGTGTGTTACCTTTCGTGAAAATTAATTGAAATTTAACAATATGAATCCTAACATTGCAGTTTCTCTAAACATCTGAAAAATTAGTGAATTCATAGAAACGATCCTGTACATTTATTAATTGATTTTAAGCACAGTCTCATTAAATATGAATGGAATGATATAATTCACCCCCCAATTTCATAATTAAAATCAAACCGTATTGCTTGCTGGTTATCCTGGAATTATGCATTATATAAAAAATTGATACATACGTAATAAAGATAAAAACTGTTAGCAAATCTTGACGTGCAAATGTAGGATACTTCTGATATTAGAAATGAAACATGCAATCTTTTACTATTTTTATTAATATTTTGTCAATAATTCTACATTATAAATCATTACTGCTATTTCGTTTATATAATATGTATGATAATATATGGCATTTGTTATATTCTTTTTTTAACTGGTACTTGTATGGAAAATGTTTATATTCAACAAGTTGTTGTCGACTTCCGAATTTTATATATCATTCGCATTTTTTTTCTTTTTCTAGACATAAATATAAAATATGAGTGTTTTCTTTTGAATTTTCATATGATATTTGACATTTCCGATTCATAATTTTGTAAACCTTTATTACAAATCATATAATAAATAATAATTTCTACTGCCTATAAGTCTAGCTACACCAATTATTCAATGAGATGAAAGTTTCATATTATATCAGTTTTAGGCTGAGTAGATAAAAATTGAAAAATTGAATCTAAATCTAAATCAAACCTAATTGTATATATTGCAAAATTGGTCGAAAATTTAGAATGATAGGATAGGATAGGGATAGAGCTACAAAACTTTCTCATTTTAAATATAGATTTTTATTATTTAGGGCCATATTCTTTTAGTTGTAAAAACGATTGAGTTTTTATCAAATTCCATCGGTGTACGTTACAATTTCTATTACGAAACCTGTAACATAATTTTATAAGGTTGAAAATTTACGATATGAAGGAGAAGCACATAACTTTAGAGAATGTACAAATATATTTTTGTTTGTTCAAAGACATATACAAGACATTTACAGGACAATGCATGACAGCACAAGGGAACACCAACCCGGAGCCAGTCCCCCCATTACTGCGCCACGTAGAACGTCTTGATCCCTTTGTATCGCATTAGCAGGAGGTCTGGGAAAACTACGGAAAACCCAGGGAGATACCGTTGAAGAACTACTTTATCATCAGGGGTTACCCTCTGATGCTAAAGCAGACGTCTCACATTCAGCAATCGGCCTGCTATCTTTGCCGTAGCGGGCGCAACGCTCGTTTTTTTATTACCATAGTCAGTATGTTTCCAAGTATGGATCCCTAATCAGGATGCTTTCACTTGAAAGAGCGACTGTGCGTCGCGCCGACCACGGGGTATTTGGTGTTGGTAGTTAATAAGATATAATGACATGAGTTCAATCATTTCGTCATGCAGAATTGGCTGAAGTTTGCTTATGAACTGCATTACACTGACTGATTTGACTGGTACCATAAAAAATCTTGGTCCGGGAGATATATCAATTATCTTTCTATTCATCTGCAATTATACAAAACTGACATGATATACAGAATAATTGATGATGCCGTCAAACTTTCTTCATTTAAATACCTTGACAAAAATCTGGACTTACATAACGGTGACAACAACGGTGGTGGTCGCGGATATGATTACATTTTTAATTGATGACATATTTCTAGGTATATGAACAGATATGAGACGTGTTACACACAAAAATTATGTAGGCCCCAGAGATTTTTGTATTTGGCATATTATAATTAATCCATTATTATTTAATCAACAATTACTTTCATCAATTAAAACAATACCGCACGTCATTACAATTATCGAGAGTAATGGTAATTGATAAGTATTGATTGCAATTAATATGTGATTACAATCAATGAAAGTAATTATAACTGAAAAAAATATAATTATAATTAACCTGGTTAATTGGGTAATCCGAATTTTCTCGCTGTGCCCTTCGCTATCGGAAACTCACGGAGCCATCAGAAAAAAGTACTTAAATTAACTTGAAACTGGTCACTGGAGTGATTTTGGGGTCGCTGATCACGAATCTGATATCAAATTTTTAATGTTCAAAAATGTTTCGATTTACTTGGAACTTCTTAGACGGCGATGTTTTAAAGCCCCGGAATACGAATCTGACATAAGATTGACTTGGGAAGTTTCAGATATCGATATAAAAGGATTACAAATTATGCTCAAATTCGCTTGAAACGGAGACATCTGCTTTTCCAGACTTTATCCTATTTTCGGCACTTTTCTGACCTTTGTCGATATTTTTACACCTTTCACGATTTTTCTATCTTATAGATCACATGCAGTCTTTTTCGATAATTTCCGATGTTTTTCTGCCACTTTTGTCATAAACATTTTCCCCGAAAAGGTACTCTTGCCGAGTTAATTCGCAGTTCCTGGAATTTTAAGTTTGACCTTGTCGGAAGAATCGACCATATCATATTCGGGTGTAAAATTTTGTGCTCTTTCCAAATTCATGAAAAAATGGGAGTTTTCATTTAATAAAATAAACATGACCTTGAAATAACCTTGAATCTGTTATCTCTAAATAAATTTAACCATTTCCATACTTTTGGATTACCCTGTATATATGTATATTTATATGTTCTATGCATAAACACACACGCACACACGAACCCCATTTATGATTTTCCAAGAAAATTCCGACCGGGATAGTATTTCAGGGAAATAAACGCCGGTCGCATTACCAACGGTAGCTCTTGTACTAGTTATTTTGCAAGTTTCTAATTCATATTCTACATGTTAATCTTTACAACCAATTTTTAATTTCAAATTTCGGTACCTTAGAGCAGACTGCAACAGTATCTGGATGCCTGCCTAATGCTGATGGCCTAGTTTTGGCGCAGGTGGCCAATGGCTGGCGCCTGAAGGCAGTGTTCGAAACATCCTGGAAAATATCACACGTATTCCTCGAATGCATTTAAGCACTTTTTGTTCTATGACACTTTTGCGTCAAGCCAATCATTTTGAATAAATTTGCAACGTTTTATTGTTGTTCAAACAATTAAAAATTTTAGCTATAATCGAGACGCCTATTTTATCAGCCTTTTTCAATAAATGTAATTTTGTGTACTGACGAATGCCGCATAAAAAGTAACATAAGCTGCCTAATACATAAAAATGGTGAAATACAAACTCTGCTTCTACCAGATATCAACAAGTCGGACCCACCCAACAGCTCCACACTTGTTCTGCACTGACAAACCTTTGGGAGCGATGCTCACCCAAATCAGGTGGGTAGCCCTCCCGCAGCACTTTTAACTTTTCAAATGATGATTAAAAATATAAGGGCGTAAAAGCAAGTTTTTTTCTGAATAGATATCGGTTCGTAGTATCATTAAGAAAGTTTATGCACTATTTTTAAACCATCAAATTACTTATATGGTTTATAAAAATCGTAAAAAGCTTACAAACTGGCACTTTTTTGACTTTAACGCTTCCGTATCGAAAGTAGAGCAAAATTGTACTTAAGCTTTTTTGTAGTGCGTAAAATTTCCTACAAAAAATTCAGTGGCAGCGGTAGTCTAACATTAATATAGTTTTAGTAATTGTGTGCGTAAAGTTAGTGCGTAAAGTACTTTGGATGCCTGTTTTTGGTGCGTAAAGTTCACTTTTACGCACTCCCGACGGCAAAATTCGTAAAGTGAACGGTCGTGCGCGAAGTGGTATTTTACGCACTCAACCAGGCATCAAAACTTTACGCACTCTCTTCACGCACTTAATTACAAAAACTAGGATACCTAACATGGGTGTAAAGTATATCTGTTACGCATCGATCGAGAATGTTACACATCACTCGGCGCCTCGTGTGTATAGTTCCCGTCCGGTGCGTAAAAGTACACTTTACACCCTTGTTAGGTAATATACTATTATCCAAAAAGAAAGTACGAATTTAAACAATATATTCCTAATATTCTACACTAGTCATCGATCAAACTGTAAATTAACGTTCCAGTGCTGTTTGTAGCTAAACTATTAAAATTAGACTAGGACTACCACTGACTTTTTGTAGGAAATTTTACGTGCTACAAAAAAGCCTCAGTACAATTTTGCTCACACTATGTTATATTTTTCAATTATAGGATGCATAATTGCCTACAATAAAACATCAATAAACTACATAAACATAAATAGAAATTTGCGGTTCATTTTCATTGGCGGTAAACTTATTTCTTTTAATTTCAGACAGTACTCATTCTACATAAAGAAATAAGAAAAAATGTTTTGTTTTTAACTAAGTGTTTACAGTGTCCTTGTCCATTTTACATACAAAAATATTCAAAAATAGGTCTGTTAACAATCGAAAACACGGCTTGTTTTACATAGGTCAAAATTAGCGGAATCAATTGACAACATATTTTCTTACTCTTTAACAACAAATGTAGTCTTGTAGGAAAAATTATGGTATATTCGACATAGTTTTAAGACGCGTAAAATAAATTTCAGCAAAAAAAATGATGTTTTTAAGAAAAAAAATATATTTATGTTTTTGAAAAATCGCTCTATTTTCTCGAATTTTTAATTTTTTTCAACATTTCAAATGGGTTGTATAGAGTCAAACCCCATCTATAATATGTGTTAATTTTATCTATGTAGATGTCATAATTGGAAAATGGCAGCGTTTTTTATTAAAAAATTATTTAATTTTTAAAAAAATCCATTAAACAATTAAAATAAAAAAAACGATAACATACATACAGAATAACATATTTTATGTGCACTGTAATTGGCGACATGACATCCGACTGCCAGCATGATCTGAGATGGATTCGGTCTATAATTTATAACTCTACAAAAAGTATTCAAGATAATTTCGCACAAACTAGAAAGTTTAGTCAAGAACCCATTGAGCAGAATTATGGATAAGAAAATCACCTGTGGCCATAAAGTGTATTGAGATATATTCTAGGGAGCTTTCGTTTTTAGCGTGCACATGCGCGCTCGTGGCGACTTTTTGAACCTGCAAAATTTGTTCTAATAACTTGGAGTAATTAATTCGTGTACTCCGTTTTCGCAGACTGTCAAGTATTTTCTATTTTATATGGGACGAAACTTCGTACGTTTTTTAAATATTTAAGCTTCTCGAATTTACGCAAAATGCAATGATCAGTAGTTAACCATTTCTGAACAACCAGAATAACATAAACGTACAACTAGTTTTAAAAAGTTCCAAGTTTCAAAAAACTAAAAATTAAAAAATTTTTCGTTAATATATATAAAATATTTAAAAAAGTACGGAAATTTTCTTCAGAATCAGATGGCAAGAACTATTCTTCAAATTAAACAATTTTATAGAATTTCACTTTCCTGCATTGCTTCAAGGGTCATCAGTTAATGAACTTTGCATTATATGAAAGGAAACGATTTTCGAAACAGAAAAAATCATTTATAAGAGATCTAGATCATGAGCGCTTTCTGTCCTGGAAGAAATATGCTTCACTCGAAATAACTATTTCCTTGCACAGATGCAAAATTTCTGTCTTTTCGAAACAACATTTTATGAATGTTCCGCCATACGAAAAAATGTGTTCTCTTTTATTGGATGGATTGACATTTAAGGTTACGATAAACAATTTAGTCTTATCGATGAAATATTGTTTCGGTTTAATGAAAATGTTCTGCCGATTGAGGCAGGTTTATTCCTAGCTATATAGCGGTCATAGGTTGAATAAACATCCATAAATATTTATTTTATTTTTTATTGATTTAACCAGGTAATATATACCTAGATTTGCATATAAGCAAGGACAAACAAAATCTAAGCCGCGCTTATAACCTACAGTAGATTATATAGATATGTGCGTAGGCCTGGCATACAATGAAAGAAAATTAATAAAATTGAATATCTAAATAATAACAAAAAATAAGAAAATCAAATAAAAATAAATAATAAATGTAACGATATACAGGGGGTCTATTAAGTCGTGGATCGGACTAATAACTTGAACAAGAGATTTTTGTTTGAAAAACGCCGAAATAAGTGTAACGATTTTCCAAAAAATTTCTTTATTGTGGGCGGTTGCGACCCCCCAGGTTTAAGGGGCCACGTCGGCCACGAGGAGGGTCCAAGATCTTAAATGGCAACATAGGTCGAGGAGGGGCTCATTTGAAAGGTCCTTTCACTCAGAGAAGTTTGTTAATCGGGGATTTCATAATTTTTTAAATACTGTTGTTCAAATTAGAGTTGAGGTTTCTTAGTACGAAAAATGGTGTCTAAAAGTTTCACAATGATAACATAAGTCTTCAAGAATGTTTTGAACTCAGCACTGAGAGAAGACCGGTTGTGCACATGTACGGTCTATCGCGCAACAGCAGTCCGATAGTTTACGACATATGCTGCGCCAAATTTAGGGCAACTGCTACCCTAAGAGATTTGACATCTGCTGCTCTATAAATGCCGCATCGAGAACTCGTTGTTTATTTACATTATTTGTTTATAATTACATTTCCTGTACAGGATATAAGTAAATAAAGAACGCAGAGTAGACAAGAATGTAAATACATGTTATTTTTATATTATTTTTATGTATCAAACCCGGTAATGAAATTAAGGGATTCTTGCGCACCTTACCATTCGGACACGGGTTACACTAAGCTTAGGGCAACTGTTGCACTAAATTCGGAAAGCGTCTGCCCGAAGGCTACGGGCGACACCTTTCCCTTGGTTAGTGCAGCTGATGTTCCCGATAGTGTAGCTGCTACACCAAAGTTCTCTCAGTGATCCAATACCAACCTGCCATCGTTATACTTCTAATTTGGTGGGGGGACAGTTAAATGTTGCGTTGAACGTTTAAAGTTCCAACGATGGGCGCCTCACACGCCCATCCTTGAATCTGCGACGACGTTGTGCCCAGACGAATTCAAGGCATTACGCACAGATGGCGCTGCGATCACTATTCGTCTCGAAAAGACCTTTCAAATGATCCCCCTCGTGGCTCTCGTGCCCCCTTAGGGGTGAGGGGTCGCAACCCCCCGCCCCCAAATAGATTAAAAATCGTTACACGTGATTCAGCGTTTTTCCAATAAAATAATTTTTGTTCAAGTTATTAGTCCAGTCCGCGACTTAATGGCCACTCCGTATAATAAAATAAATAGAGAATACGTTTATACTGCACATCAAATAAAAATTAATAACCAATCTACCGCTTAAAATAATATAATTAAATAGCGAAAATAATTGTACTACACTTGCAAGATTTTATAAGTGCTAGGAACTTCTTGCGGTACAAATCTTCAACCGATTAGTTATTTTTTTTTTATTATATTCTGCCTATAATTTAAATTTTTTAACTCGTGTGGTAATCTATTAGAAGCATTTTTATACGCTACAAAAGTATACATTTTTTAACAAATTCTTTTCAAATAACGTGATCCCGATAACAATTATTGTCCAATAACTGGCCCGAAGTCTCCTGGCCGCTCCGAGATGAAAATTTTTAAATTCGATATTGTCATTAAAACAATGTACAGGGATGTTGAAAATTAGATGAAATGACTAGTCAGTTTCACTTTTTCTTAATTGTTTTAAGCAATTTTTCGCAACTTGTTAAGTCAATTTGAATAGTTAATAAATTTAATCTTTAGGAACTCGTTATAACGATTTTTCATCAACTCTATGTATAGTTTCCTTTTGATGCCGCAAGAGAGAATTATTGTCTTTGCAAGTTGAGTGCGCAGAGCGTTCTTGATTAAACTTTCGACCATATTTATTAGTGTGTTAGTCGCACGATTAACGTCTTTATACTAAAAAAGGCACTCCAATGTTCCTTTGAGCTTAGTTTCTAGAGTTTTTTTGTAGTTTGTACTGTATCTTGGGGTGTTCTTTATAAAATCTGACTCGGTGCATGTTCTTGTAGTCATTAAAAGTGGATAATTGTCAGTTACCTCGTAAATCAATTTGTAAGAGTATATTCGTCTGATATTTTATTCTACGTACATATTATCTATGCAAGTTTCGCTAAGTTGTGTATTTCGTCTAGTGATGAAGTTGAAATATGGCACAAAACCATACGCAAGTAATTTTTTTTTATACTTAGTAGATCAGGCCCACAGGGGACACCACTTAAAAATAAAATGCGCCTGAAGTTCTACCCCCGAGGTGGTGAGGAAAAGGGTTTCAATATACATACATAGTTAAATGCAACTTGCTCTAGTAAAATTCCGTTAACGTAATTGAGCGCTGTCATAGAAGTTCTTGGCTTTACAACTTTGAAAATAACTGTTTTTACTAGAAAACGGCACCAAAACGAGATAAAGTAAGATGCGTTATCAGTAAGAGAGAGAGAGAGAAAGAGAATAAGAGAGAAAGAGTTGTAGGCAGGCAAGATACACCACATAGTAAAACAGAGCTCCATGCGTCTAAGGTAGTACCGTGTTGTTCCGCGTGTAGCAAGGAAAGGGGTACGCAAGTCGAAATTATACGAGGACAACAAGTAGGTAGTCTTTTGTGAACACGCAGTTCATGTCCCTATCCCGCCGATTGGTCTTATGGTGGGAATATCTCGTCTGGGGGTAGTCAAACACCACGAGTAGTCAGTCGTCGTTAATCAATAAAAGGATCCACTGTGGTAGATCGAAAAAGATCGTTCGAAGCATTTCGGGCACGAGAAGAAGATCGACGAAGCACATGCCGAGGAGAGCCTGGTGCAAGGTCAAGAGCCGCAATCTTGCTCCTCAGCAAGATTAAAGGTAATCTATCGGTCACCTTTGCCATTTTTGGTATTCTGGTCTCGGAACCAAATCTAACACGTATTTTCCTTCGCCGAGTTTTCCGGAAATCGATACACACATCACTGACAGGAAATTGTGTGCTTTCCGAACTGGATATTCCGAACGACGGCAATTTCAAGATGAAATAATTTATTTCACCGACTTCTTGGCCACGTGTCCATGGTAGAAAGGTGGCTACCGTTACTTCATGATTATGATGTACCTAATTTTCGTGCTGTGTCCAGACTCATTTTGAATATCTGCTCGAGCAGAAAAATAATAAGCCGAGAACGAAGAAGATGTAAGTCAACTCACTCAAGTACAAAGTTGGTATTAAACTCTTTCTCTCTCGCCGCGATTGCTAAATCCAGATCTGGGAAATCTTTAAATATGTTAAAGTGTGATTATAAGGGTTAATATACTTATTATTTTTCATTATTGCGTCTAATTCATTGTTTGTATTCAGGCCGATGATATTTCTTTTACATAGAAATAGCGAGAACATTACAATAATTTGCAAAAACAATGACACTTTTACTGGACAAGACATATTTTGCGTGACTTTTCTCAATCAAATGTACATAATTTTGTGCTCTACAACTTTGAAACTAACCATTTTTACCAGAAAATGACGCCGGAGCGAGATAGTTCGCAAAAACTATTTCAGAAACACGCATTTTTTACTTTTCAGCTCCTAATTTTTTTAAATATTAATTTTACGAAAAAAAGTTTTCAACAAAATTTGTAGAGAATTTAATTCTGAACAAAATTTATAGGATATATTTTTAGAGTATGATTCATCTAAAGCGAGATATTTTCAAAAAATGATAAACAGACGTTTTTCAACATGGCGGCGCGACGGTGGCTCCATCTATCCCGCAAACACAGATTCAGTTATTGACCTGCCACAGGAAAATGAAAAAAAATGGCCAGGGTGATTTTTTGGAAGGTTAGTGCCCTTTTTACGACGATTTGACTGAACTATTAACGACAATCCAGCGTCAATAACTTTATTACAAATTTTATTATTCTTACATCAAATAATGTTTTTTAATTTAATATATTAAAATATAAAACTAGTGTTGGCGTGGTGCCTCGCTCGCTCAGAAACTTCGACCCAGTAGAGAGTCGGCTATTTCTTAATACTCGTTTGTTTACTAAGAGCTTTCAATTATATTATAAAATTATATTGATATGGGGGTCCAATCATATTTAAGTCAAAGTGGCTTCGATAGATATGTTACAACAATATTGTGTTTTTATATGTATGAAAATTGAAAATGAGCATTTTCAAAACCGTCGGCTTTTGGCAAATTCATAAATTAATTGTAAGTTTACAGACTTATAGAATGTAGAACACGCAGTTCAACTATCAAATAATAATAATAATAATGTATAGTGTTTAACTTACATTTCACCATAAACAACTACATCGTTTTTAAGAAATCCTGATTAATAATGCGGATTTTATTCCCACAGTAGATGATGTTTATCCATATGGGATGGAATAATCTTCAACCAAGATCATCATAAAGAATCCTCAAAAAACTGTATCGATGACCTTGATTTGATAGAAGTATCAGCAAAACAAAATAACCTGAGAATTCAATTTATGGCTGGTCATTAAAATTAAGTTTTCTGTATGATAAAATCATATTTATTATTTAATCACTATTATTTAATTATTTAATCATCGGATTTTACAAAAATATTAACAACATTCCCAATTATTGTACAGGGTTATTGTGTACATTGATAAAAATTGGTACTCTCTAAACATTTTTGTTAATTAAATATGATATATCGTTGAAAACGCATGGGTTTGGAAAATAACAAATAACATTAAATATTTAATAAAATTTGTCTTTATATATTTCATAAGAAAAATGTTCCTAAACTGTCCTATGTCGGCGACTCGTGCTTGCTCTCGCTGCTCGCGCGTTAAAAATGCACTTTGCGCACTAGTTGCATAATATACTAATATATGTCGTCTTTTCGGTGCGTAAAGTAATCTTTCTCCCACTCTGTGCGCAAAATGCTATTTTGTTCCCGCAACAGCACATTCTCTCCCTGGGGAGCGAAATAAATATATCCGGGAGCAAAATAAGTTTCAACAAGGAAGAATCGGTTGTAGACTCATGCGAAACGCTATCCTCGCTTCGCACGGGCGTCAAACTCGCATTCATCGGCAAACAATTATTTTGCTCCCTAGTTGCACAATCTACTATTATGCACTCGAGTATACTTTACGTTCGGAAAAAAAGTTTGTAAGCTATTCTAAATGAATGACAACTTTTAGTATGAAAATTGTTGGGTTAGACAAGGAATCTACAACTTGATTTGCGACCATTGAATAAATTTATGAATATAAAACTATCAATGAATTCCACTTACCAAATTCATTAAGTTCCAATAGCAGGGAATAAGCCATAATAGTTATTTTATTTTTCAATCTATTAATTAAACTAAGAAGTTGCAAAGAAAAAGTACTAAGTTACATAACAATATATGTATGTATATGGTGTATGGGAATAATAACATTTATAATAAGTTACTGAATATTATATTGATTCAATATTTCAGAAACGATCCATACATATCTGAACAACACCTCTTCCGTATCTACATATACCGTATGTCATTCAAATTATATAAATTGAATCATTAAGAAAAAATTCGGAGACGACGCACGGTGTCTGATAATAGTATCGAGTTGATCCTAATCATTCTTTCTTTCCATTGAAAAGCTAGTTTTTTATTAGTGCATAACTAATAACTACTACACAATAAGATATAGCCATAAGTTGTATGCTACTGATGACGCATGGGGTAACTAATTAACTATCATTTATAGAAACTCATTTAGGTAATGATTTTATTGAAGTACTTTCAATAAAATGCCAATAGATATAGTGTAATACTAAAAGTTATATCGGGATACGCAGCTTTCTTTGTATGCCATTAGCCGGCTGCAGTAATAGAAAGAAAGAATGATTAGGATCAACTAGATCATAGAATTTTTTCTTTATGATTCAATTTATATAATTTTAATGACATACGGTATATGTAGATACGGAAGAGGTTTTATTCAGATAAGTATGGATCGTTTTTGAAATATCGAATCAATACAATATTCAATAACTTATTATAAATGTTATTATTCCCATACACCATATACATAGATACATTTTTATGTAACTGAGTACTTTTTCTTTGCAACTTGAAAGTTTAATTAGTAGATTGAAAAATAAAATAACTATTATGGCTTATTCCTTGCTATTGGAACTTAATAAATTTGTTAAGTAGAATACATTGATAGTTTTATATTCATACATTTATTCAATTGTCGAAAATCAAGTTGTAGATTCCCTGTCTAACCCAACAATTTTCAAATATTAAAAGTTTTCATTCATTTAGAACAGCTTACAAACTTTTTTTCCGAACGTAAAGTATAATCGAGTGCATAATAGTAGATTGTGCAACTAGGAAGCAAAATAGGTGTTTGCCGATGAGTGCGAGTTTGACGCCCGAGCGAAGCGAGGACGGCATTTCGCATGAGTCTACAACCGATTCTCCCTTGTTAAAACTTATTTTGCACCCGAATATATTTATTTCGCTCCCCCGGGTGAGAATGTGTTGTTGCGGTAGCAAAATAGCATTTTGCGCCCAGAGTGGGAGAAAGATTACTGTACGCACGAGTTTACTTTACGCACCGAAAATACGTATATAAAGGTACTTTAATAGTCTACACTAGTTATTGTCGATATCCATTTCTGTCAATATTTCAATTTTTTGTACAGTTTCCTATTTTTATTGACAAATATAGTACTGAGTAGAAAAGGACCCGTGAATAATGAATGTACTAAAATAATGTCAATATTTCAATTTTTTGTACAGTTTCCTATTTTTATTGACAAATATAGTACTGAGTAGAAAAAGACCCGTGAATAATGAATGTACTAAAATAATCTTAATATTTAATACAGAAATGTTGGTCCCGGAACGTTTTCCTTATGAAATATATACAGACAAATTTTATTACATATTTAATGTTATTTGTTATTTTCCAACCCCATGATTTGTTATATTTAATTAGCGAAAATGTTTAGAGAGTACCTATGTTTATCAATGTACACAATACCAACAGGGTACAATGATTGGGAATCTTGGTAATATTTTTGTGAAATCCGATGATTAAATAATTAAATATTAGTGATTAAATAATAAACTAGATGCATTCACATTCGTTAGAAAAAACATTTACGCCCATGTGCCGAATAATATTTTTTGTTGCAGGGTGCGGAAAGTTTGTTTGAAAATGTCAAAAAATGCGTAAAGTCGCACTTTACGCATACTGTAGCTAAAAATAACGTTCGATACACGGGCGTAAGAATTCGATTTTACGCAGCAGTCCTATCTAATCGCATGTTAACTAGTGGTGCGTAAGGTAGCATTTTACGCCCTTGTATCAACAAATACTAATATGAGGTTGATTATTCATTCAAAGCAGGCAACATAATCTATTTTTTAAAATTTGCTATTATGGTTTTAAATATTTGATGCATTTTATGTGCGGTGCGGTTACAGGTGCTTTTTAGGCCAGTCATTTAAGACTTTTAGTTTGCAAATGAAGCGACACGTAATTTTATTTTTTCTATGTGTAGGGGGGGGGTTTAGAAAAGTTTATTTCCAAGTTGTTGTAGTCAGGGGGATGGAGCGTTATTTGGGGGGCGGGGAGGGGGGAAGGCAAAAATCGTTTTTCGCTGTAACTTTTGGAATTTTTGACCAAATTGAACGTATGACCGCGCATTTTGAAGCTATTTTCAAGTCCTATAATTTTCTGTGTTACGACCATCCACCTAAACTAAATATTTTTCGAGTTATAACCGTTTTAAGGGATCGAAAAATCAAATTTTGTCGTTTCTTTTATTTATCTCGGTTCGGTTAACAGATAGCACTTTTCCATCTATTATGAAAGTTGTACAGCTGAAAAGATGAAGAAAATGAGCCGTGATTCGATCCGATTGGTCAAAAATAGACCATAGAAGGCAGGTTTCCCGTCCGTCGACTCGGTCGCTGGACGCATAAAATGGCCGCCGTGCAGGAGACGCGCGCCGATCGAGCTCGGCGCGTTTTTCGCTTCTGTCTCTTTTCCGACACATGCAATCGAAAAATAACTTTTATGAAACTGGTAGAACATGAATATATCTACCATTAGCTGCATATTGCATCGAGATTAATTGAAAATTGCGTAGAGTAGAGACCCTGAAAGTGTATGATCGGCCAAAATAGTTATTTTAATTTAAGAAATCGTTCGTTCACATTACAGTTTATTATTTAGAAATGTGTGCTAGTTGGAATTAGTTGGAAGTGTGTGCTAGTGATGCCGCAGCTGAACATTGATCGCTAAATCTTCTAAATAGTAGATATCTATGGCAGATCTGCTCAGTGGGTGTTTTCACGGGATTATAGCAATGTGTAAGAATGTAAACAGTGATTAATATTTAAATTTCGAAGACTTAACGACCCACCGGTAATTTCAGTATTTAGTCTACGACGAACTGTCGCGAGAAACGGTTGTACGGATATTTACCGATATTAATAAACAATTTTACTCTAACCAACTTTAAATTAATTACAATATCAGAAGCGGGATATCAGATCTAATTATCCACTAAACAGCCGCGAAAACATCCTGCAAATTTATTTTATTTTTCTCGTGAATTTTAGTCATCGTAGAACTCGATTCAGTGTAGTGAACGTGTAAGACACAGTTGGTGTTTCTTTTCGTAAAATCGCGTTTCAAAAAATTTTTATTACTGTTTTCCGCTTCAGTTACGGAAATAGTTAAATGTGTAATTTGCATAAATTGGAAATTCGTGTATTTGTGTCCGACGTTTTTATATGACACGTGGCCCAGAATTGCAAGTTTTCTCGTACGAACAGTGCGCAAATAGTGCGGAAAACCTGAAAAATTGTAAGAAAAGGTGAATGCATAGAGTGAAGTTTATTTTGGTGGTGCAGAATCTCAGGATTCTGTGAATTGCGAAGGCTTGGATTTCAAGTGGGAAAATCTGGCTAATGGCGGTTGATAGACGCTTCAATTAGTTTCCCAAAGTGAACGTACTGTGGCATCATAACAATTTTTTTTTTTTTTTTTTAATTGCAATTTAATGTAGCTGAAATCTCACCGGTGTCTCCCCTTATGAAAATTAATCCGGATATTGACTTTAAAATTAAATCACAATTAAAAAATATTTTTCTGGAAGAATATATAAATAAGGAAAGACCGGAATTTCCAAATGTAAATATCGAGTTAACTTTAAAAATAACAAATGACATAGCTATCATGTTTGGTCCGCGAAGACTCTCTTTCGAAGAGAAGGTCAAATTACGAGCGATTCTCGACGATCTTATAGCTAGGAACATTATTCGTGAAAGCGATGCAAAATATGCATCACCAATTGTTCTAACTAGAAAGAAAAATGGCGATCTACGAATGTGTGTGGATTATCGATATATAAATAAAATATTAGAATGCCTAAATTATCCATTTCCTTTAATTGAGGACTTGATCGATGGTTTACGGGGTAAATGTTACTATACATTGCTTGACCGGAAAGATGGCTTTCATCACGTTAGAATGGCAGAAGATTCCATAAACTATACTGCATTTATAACTCCGTTCGGTCACTTTGAGTATTTAAGAATGCCTTTTGGCTTAAAAACAGGTCCAGCAATGTTTCAGAAATTTGTAAACAAAATATTTTGTGATTGAGCGTCACTTGGAAATTTTGAGGCGCGTGCTCGTTTTGATGGTCGAGAACAAGCTTAATTTGCGTATGGACAAATGCAGAATCTTACAATATGAGATAGAGTACTTGGGATATAAGGTTTCTGCTCGTGGGATAAGTCTAAATGATCAAGGAATCACTGCTATTACTAATTTTCCAGTACCGTGCAACGTAAGAGAGGTACAATCGTTTTTAAGAATGTGCGCTTATTTTAGTAAATTTGTTGCTGGTTTCTCGATAATAGCCCAACCTTTATATGACCTTACTAGAAAAAGTGCAGAATTTGCATTTGGTGAATAACAATACCGCGAATTCGAAACTCTTAAATCAAAACTAATTAAGTCACCTGTCTTAAGCATATACGATCCAAGGGATGAAACCGAGCTCCACTGCGATGCAAGCATGTTGGGTTTTGGTGCAGTTTTATTACAGCGAAAAAGAGATAATGAATTTCACCCGATAGCTTTCTTTTCGAAACGCACCACGGACGTAGAATCTCGCTATCAGTTTCGAGCTCGTGACACTTGCGATCGTATACGCTTTGAGGCGGTTTCGTATTTATTTACAAGGGATTCAATTTAAAATCGTAACCGACTGTAACTCTTTAAAATTAACTCTTGACAAAAAGGACATCAATCCACGCATTTCTAGGTGGTCTGCGGAATTTGAAAATTATAATAAAACCCTTGAACATCGTAGTGGTGAAAAAATGCGACATGTAGACGTTTTAAGTCGAGCAGTATGCGTTATGGTCGTCGAGGACAATACGCTCGAGTCAAACCTAATTGCGAGTCAAAATATCGATACGAAAATAGTCGAATTGCGCGAAAAATTGCAAGTCGCTGAAGATAAGCTTTATGAAATGAGGAATGGCTTAATATACAGAAAACGAAATAAAGCGATATTATTTTATGTTCCCTCGAATATGGAGAATAAGATTATTCATAAATACCACGATGAGATGGGACATTTTGGCGCGGAGAAAACTTCTGAGGCTATTTTACGAAACTACTGGTTCCCACAATTAAGAGACAAAGTCAAAATTTATATCAGAAACTGTTTAAAGTGCGTCGCGTTTTCTCCAACCACGGGTAAAAAAGAAGGCTATTTAAATATTATTCCGAAGAGTGACGTCCCATTTCTGACATGTTATATCGACCATTTTGGTCCAATAGACAAGAGTTCTATCTAAAAGAAACACATTTTGTTGATAATCGATGGTTTCACAAAGTTTACTAAATTGTATGCGGTAAAAACAACAAATTCAAAAGAAACTATCGATTGTCTACGAGATTATTTTAGACATTATAGCCGCCCAAAATCGATTGTATCGGACCGTGGGACATGTTTCACTTCGGATGAATTTAAAACGTTTTTTGACGAAAATAACATGAAACATGTACTAGTCGCGACCGCATCCCCGAAAGCTAACGGGCAAGTAGAACGCGTAAATAGAGCTCTTGGTCCAGCATTGGCAAAAATCTCTGACCCTACGACACGAAAGCTTTGGCATAAACTGCTGTCTGATATCGAGTTCTCTCTGAATAACGTGATACACAGTGCAACCGGAATTACGTCAAGCAAATTATTGTTTGGCGTTAATCAAAGGGGTAAAGTAGTTGATCACGTAGCAGAATATTTAGAACACACGCGTGACGATGACAGGAATGTCGAGGAAATAAGAAAAGCCGACTGTGAAAAAATTACAAAATCTCAGGAATACAATAAAAAACATTTTGACGCGAAGAGAAAAACTCCTCATAATTATGAAATTGACGATTTGGTTGTTGTGAGAAATGTTGATGGTACAGTGGGGGCAGCGCGAAAACTTATTCCGCAATATAAAGGACCTTACCGTGTCATAAGAAAATTGGGAAATGACAGATATATTTTAACGGACTTAGAAAATTTCCAGGTGACGCAAAAGCCGTATACGGGAACGTGGGAGGCATGTAATATGAAACCGTGGTATTCTGATTTTGTTGCGTTAATATGCGAGTGTTACCCGGAACATTTTTCACACTGTATGCGCTGAACTTGAGTTAAATTTTGTAAAAGGAAAATTATAATAATTAACTTGTGTATAAAGTATTTTAATTCAAGGCGAATTGTAAACAGGATGACCGAGAGAGATAATTACTCCAATCTCGTTGTATTTGAATATTGCGTGAGAATTTGTTGACATACAACTATAATCTTTAATTCCCAGATTTAGTGAGTCATGTTTATTGATTCAAAGGTAACTATAATATTTAAGGAAATAGATATCTTTTCGAAGCGAAGGAGTATTCCTCGGTATGTGATGAAAGAAATTTTTGAGAAGGTAACTTTTGCAAATTGCTTCATACAAGACTAATTTGGAAAAGGCTTTTCTCGAAAGTTTCCTGAAAACGAAATGAGAGTCTGGAGTTTATTTGACGAAGTGTGTATCAAAGAATGGTCGTCGCCTTGTAAAATTTGTAATGATAAGCGGAAAACGTATGCGTGCGAGCATTATTTATTGTATCAAATGTGTGTGTGACTAATTTATCTTAATGAACATATTAAAATTTATGTACATTCGGGGCGAATTACTGTCAGGATGGACGAACTGTAAGAATGTAAACAGTGATTAATATTTAAATTTCGGGGACTCACCGGTAATTTCAGTATTTAGTCTACGACAAACTGTCGCGAGAAACGGTTGTACGGATATTTACCGATACTAATAAACAATTTTACTCTAACCAACTTTAAATTAATTACAAATGTAGCTTGCGTTGGACTCCCGATGCGCTGCAACCCCACGGATTGTTCGACTCTTTGAGGAGGACACTAAGCGGGTCCATTGTAAGCTCGCACGGTTGAGTTCTTCACTTTGCTCCTCGATTTCTAACCGAGATTTCCAAATTGGGTACTAGTGTACATTAAATGTACATTAAATTTCATGACCTTTTTTACAGTGTGGAGTCCCAATAGCGATGTAAAGAAATAACTGGCCCTCCTGCATTATTTCACTATTTGCTACTCGAGCTCTTATGACATAGTCGTAGTGAAGATGAAAATTCTATTAGATAAGATTGCGGAAAATGTATATGTAATGCGTGAGGTGAGGGAGAAAAATTTATCGAAAATTTACTGAGAATTTTATGAAATAAGTAAAAATCATCTATGTCAGAAAATTCTCGGTCAATTCTCTACATATTTGTTTGATATTTTTTAGGAGATCACATAAAGTGGTTAGAATTGCTTTCATAAAGCCCAAATTTTGAAAAGTCGTTTGAGTAATTGTTAATTTACATTTGTTAGCTTAAATTCCTACTTTATCGGCGGGACACTTTAGAACCCCCTTATAACAATAAATAATTAATTAAAATTAACAAAATAAAATGAGAAAGAAACTATGCCGTTTCTGATTTTTCTCGTTCGTCACATTTTAAGTTCTCTGAATACGAGGTTTGCAATTGTTATAATAATATATACATACATATATTTCGTATACTGATATTACAGCCATCTGCAACAGTTCCACATCCCAGAAAACAATTTTTTCTTTATGTGAAATAAGGAAATTACAGGGCACTACCGGATGTTATGCTCTTATAGATTCGCTATATGCTTATTGATGTAATGTACCAATATATCTATATATTTCTTCATGTAAATTATATTATATACGAAGTCCCAGAATTGGTATAGAAGCAGTACTTGCAATCGGTAATACCCCAGCAGCGAGTCAAGGTAAAGACCACGCCCTAAAAGACAAGTACACAGGTCTGCACGGATTTTTATTTTTAAATATCAGAGTGATTTTCGACGTATTTTTGTGTGCTGAACACGAATCTGAAGTCAAAAAATGCCTATCACGTCATGATTTTGAGAAAAGTGGGGATAAAGACACAAAAAAACGCGTTTTGGGTGTTTTTACCCCTAATTTTCTCTGAAACCTGACGTGCTACAGACTTAAATTAAAGCTTGGTTCTTCCCCTACAAAAATCATAAGATAGTTTTAAAAAAAATTTCATAGTTTTGAAAAAAAAATGATTTTAACCTTGCTATTTCTAGTGATTATGATGAAAATTCAAATTATTTAATTGAATCCCTGGCGATCAAAACGAGATACGCGCGAAACGCCGGAGAATTCGGCTGGCCCCTCGGCTCGTAATTTTTTGACTTTCGAATTTTAAAGTTTTCATTAGATATCTTAATAAGAAAATTAATTACGCGAATTGTTTGTTAAAAATATCATCACGAATATTCGAGACGACGCGACGCGACAGCATTACAACCTTCAGTTGTTACTTGAAAACTACGAGTCAGATTAGTCTATAACTTAACAAAAAACTTCTTTAAACCTTCCTCGAATTTTCGGCGGGAAGGAAATTTCGATTTATTGAAATTCCCTCGACTCCCGAAGTGTTTGAAGCTTTCAATATCAATTTTGTGCAGTAAAACAAAAACCAATGTTTAAAAAATTTCCGTAATAACTAACCATAATTTGGAAAAAAACGTTAGATTGTAGATAGAGTAGTGCAAATTCCATAAAAATTTCATTAAAAAATTCCAATTATTGTAAAAGATATGACGAGTTATAAAGACAAAATAATTAAGTTATTTTATATTTCAAATAATTTCGTTTTTTTGCGATTATATTAAAAACGAAGAGGGATAGAAATATTTTATTTCAACAAAAAATTCGCGTAATTAATTTTCCTATTAAGATATCTAATGAAATCTTCAAAATTCGAAAGTCAAAAAATTACGAGCCGAGGGTCCAACAAATTTCTCCGGCGTTTCGCGCAATTCCTTATGATCGCCAGGGGTTCAATTGCATTGAGCAGAGCTCACACAAAGCACTACTTAACTGTTTTCGGGGTTGATGTTTAAGAAACCAGTGTCGCCTTTATAAAATTCAAAATGGCGGATCCAAGATGGCGGGCGTAAAATAAAAAATTTGAATTAACTTAGAATCTAAAAATCACCACTTCAAGATTTTTTTTGTTGCCATTAGTGCTTATCATGTCCAGATCCGAGAGATTGTGAAAATTGTAAAAATCAAAGAAACGATTTATCTACGCGTAAGGAAACAAATACTAGATCATATTCTATATGATCTATTAAAAACTTTAGTTAGCCTATACTGAAATAAAATCTTGAATCTTACACTGCATGTAGATTGTTTTATAAAACAAAGTCTTGTGGTCCCTGGTCGAACAATCGCTGGCATTACTAATGGCTAACAAAAAACCCGTGAAGTGGTGATTTTAAGATCCTAAGTATATTTTTTATTTTGCGGCCGCCATTTTGGATTCGCTATTTTAAATTTTGTGAAACTAATATTGGATTCGTCATCAGCGACTCCAAAAAACCCCGAGTACTGATTTTCATAAGGTTAATTTAAATTTTACATTTTTACATCCGCCATCTTAGATCCGCCATTTTGAATTTTTTAAAAGCGACACAGGATTCTTAAACACCAACCCCGAAAACAGTCAAGTAGTGGTTTGTCTGAACTCTGCACAATGTAGTTAAATAATTTGCATTTTCATCATAATCAGCGTACAAAAATACGTCGGAAATCAGATATAAAAAAAAAGTGAATTTTGCAGACCTATGTTATGTGCGTGCGTGAGCGTGTACGTGCGTGTGCGTGTGTGCGTGTGTGTAAAACAGTGGCAGCTCTGCATACGAGTTGATATTGTATCGATGAAAATGAAGAATTAATTAAATATAATTAATAGAAATAGAATACACACACAAGGGCACATTCACACATGCGCGCGCACACAATTATAAATAAACTATATATACTGAATCAGTACAGTCCCAGTACATTGACGGTATTGTGCCGATCGTCGGGAAAACTTCAAAATTCGTACAAAGGCAGTACTGGAAACCAGTACTGCCCAGGTATTCAGCCAGTACTGCACCAGTACTATGCCGGCTGCTGGCGCGGTACTGACCACCAGTACTGGTGTTGTACATCATTTATTACCGCCGTGGTACCGTGCCGTTCGTCAGGTCGGGCATATTACAGGTTTTTCCACCTGGGAATACTGTAAAGAAAGTTCAGCATAAGTTTAATTGATTTCTTTTGAAAATTAGCTGACTTACGGTGAATTTTGAGGTAAACGAAAAGAAACGAAAAAATGCAAGGCTGCAAAAACTCATTTTTATTTTTTTCATAAAATATGGCAAGAATTACAAAATAGTTGAAACGGACAAAAATATGAGCTATACAATTCTCTATACGCAGATATTTTTGAAATTTCAGCAAGTCCAGGGGCTGATAAAACAGGGACGGGTTCTCTGATCTGTCGGCGCAATTATTATTTGCTTCCCTGCAACAAACATATAAAATCCAAGATTAGTAATAATGCACGGTTATTAATTTTAAAATGAAACTTGGATATAATCGTAAGACACATAATTAAACGAAATTACGATAAATTCACAAACTTACATATGCGAACACATTCACGGTCCTCTGCCTCAACAACGTCTTTAGCTCGTGGCAGAAGGCCACACTACACGAGCCATTGAGGCATCCCCGTGCATGCTGAACATGCAGAAGGAGCACTTTTAGGCAATCGCCGCAAATGCCGTCCGTCTCCCAACAGGAGCGGACATGGACGATGCCTGCTTTCAGGCGCCAACAATTTTCGCTGCATCCAGCGCAATTGGCCACGTGGACCAAGTCCTGGCCATTCTGGTCGCTGCCCTGGCTCAGGCAGGCATCCAGATGCCGCCGCAATCGGTTTTGAATTATCGAGGTCTGAAATAAAAAATTAATTGTAAATATAGTATATGCACAATATATAGTGGAAGAAAGGAAATATGATTTAAAAGCATATTTATTGTAGTTTTCGATACAAGTGGCAACAAGTTTTTCCGAACGAATGTAAGGGTTGTGGCAGGAGCCAAAGGCGAGTGACGCAAATACGTCCATCCAAAAAACATTTTTGCACATGTGCCGAAATCTATTTTTTGTTTCAAGTGGGTAAAATACGAAAGAAAAATGTCAAAAGTTTGAAAAATAGTATATTACCCACGCTGTAACAAAAAATATATTAGACGTACTTGGTCTCGAACAAGTGAAAAAAGCCATGCAAAAAAAAAGCCTTTGCATAAATGATGCACCCGAACAAATAGGTGTATTTGCACATAATTATTCGACACGCAAAATATAAATCTTGACTTCTTTAATGGACAGCACTGAACTAGGACAATTTACCCAATCGTTGATCTTTCTCTCAGCGATGGGAATAGCATATATACAAAATTTCATTCATTGTACTTACGTCGTTACTTTTTGAGACCTCAAGTCCCTCCATTGACATCATTATGTGCGTCAAATCCATTGTTTATATCTGAAATCACATATAAATAATACGTGTAAATAATTGTGAACGATAAAATCTTAGAAGAAGAGATATTCAGAAGAAAAACAATATCGTCAAACGTTATACATATATAAGTCGCTTTTTCTTAATTCTTTTAAGTGAATTGTGTGATTTTATTTTCCACCTATTCGATTATCTCCATATTTTAACTTTTAAACCTTCAAATTTCCAAAGAACTCAACTGTAGTCGAACCCGGCCTACACCATTTTCTACCCCTATGTACTGAAATTTCAGTGCAATAACTTTAGAGTGTAATTAGGCTTAATATGACAGCTCTTATATTAAGTACATCATATCCGTTGAAATGCAAATAATTATGGAGAAAACGAATATGGAAAATTACAGAATGGCATATATCTCGAAAATGAAGGGCGATGGAAAAATCTAAAAACGTATTTGAATTAAATGAACAAACATACCATAGAAAAAATCAATGGCATCTTTTTAGAAATTTTGTAATTATCACTATTTAGGAAATGATTCGAAGAGTACGAGAACATTTTGTTGCAAATTCAGTGGTATATGATAGATAGAATATGGCAGTAGGAAAAAAGAAAAAAGTGAATTGCGGAATATTATGAGATGTTAAACTTACTTTGTAACCTTGCTCTTCGGTTTACTGGGGTGAATCGAATCCGGCTTCTACACTGTAGTGATGCACGAAGTTTACAGTTCCAAACTGGAAGATACAATGATGGTACGTTTCATAGGTCGAGACATTTATAAGAAACCTTATCTTAGTTCGGGTACGACATAATTAGGGTGTTGTGAGTAATCTATCATTACTAATTCATTTAGGTAATGATAGTTAATTAGTTACCCCATGAGTCAGCAATAGCATACAGCGTACTGCTGTATCTTAATGGGGAGTAGTAATTACCCAAATATCAATAAAAATCGGAACTTTCAAGAGTTGGATTACATGTTTCGTCAACATCGATAATATTTTCTGATTCTACTACAATAAACAATGTGGATAACTAATAATTTCATTTGTAAAACAATAAATGCTCTCAACATTTGTCAGTGTTTACAGGGAAAAACTAGTATCGTACATAGGACATCATTCTAATTAAATAACGATAGTTTAATAAACGTTTATATTACAGTTAAAGCTGTAGAGTAACCAAGGTTAATGTAAAGATAAAGGCAGCTGGCAATAATTATCTATTATCTAAATTTTTTAACAATTTGTTTTATTGATATTAAACGAAAAAGTTTATTTCATTGAAGCTCTCAGTTTGAAAGTTCTCGAAACAAAGAAATAATTAATTTATGATTGTTTAAAGGTTAATCGATAATCAACAGAATTTGTAATACGATTCTATTATACCAAAATAAAAATATCTCTTAAATATTTGCGAAATAAAGTGAAACATAATCGTTATAAATACTAAATCGATCTATATAAATAAGTTTTTTAACTGGAGTATTGTTTAGCTAATTACAACTTTCGTATAAATGCTTAGTTTTATGAATGTGCAATATTTTTATCGCATTTTACACCCACGTAATGCTGTAGAATTTCAAAATTCAATTTTCATTGTTTCAAAGACTTATATCATACGGCTGCCTAATACACAACGTACACATTTACAATTATATTATTTTTGAACCAATATCAGGTGTAATAAACTTTTAGAAGAATATTGTTTCATTTAGTAGATGCATAATGAATGTTTTAAATATTTTCGTTTTAAAAGTGGTATGCGTTGAGGGTTTTAACAAAACATGCCACAAACCGATATTAAACTGAATTATGCAAAAGTTTTAAAACCCTAGTATTTTTTAACTAATTTAAATAATTTCAATACACGTATACCTAATACAATAAGATGTTTTTAATAAAATGTAATAAATTTCGTCAAACTTTTTTGTAATGGGATAATGTCTATTGTGATAAGAAGCTTTCTTTTTAGACTATTAGGCGGCTTCAGACGCTATTAATGAAAGAAAGAGTGATTACGATCAACTCGAAACTATCATCAGAAACCGTTGCGTCGTCTCCGAATTTTGTCTTAATGATTCAATTAATATAATTTTAATGATATGCGTTATATGTAGATAGGGAAGAGGTTTTGTTTCGATAAATATGGATCTTTTCTGAAAGGTCTAATCAATAGAATCAACAATAAATTCATTAGTTATTGTAAATGTTATGTTTCCTATGCCATTTAATTTCTATTTTTGTGTAATAAAGTACTTTTTAAGTAAAGCTGAAAGAATTTTATTGTATTTGATTAGTGAAAATGTTTAGAGAGTACCAATGTATTTCATTGTACACAATAGCTATATTGTCTAATGATCTTAGACTTCGTATTAATTTCTTAAAATTCCAATCTTTCATCCAGAAACTGAATTCTAATGACCACGCGTAAAATATATTCTTAGATTATTTTTTTTCTGATCTTCCGTGAAAATCCATGAAATTCCAAGTTTATTGATCTAGTTTTAACAGGATTCTTCATGATCATCACAGTTCAAGACTGTGTTATTCCAAATTAAGTATAAAGATCACCAAATACTGTAGTAAAATCCCGCAACATTAATCGTGATTGCTTAAAAGGATCTGGTTCTTTAGTTTGGAATGTATATTAAACTATCTATTATTATTAATATTTGATGGTTCAACTTCATTTCGCGGCGTAGGTAAAAATTTTATTGAATTTTTCATTCATGACTTGATTTTTATAAATTAATTCTAAATCGGACATGATTTTTTAAAACTTTTTTTTTTTAAATATTCCATTAAAATAATTCATTTAACTATGTACAAGATATGGCAAAATGTTCAGCATGGTATTTTGAAAACTCATCCTGTACACGAATGCAAGAATTTTTTCAAGGCTATTATTCCTATTATGCACATCTCATTAAATGGGCTATTAATAGATATGGATTGTTTCTGAAAGATCAATTTAAATGCAATCAAGCTTCAATAACTTATTACAAATGTTACATGAAATACATTATTATTTTTGCATAATGCACTCGTTTGTTTAATTTAATAGATTAAAATATAAAACAGCCGTTTACGTTACATTCACTGCAATTAGTATTTGGTGGATTTGTTTGCAGGACCTTTTGTTATACTAAAACAATTTTATAAGTGCAACTTTCATTCGCGCCGATATTCATGAAACGGACAGCTTGCCGCAAAATCATAATATATTTTGATGTTTACAGACTACGATATAGAATACGAAGTTGAACCATCAAATATTAATAATAATAGATAGTTTAATATACATTACAACCTAAAGAACCAGATCCTTTTAAGCAATCACGATTAATGTTGCGGGATTTTACTACAGTAGTTGGTGATCTTTATTCATAAATTGAAATAACACAGTCATGAACTGTGATGATCATGAAGAATCCTGTTAAAACTAGATCAATAAACTTGGAATTTCATGGAATTTCATGGAAGATCAGAAAAAAAATAATCTAAGAATATATTTTATGCGTGGTCATTAGAATTCAGTTTCTGGATGAAAGATTAGAATTTTAAGAATTTAATGTGAAGATTCACCTCATTAGACAATATTGCTATTGTCTACATTGATAAACACTAGTACTCTTAACGTTTTCGCTAATCAAATACGAGATAGAGCAGATTTTTTGAATATTTATTGGAAGAAATTGGAATCGCGTATACTACAGTCGATTGAAGTTTCGTATTTTGATGTATGCGCGCTACAATTTATTAATTAGTTGTTGAAACTTATTGCTCGTTTCATATACCGTGCTCATACAAAATTATTTATAACGTCTTTCTAATTTTAAGTTAAGCCGCTCTCACTTTTATTTTTTTATTTATAATTTACTTCATTATTTACTTTAGTTTATTTACTTCATTAATACTGTAAACAATATTATGTACATATCATGGTTGGCTAAAGGGAGTTAATCCTGTGCCATTAATAAAGTAACAAGCAAACAAACAATCAATACAATAAATTGATGTAAAACGTATGGATTTTGCAGATAAAAAATAAGGGTAATGTTCTAGGACAAAAAGGTCTGTTCCAAATGTTAAAATTCTTTCAGCAAATTTAATAATTAGGTGAGTATTTTTCTGCTCTGTATCATATTTGTCCACAAAAAAAGAAAAAAATAGAAAACAGTACCAAAAGGAATTGAATATATTGACAGAAATGGATATCCACGATTTCCAAAATAGGTTGAATATTATATTGGCTTATCAATTTTGCTCAATGTAAACATTAATTCCGCACTATGAACAGATAATCTTGTACATCAGGTAGAAGTTGTGGAAGGACCAGATAATTAGCATGAAATACAATAGAACATATTAAACCTGATAGTAATTTTGTAATAAAAACAGTTTGTAAGCAGTTTTAAATGAATGAAATCTTTTAGATTAGATCGAGAACATAATACTTTTGAATTACAATCGACAATTGAAGAAATGTATGAATATAAAAATATCAATCAATGTTCCGATTAAAAAAGCTTCCTAGGGAAACGAAGTGTGTTGCAATCGAAAAAAGAATTATGTGCCAAAAGCAGGGAATAAGCTGTGTACTATTATTTTTCTATTGAACTTAGCAGCAGCAAAGTAAAAAGTACTTTATTACAAAAAATAGAAATTAAAATGGCATAGGAATCATAAAATTTATAATAACTAATGAAATTATTGTTGATTCTATTGATTAGACCTTTCAGAAAAGATCCATATTTATCGAAACAAAACCTCTTCCTTATCTACATATAACGCATATCATTAAAATTATATTAATTGACTAGAGCTATGCGGGCGCGCTTCGCGCGCGTTTTATCGTCTGCCCTTTCGATACAACTAAGGCCATCAATTATTGTGTATTCTATCCTCTGTTACTTGATTCTTCCTATATATAGAGATATATAGGTGGAAACAAAGACAATAATAGTAGTTTTTGATGCAAGGACATAAAAGATTTTCTGTATTTACACCCATGGTGGTGCTGAACAATGTTTTTTGTATCAGCGTGCGTGAAGTGAAGACGAAAAACTCCGAAAATACATAACGTCAAATTTTACGCACACTGTAACAAAAAGTATATTTTTAATCAAATGTAATGATTTTTCAATTTATTAATTTTAAAGAAACTCTTAATTTTTATTATTTTCTATATGTAATGAATTAAATATTTGGTTCTATCTTTTCAAAATACATGAACTTTTTTTTGTACAGCTGTTGTATTATTAACATTAAAAGTTTTCTGTGCAAACCATTTTTCTTATGTTCATATTTCAAATATACATTTATAGTCTACGAAACAACCTTATTGGTCGAGAGCCGTGTGATGTCATATCACGCGTACTCTCTTTAAGCACGGATTTCATGTAGTTCTAAAGTGCTCCACTGATAAGGTAGGTATTTTCACTAAAAACCGCAAATAAACAGTGACTGAATCGATTTATCAAAATTCGGACTCTGTAAGGATAATTCTAACTACTATAGGCGGTACTTTAGAAAAAAACAAAGAAATTAATTGAGAACTGACCGAGAATTTTCTGAAATAAGTCAAAATTGCCAACTTTGAAGTGTTTCAATTTTTTGTTGAAAAATAGGCAAAATTCAAAATCTAATAAAACAGTTGGAAAATTTTATTTCAACACCCAAATAGGTCAAATTCTGCGAAAAAGGGTGAGGAATTTGATAAATAAAAAACATCTCGGATGCCATTTTTATCTATACAGTTATCGTGCAGTAACCAAAAAAAATGATTTTCCATTTAAAATCTCATGTTAAATTTCAAGGCGTTTACCGGAACAGAAGATATCTCTCAGCCTAGGGCTGTCGCTCACGTATTCGTGTTGCCAAAACCTACTTCTTTGGCACTAAGGCATTTCGAATTTCAAAAAATCGATTATTTCGATTATTTCGATGCACCCTACTATATATACCATTTCGGACAAATGCTGTTCGAACAATTGCATGCTGTTCGAATAGGATACAAGGCAGTATTAATTTGATAATATATTTGACCTTGAATTTTAAAGCAATATGGTCCTGGTCGACGATTTCTGAAATTTATCAGATGTGCATTAAACGAAGCAAAAGAAAACGCACTATTGTAACTTCTAATATTTCCATAAAAACTATCAGTGTGCTCATCAGTATCATTAAATAATGCACACAATTCTTGAGGGGGAAGCGATTGCAATGAGTACAGCGTACATCAATAGTACCAATATAATGTTCATTAATAATTTCCGTATCCTCATCATTTCTAATAGTGCGAAATATATTTGGTTTTCAAAAACGAATCTGGCTTTTCATACTTGAATGAGGTTCTCTTATATTTAAAACTACATTTTCGTCTACAACCGTATATGTACTAACAACCGGAATGTCACTTACAGTTTGATTTTCATTTATGTTTAACTCACGTTCAATATTGAATATATTTACGTTCTGAGAATGAGCTTTGTTTCTTTCATTACGGCGTTGTTGATTGGCAGGGTTTCTTTTTCGACGTTCTTCTTGAAATATTTGCTCTTCTTCAACTGCGCGTTTAACCTTTCGTTTTGGCATATTCTTATTTATTTTTATCTTTTATGGAGTATACTATTATTATGTAAATACAAACACAATTTAGATTTTAATAAGAATACAATTTTTAATTCATAATTCTCAGTTCAAATTTTATTTCACAGTTCTTCATGCTAGATTTTCAGATATGTTAAGTTTCTAATTTCAATTTTTAATGCTAACTTGTACAGTTCTAAAATTTCAATGCTGAATCTTCAAATAAGTTCCGTTTATAATTTTCAGTTTTTAATGCTAATACGACAAATTATATCTCATATATCTCCTTGGGTAACGTGGACTTCACACGATGTCGATTGAAATGATTGAAAAACGTGTTACCATCCAACATGGTTTAAACAAATTTTATGTGTTTTAAAACCATAAACTATAAACGTATCATTGTAAACTAATTATATTAATAATTAATGTTATTAATTTTACATTGAAATTATAATGAAATAAACTGAGTTAATAACCTTCAATCACCTTCAGGATCCTCGGGGGGTAAGAGATTGTTAAAAATTTAATTCAAATTTTAATTATTTTATATTAACTAAATTTTAAACTGTACAGTAAAAATTTGTTGCAAACAAATGAGATGATTCAACCTCTGTACACACTTATTTACAAATACTCATAGCTAAAGACTTATTCGAAGCGTAGGTAACTCAAAAATTAAAAATTGATTTGAAATTTAATATTAATTCTTATCACTGTTAAGAAAAATTATTGTAAGTTTCAAGCGGACTGTACTATATTTATAGTTAAGATAATTTTTTTCAAAATTTTATTGCTAATCTTTCGGAAAAGTTACAACATTGCAATGGATTCCGCTAATACGAAAATGGTTTCGATAAAAACCACTGGGTATCAAAAAATAAAAACAAACCTTTTTCATTGTACAATACATAAATAAGTGCTATCTTGCAAATTATTTCAAAATGCAACATTTTTCTGTAATGTTTTTTTAATATGATATGTAAGTTATCCAAATGTGTAACGATACAATGAAAAGTAAAAAATTAATATTTGAATACTTTATTTATAATCGTGATGATAATTTTGATGACAATCCAAATAACCAAAATTTCATACTGGCATAACCCCCGCTTGTCAAATTCTCCAACAGCACCTGAAGTTGCGATCGGGAAAGCACGTGGCAAATTCAAATCGACCAATGGCCATGAGTCTATTGCGACAACAATTATTCGAGAAATGCGATACATTTCGAGATTTTTCGTTACATGGCTTCTTTATTATTGGATATCAGAGTGATTTCCGATGTATTTTTCTACGCTGATTATGATGAAAATGCAAATTATTCAACTACATTGAGCAGAGTTTTGACTGTTTTCGGGGTTGGTGTTTAAGAATCCCGTGTCGCTTTTAAAAAATTCAAAATGGCGGATCTAAGATGGCGGACGTAAAAATGTAAAATTTAAATTAACCCCATGAAAATCAGTACTCGGGGTTTTTTGGAGTCGCTGATGACGAATCCAATGTTAGTTTCACAAAATTTAAAATAGCGAATCCAAAATGGCGGCCGCAAAATAAAAAATATACTTAGGATCTTAAAATCACCACTTCACGGGTTTTTTGTTAGCCATTAGTAATGCCAGCGATTGTTCGACCAGGGAAGACAAGACTTTGTTTTATAAAACAATCTACATGCAGTGTAAGATTCAAGATTTTATTTCAGTATAGGCTAACTAAAGTTTTTAATAGATCATATAGAATATGATCTAGTCTTTGTTTCCCTACGCGTAGATAAATTGTTTCTTTGATTTTTACAATTTTCACAATCTCTCGGACCTGGACATGATAAACACTAATGGCAACAAAAAAAATCCTGAAGTGGTGATTTTTAGATCCTAAGTTAATTCAAATTTTTTATTTTACGCCCGCCATCTTGGATCCGCCATTTTGAATTTTATGAAGGCGACACTGGTTTCTTAAACATCAACCCCGAAAACAGTTAAGTAGTGCTTTGTGTGAGCTCTGCTCAATGCAATTGAACCCCTGGCGATCATACACGGAGAGACTAGAGGCAAGATTTTCGTCCGGCCCTCTACGCGCAATAAAGGTACTAGACCACCGGACGAAAAATCTAGGTAGGCGCGCATAAAGATCGTGCATACTCCGTGGCCAAATCGAACGTGCGGAGTATAAACATTCTCCCCACTCTGCCGCACGAAATTCCTCCAAGAGTCGGACGATTTTCAGACCTGGCTCGGACGATTTTCATGCGGCAGTCGGCAGTCTCAATAAATATGTATTTTATTTTTGTTTGCCTTATGCAAAGTGTCATTTCCGAAGTATTTTTTGATGCCGAAAACAGTGGTGGCCTCAAAATTTCTTTATCATGCACAATTTTTTAAAGAAATGAGGTGAAATATGTCAAATTTTGTTTTTTACCACATGAATCATTTTTTTTTGTAGCAAATAAATAATTGCCTTAAATTTATAAGGTATCATTTTGGAAGTACTTTTTCGTGCAGACTTTTCCTATGACATCATGATAGGAAAGTGAAGTTAAGTGTGTATTTTTGCTTTATTTATATGGTGGAATATGGTCAAAAACAAAAATGTTGACATATTTAGTTTAAATTTTCACAAAATTGTGACATGATAAATAATTATGAGAGCACCATCGTTTTCAGCAAAAGTATTTACCATGTCAAAGATATAATCGACATTAGACAATGTTATATACACACTATCTGTGCTTCGATCATTATTAAAATTTCTTTTATTTTTTATTTATTAATTTTTTTCATTTAACCAGGTATACATAATAGTATATTACAGCACAAAATTTTGTGCACTCATCGAGTATTCTACTGAAGATATAGATATCTATGCACAGATCCGGTATAAAGCTGGCAGAAATATATAATATATGATATAATCAAAAATATAACACTACCCGCAACATAAGTAGTATAAAATGTATATATATATTTATAATAAGTAATTATATTAAATATGTAATATATTAATAATTATGCTGTAATAGATGCCGATGAATTTGAATAAGTTTTAATTCCTTGTTGCACTTTAATATGTAAGTTCTATTATAACAATACATCAGTAATTGTCTATCGCTAATGAATGTATAAATAATTCTCAATGAATTCAGAACCTTTATGGAACAATTCATATGAAATTGTTTATGTATTAGGTTTAAATTATTGGACTGGGGGCTCAATTATTGTAAGAAATGCAATAAATAACAAATTAATATAAATTTCGGGCTTATCATTATTTATTTTACTCCAAACAACGTTCAATTAGCACAAAATGTAGAAAAACGACATATTTCAGATTGATAAAAACAGTGGATCTATTGGAAAATTTAAATTAAATACTTCGAATCGATTTTGTATGTCTATCTGTAATAATTCGTAAAAATAAATATTTTTATACGAAAGCTTCATAAAAATTCTGCAGAAACCATGTGTTGTGTTAATTTATTATACTAATTTTTTGGAGTTTAAATCATTTATAGAAATTAAAGTAGACATTTTTATTTAATCTAAACAGTTCTATAATATTTAATACAAGCGATATATTATTATTATATATGGTCCGAATTCAGTTTCATGTCCTAAAGATAAGAGAATAGTTAAATAAAGAAAACAAAAATATGAAAAAAACAATTACACATTTGGAGTGGAATGCCCCATAAATTCGATTTTTTAAGTAGAAAGATAGTATATAGATATAGATAATATATAATATATAATGTAATCAAAAATATAACACTACCCACAACATAAGTAGTATAAAATGTATATATATATATTTATAATAAGTAATTATATAAAATATATTATATATTAATAATTATGCTGTAATAGATGCCATATATATATATCGTGCATTCCATGTCAACCGGGCCAGCTTGATATCTCAAAAACGGGTATTTTTTTTCTACGAAATTTTCTACAGATCATCTGTGACATGTGAACTTTCACTCTGAATTTTTTCAGAATTAGGTTTTTTCTTATTTCTAAATGGCGGACGAAAGTATCTCAAAAAACATATTTTTGTTGTATTTTGTGTTAATTTAACATAGTTTGGATAAAAATAAATAATGATAAACCCGAGATTAATATTTCATTTCTTATTTATTGCATTTCTAACAATAACTATTGAAGAAAAAAATAAAATTCAAAATGGCGGACGAGAATGACTCAAAATCGTGTTTTTCTACATTTTGTGCTAATTGAACGTTGTTTGGAGTAAAATAAATAATGATAAGCCCGAAATTTATATTAATTTGTTATTTATTGCATTTCTTACAATAATTGAGCCCCCAGTCCAATAATTTAAACCTAATACATAAACAATTTCATATGAATTGTTCCATAAAGGTTCTGAATTCATTGAGAATTATTTATACATTCATTAGCGATAGACAATTACTGATGTATTGTTATAATAGAACTTACATATTAAAGTGCAACAAGGAATTAAAACTTATTCAAATTCATCGGCATCTATTACAGCATAATTATTAATATATTACATATTTAATATAATTACTTATTATAAATATATATATACATTTTATACTACTTATGTTGCGGGTAGTGCTATACTTTTGATTATATTATATATTATATATTTCTGCCAGCTTTATACCGGATCTGTGCATAGATATCTATAACTTCAGTAGAATACTCGATGAGTGCACAAAATTTTGTGCTGTAATATACTATTATGTATACCTGGTTAAATGAAAAAAAATTAATAAATAAAAAATAAAAGAAATTTTAATAATGATCGAAGCACAGATAGTGTGTATATAACATTGTCTAATGTCGATTATATCTTTGACATGGTAAATACTTTTGCTGAAAACGATGGTGCTCTCATAATTATTTATCATGTCACAATTTTGTGAAAATTTAAACTAAATATGTCAACATTTTTGTTTTTGACCATATTCCACCATATAAATAAAGCAAAAATACACACTTAACTTCACTTTCCTATCATGTCATAGGAAAAGTCTGCACGAAAAAGTACTTCCAAAATGATACCTTATAAATTTAAGGCAATTATTTATTTGCTACAAAAAAAATTGATTCATGTGGTAAAAAACAAAATTTGACATATTTCACCTCATTTCTTTAAAAAATTGTGCATGATAAAGAAATTTTGAGGCCACCACTGTTTTCGGCATCAAAAAATACTTCGGAAATGACACTTTGCATAAGGCAAACAAAAATAAAATACATATTTATTGAGACTGCCGACTGCCGCATGAAAATCGTCCGAGCCAGGTCTGAAAATCGTCCGACTCTTGGAGGAATTTCGTGCGGCAGAGTGGGGAGAATGTTTATACTCCGCACGTTCGATTTGGCCACGGAGTATGCACGATCTTTATGCGCGCCTACCTAGATTTTTCGTCCGGTGGTCTAGTACCTTTATTGCGCGTAGGTATTGCACTACTCTATCTACAATCTAACGTATTTTTCCAAATTATGGTTAGTTATTACGGAAATTTTTTAAACATTGGTTTTTGTTTTACTGCACAAAATTGATATTGAAAGCTTCAAACACTTCGGGAGTCGAGGGAATTTCAATAAATCGAAATTTCCTTCCCGCCGAAAATTCGAGGAAGGTTTAAAGAAGTTTTTTGTTAAGTTATAGACTAATCTGACTCGTAGTTTTCAAGTAACTATTGAAAGTTGTAATTCTGTCGCGTCGCGTCGTCTCGAATATTCGTGATGATATTTTTAACAAAAAATTCGCGTAATTAATTTTCTTATTAAGATATCTAATGAAAACTTTAAAATTTGAAAGTCAAAAAATTACGAGCCGAGGGGCCAACCGAATTCTCCGGCGTTTCGCGCGTATCTCGTTTTGATCGCCAGGGGATCAATTAAATAATATGAATTTTCATCATAATCACTAGAAATAGCAAGGTTAAAATCATTTTTTTTTTTCAAAACTATGAAATTTTTTTTAAAACTATCTTATGATTTTTGTAGGGGAAGAACCAAGCTTTAATTTAAGTCTTTAGCACGTCAGGTTTCAGAGAAAATTAGGGGTAAAAACACCCAAAACGCGTTTTTTTGTGTCTTTATCCCCACTTTTCTCAAAATCATGACGTGATAGGCATTTTTTGACTTCAGATTCGTGTTCAGCGCACAAAAATACGTCGAAAATCACTCTGATATTTAAAAATAAAAATCCGTGCAGACCTGTGTACTTGTCTTTTAGGGCGTGGTCTTTACCTTGACTCGCTGCTGGGGTATTACCGATTGCAAGTACTGCTTCTATACCAATTCTGGGACTTCGTATATAATATAATTTACATGAAGAAATATATAGATATATTGGTACATTACATCAATAAGCATATAGCGAATGTATAAGAGCATAACATCCGGTAGTGCCCTGTAATTTCCTTATTTCACATAAAGAAAAAATTGTTTTCTGGGATGTGGAACTGTTGCAGATGGCTGTAATATCAGTATACGAAATATATGTATGTATATATTATTATAACAATTGCAAACCTCGTATTCAGAGAACTTAAAATGTGACGAACGAGAAAAATCAGAAACGGCATAGTTTCTTTCTCATTTTATTTTGTTAATTTTAATTAATTATTTATTGTTATAAGGGGGTTCTAAAGTGTCCCGCCGATAAAGTAGGAATTTAAGCTAACAAATGTAAATTAACAATTACTCAAACGACTTTTCAAAATTTGGGCTTTATGAAAGCAATTCTAACCACTTTATGTGATCTCCTAAAAAATATCAAACAAATATGTAGAGAATTGACCGAGAATTTTCTGACATAGATGATTTTTACTTATTTCATAAAATTCTCAGTAAATTTTCGATAAATTTTTCTCCCTCACCTCACGCATTACATATACATTTTCCGCAATCTTATCTAATAGAATTTTCATCTTCACTACGACTATGTCATAAGAGCTCGAGTAGCAAATAGTGAAATAATGCAGGAGGGCCAGTTATTTCTTTACATGGCTATTGGGACTCCACACTGTAAAAAAGGTCATGAAATTTAATGTACATTTAATGTACACTAGTACCCAATTTGGAAATCTCGGTTAGAAATCGAGGAGCAAAGTGAAGAACTCAACCGTGCGAGCTTACAATGGACCCGCTTAGTGTCCTCCTCAAAGAGTCGAACAATCCGTGGGGTTACAGCGCATCGGGAGTCCAACGCAAGCTACATTTGTAATTAATTTAAAGTTGGTTAGAGTAAAATTGTTTATTAGTATCGGTAAATATCCGTACAACCGTTTCTCGCGACAGTTTGTCGTAGACTAAATACTGAAATTACCGGTGAGTCCCCGAAATTTAAATATTAATCACTGTTTACATTCTTACAGTTCGTCCATCCTGACAGTAATTCGCCCCGAATGTACATAAATTTTAATATGTTCATTAAGATAAATTAGTCACACACACATTTGATACAATAAATAATGCTCGCACGCATAGGTTTTCCGCTTATCATTACAAATTTTACAAGGCGATGACCATTCTTTGATACACACTTCGTCAAATAAACTCCAGACTCTCATTTCGTTTTCAGGAAACTTTCGAGAAAAGCCTTTTCCAAATTAGTCTTGTATGAAGCAATTTGCAAAAGTTACCTTCTCAAAAATTTCTTTCATCACATACCGAGGAATACTCCCCAACCGAATTCTCCGGCGTTTCGCGCGTATCTCGTTTTGATCGCCAGGGATTCAATTAAATAATTTGAATTTTCATCATAATCACTAGAAATAGCAAGGTTAAAATCATTTTTTTTTTTCAAAACTATGAAATTTTTTTTAAAACTATCTTATGATTTTTGTAGGGGAAGAACCAAGCTTTAATTTAAGTCTTTAGCACGTCAGGTTTCAGAGAAAATTAGGGGTAAAAACACCCAAAACGCGTTTTTTTGTGTCTTTATCCCCACTTTTCTCAAAATCATGACGTGATAGGCATTTTTTGACTTCAGATTCGTGTTCAGCGCACAAAAATACGTCGAAAATCACTCTGATATTTAAAAATAAAAATCCGTGCAGACCTGTGTAATTGTCTTTTAGGGTGTGGTCTTTACCTTGACTCGCTGCTGCGGTATTACCGGTTGCAAGTACTGCTTCTATACCAATTGTGGGACTTCGTATATAATATAATTTACATGAAGAAATATATAGATATATTGGTACATTACATCAATAAGAATCTATAAGAGCATAACATCCGGAAGTGCCCTGTAATTTCCTCATTTCACATAAAGAAAAAATTGTTTTCTGGGATGTGGAACTGTTGCAGATTGCAGTAATATCAGAATACGAAATATATGTATGTATATATTATTATAACAATTGCAAACCTCGTATTCAGAGAAGTTAAAATGTGACGAACGAGAAAAATCAGAAACGGCATGGTTTCTTTCTCATTTTATTTTGTTAATTTTAATTAATTATTTATTGTAATAAGGGGGTTCTAAAGTGTCCCGCCGATAAAGTAGGAATTTGCGCTAACAAATGTAAATTAACAATTACTTAAACGATTTTTCAAAATTTGGGCTTTATGAAGGCCTTTCTAACCACTTTATGTGATCTCCTAAAACCCAGGTAGCAATTTCGAAGGTCTGCCGGAGTTAACCACCGGCAGGGTACTGACCCAGTAATGAAACACATACTGACTTATGGAGCGGAATCAGTACTGGCTACACCACCGGTAAAGTACTGAACCAGTACTGACCGTCAGTACTGACATACGGAGTTGAGTCAGTATCGACTTCCGTACCACATCAGTGCTGACTCTATACTGGCAGTCAGAAGCAATGTCCGAAACTTAATTAATATATAGGGAAATGTTTATTATTAAAAAATAATTAGACAAGATCAGAGACAAATTAGAGATTCTTTTGTGTAATAATTTCTATTTAACAAATAAAAGTTTATCCGTAAGCATAACCGGGGTTTTTAAGACTTTTTTTATTTTTACCCCCATTGCTAGTACCCTCCTCACATAGAAAATTAAAAATAATAGCACACAGCGTTTCTTTTGAAAAATAACGACTATTTTTGTTTCGAACAAAATTGTTTAGCTTTTGAAGTTTTATATAGGACATGGATCTAAAAATAATTTCAACCTAAGCAAACAATACATATATATATATTTTTTTTATTTAATGTAACTTTGCAAAATTTGGATGTATCTTAATGTATCAGTTCCGAAATTACGTTTTGCAACATAGCGTGTGGCGTAATGGTTAGCGTGCGTGCTTTATGATCTAAAGGTCGTAGGTTCGGATCCCGGTGGATGCAAAAGCTTTTTTTCATTTATATTTGCGAATTATTTAGAATTATAAGAAAATAGAGTATAAAATGTGAAATACTTAATGCGAGAAACAACAATAATATATAATAAATTGTTTTTTTTATTCTCAAGAATTATACCGGCAATCAGTACTGGTCCAGTACTGCTCGACTCCGGCAGTCAGTACTGGAGAGCGTTACCAGCCTGGGGTGGGCCATTACTGACTCAGTACTGACGGTCAGTACTGAACTCCGGCAGTCAGTACTGAATCAGTACTCTGCCGGTGGTCAATTGCTACCTAGGGGAAGCTGCGTATCACGATATAACTTATAAATGTCATTAAAGAGCAGTATTACACCATATCTATTGTCAGTTTATTGAAAGCACTTATCGCATTTGTATGCATATATCGTGAAAAAAATTGAAATTTATACATATGAATCCTACGTCGTCCTTATTCTGAACATTACATGGTAATGCTAAATTCATATAATCATTCATAAACATTTATGCCCCCCCCCCCCCCACCCCCCCCCCCCCCCACCCCCCCCCCCCCCCACCCCCCCCCCCCCCCACCCCCCCCCCCCCCCACCCCCCCCCCCCCCCACCCCCCCCCCCCCCCACCCCCCCCCCCCCCCACCCCCCCCCCCCCCCACCCCCCCCCCCCCCCACCCCCCCCCCCCCCCACCCCCCCCCCCCCCCACCCCCCCCCCCCCCCACCCCCCCCCCCCCCCACCCCCCCCCCCCCCCACCCCCCCCCCCCCCCACCCCCCCCCCCCCCCACCCCCCCCCCCCCCCACCCCCCCCCCCCCCCACCCCCCCCCCCCCCCACCCCCCCCCCCCCCCACCCCCCCCCCCCCCCACCCCCCCCCCCCCCCACCCCCCCCCCCCCCCACCCCCCCCCCCCCCCACCCCCCCCCCCCCCCACCCCCCCCCCCCCCCACCCCCCCCCCCCCCCACCCCCCCCCCCCCCCACCCCCCCCCCCCCCCACCCCCCCCCCCCCCCACCCCCAAAAATGACGACCTGCGGTGGTAAGGCTTCTAGCCGAAGAATCCCCCATCGCTGGGCGTGGGTTCCTACTGTTCAAGCGGCTACGGCCGTGGGGGCAGGTGGGCGGGGTGGCCCAAGGATTGCAGGAGGGCATCACCGACAAAGGCCCAGAACATCGCTCTGGAAATATAAGGAACTCTTGAGGATAACCAGGCCAAGAGCTTCTGATAAGGCTACTGGAGACGATGCGGAATATTCTCTCGAAGTTAGGACAAGGGGACAGATTATGGAGGCACGATGGAAAGGAGCATGAACTTGACCCATTCGCCAGTAAAAGCGATTCTATCCTAAGGATCACCTCCTTTAGGAGAAAGGAAAAGAAGGCGTTAAGGGTAGTACATCCCGACTAAGGACTTAGGCGGGGAATAAGCGGACCACAACCAGGGAAGCTCAGACGAGCAAGTCAAGCAAACTCGCAGGGGAAATAAATCAAAATGCCCAAAGACTCAGCAGAGATAATAAAGGAAGGCATACAAACCGAAAATCGAATATGGCGAAATCAGTAGCTCCTTTAAACAAGGACTATCGGAAAAGGCTACTTTCAATAGATCTTACCGCCATAAGTAGACCTAAAGAAATCGAGGCAGAAAACCTCCAGACAGAAAACGAACAACTGCGTTCCCGGATCTCCATTCTAGAGAAGCTGTACGCAAGAGCGGAACCAAACGCCAGTAAAAAAACCGACGGAACGGAAAGATGCGAGCAATGCACCAAAAGGCAGAAGACCAGCCAACGAAGGAAAGAGCTCAAAACAGTTGAAAGCTATGAAAGCTTCTGTAACATCACGGGAGAGGACTGGAACGAGGAGGTCTTCCCGAGAGCAAAGGCCGTCCCGGGAAATATCTGGGACGTGCCGTTGACACGGGATGTAGTATTACCCTGTAATGCTGACTTCTCTTCGGAAGACAAACAAGTTAGCAGAGCCATCAACACATATGGTGGAAGGGATGGCCTACTGAGACAGGGGAGAAAAGCGGGCGAAACGGCGAGGATGCAGCAGACCATAGGTTTCCCCAAAGACGACGGAAGCTTTGCCCAGTCAACGAGGCTGTTCCACTATGCCATACTTAGCGACAGACCACCAGGCAGCGAAGAGTTTGACGAGGCTATGTTCAATTGTCTAGTAGCCCTCAAAAAGAGCACCGAAACAGGGGAAAACAAGATCATTGCCGTGCCAGACCTCAGCGGTGTGGTAGGCCTGAAATTCACCCAGATGCTGGAGTACCTGTTCGCAGACACAGGCCTGCTAGTGGAAGTGTATATACCAGAGCCGCCTAAGGAGGGAAAAAGTACGCAAAAACCCCCCTTCAAAGGAACGGGAACCAGAAAAGAAGCCGCAAGCAAGAAGTATGACAAGACTATCCCCCTCGTAATTCAGGCGAAAGGGAGAAATTACTCGGATGTCCTGAAGCAGGTGAAGCTGGCCGTCTGCCCAAAGAGCATCGGGGTTGACGTCAAAGAAATGCGTCGTACCAAGAACGGAGACCTTCTGGTAACGATCCAAAACGGCATGGAAAAAGCCGAGGCGCTGAAGAAAGCCCTGCAAGAGAACCTACCGGATACGGAAACGCGTCTCCCCGTCCGGAGGAAGGTTCTGCACGTCAAGGACATGGACGAAACCACTACCACGGAAGACATACAAGAAGCCATCTCCGAAGAACTCCAGGTAGCAAAGGAGGAATTCGAGGTACGGGCTCTTAGGCCGGCCTTCGGTAACCGTAGAAATGTGACCATCGTGATGAGAGACAAGGAGGCGGATAGGCTGATCCGCAAAGGCCGGATAAAAATCGGAGGATGGTCAACCTGCCGGATCCTAGAAAGGAAGACGGGGAACTACTGCTTCCGATGCTGGGAAACTGGACACGAGCAGTCCCAATGCAAAGGCCCCGACAGAAGAAACCTCTGCATGAGATGCGGAGAAGAGGGGCACAAAGCCTTGGAGTGCAGCAACGATCCATACTGCGTGCGCTGCCGTAAGAAAGGCCACAAATTCAGTGACAACCGAGGACACACCGTAAAGGAGAAAACTGGAGACACGAACGACGAAAGTGAAAGTCCTACAGATAAACTTAGCCCGTAGGCGCCCCTCCCACGACCTGGCAATAGCTACGGCCAGAGAGCTGGGGGCAGGATTAATCGTCGTCTGCGAGCCAAACAAGAAAGCGATCAAGGAACAAAAAGACTGGATCAGCGATGACAACCTGGACACAGCCATCAAGGTGCTAGATCCGGGTATCATTGCGGTAGGACAAGGAAAGGGCAAAGGGTTCACCTACGTGACTACGCCCTCCTTCACTATCTTCAGCTGTTACGCTTCGCCTAACCAGGAGATCGGAGAGCTGGAAGACACCCTCGAAGATATCGGCGCGAGGATGGGACATGGACGCGGGGACGCTATCATCGCTGGCGACTTTAATGCCAAATCCCCACAATGGGGCATGCGCACTGCGGACGCCAGAGGCGCGGTGTTGACAGAGTGGATCGCCCAATGCGACCTGACAGTAAAAAATGAAGGTACAACACCAACCTTCGAACGGGAAGGCTACGGGTCAATAATTGATCTGACCATGGCCACCACAGGCCTAGCAGGCAGGATCCAGCAGTGGGAAGTCAGCGACAGGGAAACGCTCAGCGATCACAACTATATCGTGTTCAATGTCAGCGATAACACTCAACCCCTGGCACCCGCCACCAGCCAGAACAAACCCCCGGGATGGAACATCAACAAGATGGACCGAGGGATGCTGGAGAGGGCTATCGAACAGATAGAAGTATCCCCCTATACAACAACTGCAGAGGGATTCACCGCTACACTGACGAGGATATGCCGAGAGTGCATGCCCAAAAAAAAGCCCGTCAAATGGGGGACACCAGTCTACTGGTGGAACCCAGATATAGCAAGCTTGAGGAAAGAATGCATCCAGGCAAGGAGAAGATATACGAGGTACGGGAAGAGTAACGACCTGGAACAGAGGCGCCTCTGGTGGGACACGCTGTCCGACCGAAAAAGGAGGCTGACGAAGGCCATAAAGGCAGCGAAGCGCAACAGCTGGAAAACGTTGTGCGACGAAGTGAACCATGACGTATGGGGCAAAGGCTACCAGATAGTCAGAAAGAGGCTATTGGGAAACCCCCCCAGAGAAGCAATGACGATGGGGACCGTGAGAAGGGTTGCGGCATACCTCTTCCCTGAACACGAAGAAGTGAGTTTTGACCGCCAGGGACCTATCGGGGTCGAACCGTATACGCGGCAGGAGCTGCAAGAGGCGTGCAGAAAGCTGCGGAACGGGAAGACACCGGGCCCGAGTAACATTCCCTCCGAAATTCTGAAGGAGGTTGCCGCGGGTAGACCGGATTACGTCCTCGAGGTCTACAACAGACTGGCCAACAGGGGGGAGTTCCCGGCGATCTGGAAAAGAGCTAGGCTCGTGCTTCTCAGGAAGGGGAAGAAACCAGCTGAAGAGCCCACCTCGCACAGACCCATCTGCCTCCTCGACGCGGAAGGAAAGCTGTACGAGCACCTGATTCTGGCCCGCCTGAAGAAAGAACTGGAACGCACCGGAGATCTGGCGGAAAACCAGCACGGCTTCAGGGAGGGTAGACAAACGACGGACGCCGTGAAAAACGTCATGGAAGCAGCAGTACAGGCGGCGGCCCGCCCGAAGTACAGAAGACCTCTGTGCGCTGCCATTATGCTGGATGTCCGAAACGCCTTCAATAATGCCTCGTGGCAGGCCATCCTGGAGGCTCTACGGGACAGGGGCGTGGAGGAAAACCTCATCGGTATGATAGCCTCCTATCTATCGGAGCGATCCATCAACCTGGAAGCGGAAGGGGAGTCCGACGTCAGGAGGGTGACAAGCGGTGTCCCACAGGGATCCGTGCTGGGCCCCATCCTCTGGAATGTCCAGTATGACGACCTACTGAGAATGGAGTTACCTGACGGAGCAAAGATCGAGGGCTTCGCAGACGATGTCGCGGTTATCGCCACAGCAGACAACGAGAGCCAGCTCATGGATATAGTCAACACGTCCACCCTAAGAGTGGGAAGATGGCTAAAGAGCCGGAAGCTAGAGATCGCGCCGGAGAAGACAGAGGCGATACTCCTGACGAATAAGAGAAAAATCGGTCCAATACACTTCACAATTGAAGAGGTCGAGGTTCAGCCGACGAACGCGGTGAAATACCTCGGAGTCTGGCTGGACCAGAAGATGACGTTTTCTCGCCACATCGAAGAAGTGACCCAGAAAGCAGAAAGGACAACGACGGCCCTGGCTAGTCTCATGCCGAACATCAGGGGCCCAAGACCATCTAAGAGGAGGATCCTGGCCAGTGTGGTCCACTCCCAGCTGCTGTATGCTGCCCCCGTTTGGGCAGATGCACTGAATAGAGAGTACCTGCGGAAAAAAATGTCCGCAGTACAGAAGACCGTCTGTAACAGGGTGTGCAGCGGCTACCGCACGGTATCGGCAGAGGGCGCGGGGGTAATTGCCGGCATCCCCCCGATCGAGCTGCTGGCGAAAGAGAGGCAGCGTATATACGAGGGCGCCCAGAGACAAGAAGCCAGAGAAGAACTGCTGCGTAGTTGGCAAGAGAAATGGGAAAAGGGAAGACACGGCCGGTGGACGTTCAGCGTCATCCCAGACGTGAAGACGTGGGTAGAGAGAAGCCATGGGGAGGTGGACTACTTCCTGACACAGGCTCTCTCTGGACACGGATGCTTCCGCAAATACCTGTTTGTCAGGAAAAAGACGACCAGCGATAGATGTTACTACTGCTCAGAAACGGATGACGTCGAACACACACTGTTCGCATGCACGAGATGGCAGGCCGAGAGGGATTCCTTCAGGGAAGAGACAGGAAAAGACTTCGATGCAATATCTATGATGGCGTGCCTTCTGAGCTCGCCAGAAGGCTGGACGACGACGTACCAAGCTATCCGAGGCATAGTGGAAAGCAAGGAGAGAGAAATAAGACTGTTGATAAGACAGGAACAATCCAGGGGAAACTCAAACTAAAAATTAAGATATTTAATTTATTGAGAGACAAGACTGAATGACACTGAGACGACAGACAGACGGGAAAGGCTTTTAACAGCCAGACAGTCCCCGTGTGGAAGGAATGCTAACGCGGTTTCCCACACGGCCGACCGATTCTTCGGGGAGGTTTTTTAGTCAGTAAGAATCTGACACTACCCTCATACCAACTTCGAGGGTGTCATATGTAAGATTTTTCCTTCCCAACCAAAAAAAAAAAAAAAAAAAAAATCTATCTATCTATCTATCTATCTATCTATCTATCTATCTATCTATCTATCTATCTATCTGGTGTCGGGTTTTTCTGGTCCCGCATCCAGCGCCTCCCCGGGTGGCGGATAGGGGAACGCTCATTAGATATAATGGGTACCGGGGAAATAAAATACCCGGGGCGGACCAAAACCAGTATTATCGGGTAGAGCGAACTACGACGTCAGAACATCGGAGAACACAGCTGGTGGAGGGATGGTCACGGCCTCCACCAGTGGTCATGCGACTGCGACTAACAGAAATGAGAACCTCAGCGAAAGAGACCTGGAAGCCGAGGACCCATTTAAGAGGAGGGACTCCATCCTAAGAACGCCTCCCCATGTACTGGGCAGAACATATTCCTTGCCTGATATGACTCCAAACCTGGTGGAAACGAAAAGGAGGGCAAGTCAATATCGTGATGGTAGTAGAGGAGATGAAGTAAACCCGCCCAAGAATGGAAACACGGAAGAATTGGAAATGGAGAATGTCCAACAGACTTCTATGCAGGGCGATATTGGACCAGGGAAATTAGCCGAATTCTTCGATAACGCCGTACGTAACATTCAGAGTGGCTTATCAAGGACGGAAACGGCAGGCGCGGGAGTCGAGGAAACGGATACGCAGAAGAGAAAGAGAGACGAGATGACACCTGAAAAACGAAAAAGGGAACGCAAGAAATGCGCAGCCTACATCACAGCCGTGGAAGAAGTGGTACGGCAGATCGAAAAACTTGATTGTGTCCTTAGAGGCATGTACAAGCCAAAGAGGGAAATCACTGAGATCAGTAGCTCCCTTCTACATAAAGCAGAGATACTTAGGTCTGACCGGTTCAAGAGTAAAATAGAGGCCAGGAGCGACCTCGTAGAAGCCTTGCAGCAGGAAAATGACCGACTTCGAGGAAGATTGAGTAAGACGGAGGCGGAGGTGGAAAGAATGCTAGCAGAAAAGAAACAGCTTACGGAAGCAAGGTACGAGGGTCCTTCGAAAGACAGGGACGGAGATCGGTCCGGGAAGTGCGACCGATGTGCAAAAAAGCAATACGCCATCAAGCGCCGGACGGAGCTGAAGACTAACGAGTCCTACGAAAATTTCTGTAGCATTACGGAGGAGGATTGGGATGCGGAAATCTTCCCGCGAGTAAAGGCCATTCGGATGGATATTTGGGAAACCCCGTGGACGCGGGATGTTGTAATACCCTGCACTGCGGATATTTCATCCACAGATAAACTGGTTAAAAGAGCCATTGACATCTTTGGTGGAAAGCACGGATTACAAAGACAGGGATGCAAGGCGGGTGAAGTGGCCTGCATGCAACAGAGCAGGGGCTTCCCGGAAGCGGATGGGAGTTTCGTTCAGTCATCGAGACTCATCCACTATGCCATCCTGAGCGATAAACCAGTAGGCAGTGATGAGTATGATGAGGCGATGTTCGACTCTTTGAACGCTCTCAAGAACAACGTAGGCGCCGAGGAACATAAGATCATCGCAGTTCCCGACATTAAAGGAGTGACGGGTCAAAAACTCATACAGATGGTGGAATACCTGTTCTCAGACACGGAAGTTCGGGTGGAAGTGTGCAAGGCGGACCACACGCCAAGAACTGGGGGAAACCTACAGCCAGATCCCCAGAAAAAAGACACAATCGCCAAGAAGAACTCGACAAAGAAAGGCAAATTTCCCACCCCCCTAGTGGTCCAGGCAGGTGGGAAAAACTACGCGGAGGTTCTGAGACAGGTAAAGGAGACCGTGAATCCGAAAAGCCTGGGTGTCGTTATTAAAGACACTCGACGAACGAAAAATGGCGACCTCCTCGTTTTGGTGAGAAATGGGATGGAGAAAGCGGAAGCCCTGAAGAAAGCCCTGCAGGAGAAAATACCGGACATTAACACGCGCCTACCGGTAAGGAAGAAGGTCCTTCACATAAAGGGTATGGATGGTGCGACAACCAGAGAAGAAATCCAGGAGGCAATTGTGGAGGAATTCAACATAAACAAGGAGGAATTTGAATTAAGAGCCCTCAGGCCGGCGTTCGGAAATCGGCAGAACGTGACACTCGTACTGAGAGACAGAGAGGCAGACTGGATGATTCAAAAGGGCACCATAAGGATAGGTGACTGGGCAAGCTGTCGGATCCAGGAAAGAACGAAGGAGAATTATTGCTTTTGATGCTGGGAAACGGGTCACGTCCGGTTAGAATGCAAAGGCCCCGATAGGAGCAATCTCTGCAGGAGATGCGGCCAGGAAGGCCACAAAGCCGCAATATGCCACAACGAACCTTTCTGCGTGCGCTGCCAGGTGGAAGGTCATAAATTCAATGACAACCGAGGACACTCCTTATCGGAAAAGAAGAAACCAGAAGAAGTTCGTAACGGTTGTGAAAGTTCTTCAAATTAACGTGGGTCGCAGACGTCCTGCCCATGATTTCGCAGTGGCTACAGCCAGGGAAATCGGCGCAGGCGTAATAGCCCTCAGTGAGCCGAATAGAAACGCATTAAAAGATCAAGCTAGCTGGATCTGTGACGATGACCTAAACACGGCCATCAAAGTGCTGGATCCTGACCTGCCTATCGAAAGTGAGGGTAAAGGAAAGGGGTTTTCGTACGTGAAAATATCTTTGTACACCATCTACAGCTGTTATGCGTCACCCAACCAGGAAATCGGAGAACTGGAAGACATATTGGAAGAAGTGGGAGAGATGTCGAGTCAAGGTCGTAGCGACGCGATCATAGTGGGAGACTTTAATGCCAAATCCCCGCAGTGGGGTATGCACCACATGGATGCAAGAGGAGGGGTGGTGTCCGAGTGGATCGCAAAGTGCGATCTGTCCATCAAGAACGAAGGTTCGGCTCCAACTTATGAAAGAGAAGGCTACGGATCGATACTCGACCTCACTTTGGCAACGGCCGGCATGGCAGGCCGGATCGCCCATTGGCAGGTTAGCGAGAGGGAATCACTCAGCGACCACAACTACATCCTGTTCAGCGTGGGCGACACCATTCAGTCCCCTCCCACCCAGACGTGGAGAAACGGATGGAATGTGAAAAAGATCGACCGAGAGATGTTAGCGAGGGCCATCGAACGAGTTGAAGAGACCCCATATACAACGACCGCCGAGGGATTTACCAAGACGCTGAAGAAGGTGTGCAAGGAGTGCATGCCTCGAAAGAAGCCAATAAAGTGGGGTGCGCCCGCCTATTGGTGGAGCCAGGAGATTGCAGATCTGCGGGCAGACTGTAACCGGGCAAGGAGAAAGTACACGAGGTGCGGGACAACCAACGACCTAGCACAAAGAGGCCTCAGATGGGAGGAACTCGCGGAGAAGAGAAAGAAGCTGAAAAAGGCGATCAAATCAGCAAAGCGAAACAGCTGGAAGGCACTCTGCGATGAGATGGAAGAGGATATATGGGGAAAAGGCTACCAGATAGTCCGGAAGAGGCTCTCAGGCAACCCCCCCAAAGGTGCCATGACAATGAAGACTGTAGAGGAGGTCGCCACACATTTATTTCCAGCACACGATGACGTCCAATTCCAGCTTCAGAGGACAAAGGAAATAGCGCCATTTTCCAGGGAAGAGCTACAAGCCGCATGTAGGAAATTGAACATCAAGAAGTCGCCAGGACCCGAAAACATCCCCTCGGAAATCCTGAAGGAAGTGGCCGAGCGCAAACCGGATTATGTGCTGGAAGTGTATAACGGTCTAGCCAGAAAAGGGGAGTTTCCGAAGAGTTGGAAAAGAGCCAGACTAGTGCTGCTCAGGAAGGGTAAGAAGCCCATAGAAGAAGCAAGCTCGCACAGACCCATATGCCTCCTCGACGTAGAGGGAAAACTGTACGAGCACTTGATACTCGCTCGTTTGAAGCTGGATTTGGAGACTCGAGGGGTACCAGCGGAAAATCAGTATGGCTTCCGAGAGGGTAAGCAGACGGTGGATGCAGCGAAGAGGATCATGGAAGCGGCTAGTCTAGCGGCCTCCCGACCGAAGCATAGCAGACCTCTGTGCGCAATGATCATGTTGGACGTACGGAACGCCTTCAACAGCGCATCCTGGCAGATTATTCTGGAAACGTTGCGAAATAAAGGAATCGACGAGAATATCATCAGTCTGATCGCCTCTTACCTGTCTGAAAGATCGATCCTACTGGAAGCAGAGGGTGAGACCAAGGCCAGAAGCGTGACAAGTGGTGTCCCACAGGGTTCGGTATTGGGTCCGACGCTGTGGAACATTCAGTATGACGACCTGCTGAGGATGGAGCTCCCGAGAGGAGCTGACATCGTGGGCTTTGCCGACGATATCGCTATCATCATCACGGCCGAGGGCGAAAACCAGTTGAGGGACACAGCCAACATAGCCACTCTTAGAGTAAGCAGATGGCTGAAGAGCCGGAAACTGGAACTAGCGCCGGAAAAGACAGAGGCGGTTATTCTGACCAATAAGAGAAAGGTCGGACCCATACAGTTTACCGTCGAGGAGGTAGAGATAAAACCGTCGAGAACGGCAAAATACCTGGGGGTGTGGTTGGACCAGAAGATGACCTTCTCCCATCATATACGAGAGACCATCCAGAAAGCGGAGAAGACAATGACGGCTCTGGCCAGCCTCATGCCAAACATCAGGGGCCCAAGACCATCCAAGAGAAGGATCCTAGCCAGCGTAGTCCACTCTCAGCTGCTGTATGCTGCCCCCGTTTGGGCAGACGCAATGAAAAGAGAGTACCTGCGGAAAAAAATGACCCGAGTTCAGAAGACCGTTTGCATCAGGATATGCAGCGGCTACCGTACGGTATCGGCGGAAGGCGCGAGGGTAATCGCCGGCATTCCCCCGATCGAGCTGCTGGCGAAAGAGAGGCAGCGCATATACGAGGGCGCCCTGAGACAGGAAGCTAGAGAAGATCTGTGGCATAGCTGGCAAGAAAAATGGGAAACGGGAAGACACGGCCGGTGGACATTTAGCCTCATCCCAGACGTGAAGTCGTGGGCAGAAAGAAACCATGGGGAGGTGGATTACTTCTTGACACAGGCTCTATCAGGACATGGATGCTTCCGCAAGTATCTGTTTGACCGGAAAAAATCGACAAGCGATAAATTTTTCTATTGCTCGGAAACAGACGACGCCAAACACACACTGTTCGCATGCACGAGATGGCAGGCCGAGAGAGACTCGTTCGCAGAGAAGACAAGATTACAGTTTAATCAGATGAATATGATGACGGGCCTCCTCATTTCTGAGGAAGGGTGGACGATAACCTACCAGACGATACGAGGAATCGTAGAAACAAAGGAGAGGGAAATAAGACTGATGATAAGACAAGAGCAGCATGATACGAGCACATGAAAACTCATTTACTCATTTACTTATTTATTTATTCTAACTTATTAGAGAAGCAAGACTGAGTAGATGGATGGACGACGTATATACGAGATAGGCTTTAACCGCATTGTTCTTTGTTTAAATGTTTAAGACTTTAATTTATTTAATTTATTTAATTTATTATAGATAAAAGACTGATCGCACAGATAAAACGAGACGGGCATTAATCGCCAGACAGTCCCCGTGTGGAAGGAATGCTAACGCGGTTTCCCACACGGCCGACCGATTCTTCGGGGAGGTTTTTTAGTCAGTAAGAATCTGACACTACCCTCATTCCATCTTAGAGGGTGTCATATGCAAGATTTTTCCTTCCCAACCCCAAAAAAAAAAAAAAAAAAAAAAAAAAAAATCTATCTATCTATCTATCTATCTATCTATCTATCTAAAAGACGAAGGACAACTGACAGCTCTTCCCGAATGTGTTGCCGACGGAACCGAACCATTGATCCCTATGTCGGTAACTTACCGACAGTCTATCTCCGGTTTGCGAACCTTCGGACTTCTTGTTCCCCGGGTGGCCAGCCACGGCAGATCTCGACGCCCCGAGTCCCCGCGCGTGTTACCCTCCGGGTACTATCCATCGGAAGGCGAATCGCCGGCAGATCTTCGTATGCACCTCTGGTTTGCGAACTTTCGGACTTCTTGTTCACCGGCAGGCCAGCCACGGCCGACCTCGACGTCTCGAGTCCCCGCGCGTGCAACCTCCGGGTACTCTCCATCCGAAAGCGAATCGCCAGCAGGCAAATGCATTACATTCCAAAACGGAGTCCTTACTCCAATTTCGCCTCGTACTAAACTGTCGACTCCAAATTTTACGAAAACTCCGACTCCGAAATGTACCCCAAATGCGACTCCGAAATATACCACGTTCCGACTCCGAAATACAACCTAGTTCTGACGACTCCGAAATGCACCCTTGCTCCGATTTCGAAATTCCTTGCTCCGATTTATGTTCTCCTCGATTATTTCTTATTTTCACGAATCATAATCTAATCAAATCTCCTCAACTTTCCCGGCATATTTACAATTATCGCGAGTAATAATATCGGACATGTCGTCGCCATTTACGAAGGGCCCGTACATAAAAACCTATAGGCACCCTTCGTTGCGGCTGCAGCCGTCTTTTTGAGAAGTACCCCATTCGGGTGTGCAATGGCGTGGGGAAAACTGCAGAAAAACCCACGCCGGGTACGGCAGAATATGTATATCGATTCAATCCGTAACAGTAGTAATAATGTTTTACTATTAAGAGATTGGCGAGTTTTTTCACAAGAAGTGTTTTTTGGTGGTTTTCACTCATTTTTGCTAATATACAATAGTTGATAAAAAATATCATGTGTAATATCGTATTTTTGAAAATGTAAACTACATGCAAATTAAGGTCGTATAAATCCTTAGAATTTCTTGGACATACTTTGTTATAATGTTGTCGTTTACATGAATCCCTAGACTTTACATTGCGTAACATACTCGTGTAGTGCCCTTGTTTACAATTATCTCCAACACAAATACAAATCCGAGTAGCTCGTTTAACCTTGAAATTACCTCCAAGTGCAACCGCTTAAATACCTTGTAAAGATATTTCGGCTAATGAGATATACTATGGAGCGGAAGACCTGGCCCTCGACATCAATGATCCATTTCACCAGGTGCTGTGAACATAGTATTCGCGTCCTTTTAAGACTCGGCACAAATATTTGCAATTACAGAGCACGATACCTGGATCCCCTAATCGGCGATCGTTAACAACTAGGTTAATAACGGCGATGGTGAACCTTGCTGATTATATAATAAAGAAAAGAATTTTCAATGGTGATTGTGATCAATGCAATGGTGATGATAAAACTGATATATGTAATTGTTTTGAATGCAGTTTTAAATTAAGTAAAAAGAGCTATTTAAGAAAATGTAAGATGTTTATCATAAATGAAGAATATTTAGATCAGAACATATATTTATATCATATATTTCAAATTACTGTACAAATTTGAAATAAAAATAACATACAAATTTATTTATTTATTGATTATGACAACATACATTATAAGCATTCAACGTGGCTACAATTTCGGAAACACCTTCATAGAAATAAAAAGTGAAGTCCAACATTGCTGCCTATAAGATGACACAAAACTGGGATCTGCTTGGTACAAAGTTTGGTATTATGGGGTTTTTGGAACTTCTTGTAGCATTCCCTGTCATGGGAATCTTACGCCCCTGGGGGGACGTTAAAAATCAGAAAACAGGCGAAAAACGCGCTTCAGCAATGACAAATCGCTTTTTCGCCTGTTTTCTGATTTTTAACGTCTCCCGACGAACTCAATTTTTATCAAAACGAAACATATGAGGGGGCAAATTCTTCGCCTTTTCAAGCTCTACAACGTTGTTCTATATGATATTTCGCTAGCATTTTATAGAAACGAGGTAGACGTGAAAAACTGCAAAAAAAGGCTATTTTTACCTTATTTAGGTCGATAAATGGCGAAATATGAATTGCAGGTCATATGCTCATTGAGGTAAGTTGTAGCTCTATATAAAAACCTTCAAAATCAGCCATCATTCTTTAAAGTAACTTTAAAACGAGCCGAGTTATTGAAAAAAACTAATTCTGAGCTTCAGATCCCATTTTGGTATTAAACTTTTTTCTCAGAATTATATCAAGATTCACCCCTTGCAATATTATGCGGGAGTTCTGGGACACCCTGTATAGATATGCTGTATGTACATTCGGTTATCAGATCTGATAAGAACTTGGCGCGAGGAGCGACCGCTCCTCTAGATTACATCTAAAAGAAAATGCCATTCCGATTTTTTTGCAAACGGCGACCGGTACCAATTACAATGCGTGAAAAAATTGAACTAGAAATCGATCGTGCGATTGAACTAGAAATAGAGTCTGGGATGCTCGAACCAGTAGAAACAAGCGAATGGGCGACATTGTTACAACAGCAAAACTGACGTTCCTTTATGAGATCTGTTTAGGTTTCGAGTGAAAATCGGGGATGGTCTTTGTTAACGACTGGTGGAAGGGCTTCAAATAAAACGCGCAATATGATCGACCGCAAACTATTAATTCAAATTTATTTCGATCAATCCGTGACGATCCGATCGCGACACGAACCTCCTACACCGACGACGTTCCGAAACGTTCTGAAACAAACCCGATCTTAGATCAACTTTTCAATCTCTCGAACATTTAAATAGACTACAACGTCATATTATATATCGATATTGTAATATTCGAATTACAAATAATTTTATCCAGAACGTGGCCATTCTGAAGGGCATTTACATAATTTCCCTAACAAGACACCTTCATTTTAAGAGTTACCCACATTCGTGTGTGCAATAACGTAGGGAAAACCACCTTCCTGAGAAAAAACCTACGCCGAGTACCGCAGTCGATAAAACATCGATTCTGTGCGTAACAGTCTGTTTTTTTTAAGAATTATCACTCTTTTATGTTAACACAGCATTTCTTATTGCTCTTTCACTAACGATGAGACTGTGGAGAAATCCGTTTAGTTCGCTATTGGAAACGTACAACTGGCGCGGTACCGCCAGACTTGTCGATACCGTCGAGGTAATGGCACAAGTACGAATGATAACAAAGTGCTGTGATGGTTTTATCACGGTTAGGCACGGGTTTAGCACTGGTACTACTTTCATTATTGAGTAATTGTCAAGTCTCGGGTCGTAGCTTTCCTTCGTCTAGGTTTATCGCTCCGCCGTTTTTGGAAATCCATGTAGACCGCTCAACTGTTTTAGGTTTTTAATAACCTAATTAAAAGTTTAAGGAAAATACCGCAGATAACATTGTTTTTTTTTGACCATACAACCAACAAAATGTTACAGTTTCCAGAGAGAAAAACCACTATTTTTTCAAACTTACATGAACATAATGTAGTTTCTTTCGAAATAATATAATTTTTTATTTTTATATGTTCCGAAGTAGAAGACTTTTCAAAGATTCCGTTATTCAATTATAACCAACAAAATTGCCGCAATTTCTGAAAGAAAACATGCGGAACTTGCACAAATTTATATTATTATCATAATATACGTGCACTGGGTGTTTAGGGTCGCCGATTACGGGTCTAGGTAGTGCGCTCCGTAGCTTTTTATGTTAATAGCTCAAATACGTGCACCCGGTGTTCAGGATCACCGATTACGGGATCTAGGTAGTGCGCTCCGTAGCTTTTTATCTTATTAGTTCAAATAGGTGCACCAGGTGTTCAAGGTCGGCGATTACGGTGTCTAGGAATCGCGCTCCGTAGTTTTTCATCTTTTCAACTAAAAAATATGCACCAGGAGTTTGGGGTCGACGATCAAGTGGTCTAGGTATTGACTTCGAGTTAACCAACGATGACCTTGAGGTCAAAGTTGAAGGTCATTTCAAGGTCAAATCAAGTTTGCTTATTTTTCTTCAAATTTAAACGTATTTTGATTTGACCTTGAAATGACCTTCAAATTTTTTCAAATTTGAGCCAAGGTCAAGGACAAGGTTACCGTTGTTTGTTAGATAAAATTGATTTGACCTTGAAATGACCTTCAACTTTGACCTCAAGGTCATCGGTGGTTAACACCAAGTGGATACCCAGACTACATGATAGGCAACCCCAAACACCGGGGGCACGTTTTTTAGCTATAAAAATGAAAATCTACAGAACCCGAAACCTAGACCCCGTAATCGACGACCCTAAAAACCTGGTGTTCAGAGTCACCGATTACGGGATCTAGGTAGTGCGCTCCGTAGCTTTTTATGTTACTAGCTCAAATACGTGCACCAGGTGTTCAGGATCACCGATTACGGGGTCTGGGTGGTGCGCTCTGAAGCTTTTTATGTTATTAGCTATTCTATATAATTTCCCGGAAAAGTTTTCCCTGGAAAAAATTTCCCCATAGGGAACGGATCCACCGTTGTCCCTATGTCCTACTTGACCACCAACCAATAGATGTGAGTAAACCCACGTGAAAAATGCATCCCTCCGGATATACCATGAAATGGTTAATTGATTGTATGCACAATTTTTTTTTCCAATGGATGGCAATAAGTAGAGGATGGTGGCCCAATGCCGACCGTGATGGGAGATATAGAGCAGGGGGTAGTAGGTACAACCCGGTTGGGTTTGGTCGACTTTCCTCTACTTATTGCACTGCAAACTCCCCGAGTCGCACGTGGCGTCGCAAACCTTACAACACCCTGAGGGGGTTAATTAGGTTTAATTAGTACAAGAATGGGGTCTAATATAATAACATAAAATTCTACGGATCCCACTACCTAGCCCGTAATCAGCGATCTTGAAGACCTGGTGAACGTAGAATAGCTAATAACATGAAGTGTCCCCGATGACGATGAAATAGAATACGATTAAGTGTACTGGTACCGTCGAAGGCATCTAGTTAAGTCTTACAAATATTTTATTTCCTAATAAAATAAAAAATTATTGCGTATTTATTTCGGCATGGTATTAGTGAGCTGTGTTGATGGGAAAAATTATTTTATGCTTTTTAGTCCATTTATAAAAACGTGGTTTTTAAAAGAATTTTTTATTTATTAATTATTTTCTGCTTTTTAGTTTTAATAGGTCAAATTTTACAATCGATATTAAACTATTACATTTATAAACAATTTGAAAAGAGCAGTTTCAAAATAAAAAGAATATGCAAGTAGTTTTAGATGACAGGCTCCTCTGGTGGCTTACACCGTCCAGAATTGTTGAGAATCCTGATGAGGTTTTCTCACGCCAGAATCCGTGAGCTGTTGCAGCACTTATATATGACACTAATTCATCACTGCTCCACTTGCCGTCGTGGATGAGTATATATACATATAGGCAAGGGAATTAATGACGTCAGCGGAGGACTTTTCCCGATTTCGAAAAGAAAACAATGGACAAGCGCGATGGAGGAAGGGGGAAAACGCCGGTCCCCCCGCTAAATGTTAAAGGACAAAACAACGAAAGAAAACTGAGTATAAAGGAATGTATAGATTCAATCAAGAACGGAAAATAAGCGCATTTATTTTTAAATTTGCTGAAAATGTTCTTAAAACTGATTGAAATATGTAATAAACGGTAAAGGAATGCATTGTCATCCAATTTTGGGCTATCCTAAAAGTTTAAAGTCTCTAGCTCATCGGTAAGTTAGTTTATAGCCGTAGTTTATAGCTGTATATTTATATACATATATTTTTATTTAGAAATATATGTATATATGATACTGTAAACGACTGGTGGAAGGGCTTCTAATTAAAACGCGCAATTGGATCGACCGAAAGAAAATATTAACTATTTATTAGCGATCAACGGGTGACGATCCGATCGCGACGCGGACTTCCTCCCTTTCCCGTTCCCGAACGTTCTCTCTCAACCCGATCGTCACTTTTTCACATCTTAGTTCGATCTTTCAAACTCTCGAACATTTAAATAGACTACGACGTCATGTTACACATCGATATCATACTATTACTTCGACCCAGACTAAGTCTGGACGAAGTATTGCATTTGGTCACTTCGGGCAAAAAAATTACCATATAGTTTTTCATCAAATGTCGACGTTTCAGACCATAAGGAACCCAAATCAACAATAACAAAATTTGTGTCCGTGATCTTGTACGTACGTACGTCCGTACGTCCCGTTTTTTTTGTCTCGCGATAACTCGCGAACGGATAAGCCTATCGACATAATTTTTTTTTTTAAATACGTGTCTTGACATAACTTAGATCTGATTAGATCTTGGGGCAGATCTACCCGACCATTACTAAAAAAAATTAGCCCCAATTAAGTTTCTTTGTAGTTTTTTGCATTTATTTTGAAAAATACAAATTTTATTCAAAAATGTTTCAAACAAAAAAGATAGAGCATGAAATTCTCTACAAAAAGGGTTGTATGCATTTTCTTCCTAAAGTCAACAATAATGCCATAAAAACTGGTTTAAAATGTTTATGACTATTGTCTGAAAAAGTATTGAATTTGGTCATCGCGGCAAAAAAATTACGCTGTTGTTTTTCATCAAATTTCGACGTTTCGACCCCCTATCCCCCAGGGGTAGTCTTTACCAGCCCCTCGGGCGCGGTGATCACCTACGGGTGCAAAGTTCGTTTACGCCCTTGATACGAAAATAACTATTTCGATATATCTAAAAGATGTCTTATAGTATCTAAAAGATATCCGTCAGAGATCTTTTCGACACTTTCAAGATATCTTTGATGAATTATATGTATATATATTGTATATAGAATATCATAATAATACAGACAGTAATAAGAAAAAAACACAGTAAACATGTAATATGCATCTAATAGTCTATTAGAATACAAGTGCTTGAAGTAAGTGTTTTGCAACTTTTCTTTATTAATACTTTGGCTGGCCTGTTGTCGGGGTCGAAGTTTTGAAAATGCTCATTTTCAAATTTCATTCATATAAGAAACACAATATTGTTGTAACATATCTATCGAAGCCACTTGGACCTAAATATGATTGGACCCCCAAATATCAATATAATTTTATAATATAATTGAAAGCTGTTAGTAAACAAACGAGTCTTAAGGAATAGCCGACTCTCCACTGGGTCGAAGTTTCTGAGCGAGCGAAGCGAGCGAGGCACCACGCCAATACTAGTTCGAATTACAAATAATTGAATTAATTTTCGTATTTTTCAAAATAAATGCAAAAACTACGAAGAAACTTAATTGGGGCTAATTTTTTTTAGTAACGGACGGATGGATCTCCGCCAAAATCTAATGAGATCTAAGTTATGCCAAGACGCGTATTTTAAAAAAAAATTATGTCAATACGCTTATCCGTTCGCGAGTTATCGCGAGACAAAAAAACGGGACGTACGTACGTACAAGATCACGGGCACGAATTTTTTTATTGTTTATTTGGGTTCCTTAGGGTCTGAAACGTCGATATTTGATGAAAAACTATAGGGTAATCTTTATGCCCGAAGTGACCAAATTCAATACTTCGTCCAGACTTGGTCTTTAAATAGTTATTTTCGTACGGTGGGCGTAAAGTGCGACTTTACGCCCGCAGGCAATTCTCATTACGCACGCGCGGAACATTATTTTTCTCATACGTAGGCGGAAAGACATACCTCTTTGCGCATCGATTTGCAGGAGTCAAACTGACTTTCACGTCTATTGGACGTTAAGTGAAACGTAGGGCAAGTTACAACCGTCGGCGATCAACGGCTCGAGGACTGGCCTCGCCGGACCGAGAATCCTTCCAATCGCCGCCGGCGGGAGTAACGTTACGCCGTAGGGGTGATTTTACGCCTAGTAGGCGTAAAAGTCAACTTTACGCCCGCAAAAAGAGGCGTAAAGACGTACTTTACGCCTACTATGACGACAATATAGTTATTTTTGTATCAAGGACGTAAAATAGAGTTTTACGTCTCGACAATATTACCCGAGAGACGGCAAAGCCGGCTCGAGGTTCATGAAGGTGAAAATTCTACGCCTTTTCGCTTCTACGCCTACGCCTTTCGATTTTGCGGACCTAAAATGTCAATTTCACGCCTCCGTGGGCGGAAAATTTATTTTACGCCCCAGGAGGCGTGAAATAGGGATTTTACGCCTGCAAATGAGGGCGTAAAATAATTATTTTACGCCTACTGCATCAAAAAAAATATTTACGTTTCGAAAATCCTTTCCTTTAATATAATGCAAAGTTTAATAACTTATGACCCTTAAAGCAATGCAGGAATGTGAAATTCTATGAAATTGTTGAATTGGACGAATCTTTTTTTTTTTTTAATATTTCTTTCCATCTGATTCTCAAGAATATTTCCGTTTTTTTAAATATTTTATATTTTTAAACGAAAAATTTTTTAATTTTTGAGTTTTTTGACACTTGGAACTTTTTAAAACTAGTTGAACGTTCATGTTATTGTGGTTGTTCAGAAATGGTTAACTACTTATCATTGCATTTTGCGTGAAATACAGAAGCTTAAATATTTTAAAAAAGGTACGAAGTTTCGTACCTTATAAAATACAAAATACTTGACAGTCTCCGAAAACGGAGTAGACAAATTAATTACTCCAAGTTATTAGAACAAATTTTGCAGTTTCAAAAAGTCGCCACGAGCACATGTGCACGCTAAAAGCGAATGCTCCCTGTAATATGTCTCAATACACTTTACGGCCACATTTGATTTTCTTATCCATAATTCCGCTCAATGGGTTCTTGATTAAACTTTCTAGTTTGCACAAAATAATCTTGAATACTTTTTGTAGAGTTATAAATTATAGACCGAATCCATCTCAGATCATGCAGGCAGTCGGATGTCATGTCGCCAATTAAAGTGCAGTTGAAATATGTTATTCTGTATGGAAAATAAGCGTATACGTGTTTCTTTGTTTTACGAATAATCTCAATTCGAATGATATATCGTTTTTTTCCTTCGACCCCGACCTTAGGTCTGGACGAAGTATTGAATTTGGTCACTTCAGGCCTAAAAATTACCGTATAGTCTTTCATCAAATGTCGACGTTTCAGACCCTAAGGAGCCCAAATCAACAATAATAGTATATTTCGTAACAAGTGCGGAAAATGCGATTTCCCGCACGCGTAACGATCACACTAACACGAGTGCCCGGTGAATCATACGAGTGCAGCAAACGTCCGCACGTGTAACGAACGATTTTTTTTGTAATAAGTGTGTGGAAAATGTGGCCACTACACGTAACATTTAAAATTTGTTATATCATGCGTAAAATACGTTCTTATGAATGGTGGGGCGATAAAGGGGAGGGGAGTCGTGACTGGAAAGGGGGGGTTCGGGGGGGCGGAGCCCTCACGATATAAACATATTTATGATTTTACAGATACAAAATCTTTCTTATATTTTTTATAATATCATATCGTTTTCCTATATCAGTGTACAGTGTGATTTCCCAAAACAGGATGTGGAAAATATAAAAATTAAATTTTCCACATCTCGGTTTGGGAAATCGCATTTTCCACACTAAAATCGGTTCAGAAACACACACATTTTCCGAACCCGTATTACAAAAAAAAATTTGTGTCCGTGATCTTGTACGTACGTACGTCCGTACGTCCGTACATCCCGTTTTTTTGTCTCGCGATAACTCGCGAACGGATAATCGTAATGACATATATTTTTGTTTAAAATACGTGTCATGGCATAACTTAGATATGATTAAATATTGGGGCAGATCCACCCATCCATTACTAAAAAAAATTAGCCCCAATTAAGTTTCTTCGTAGTTTTTTGCATTTATTTTGAAAAATACAAATTTTATTAAAAAATATTTCAAACAAAAAAGATAGAGCATTTAATTTTCTACAAAAAAAATGTTTTATTCTTTTTCTTCCTAAATTGAACGATAATGCCATAAAAACTGGTTTAAAATGTTTATGACCATTGTCTGAAAAAGTATTGAATTTGGTCACCTCGGCAAAAAAATTGCCCTATTGTTTTCCATAAAATTTCGACGCTTCGACCCCCTACCCCCAGGGGTAGTCTTCGCCAGCTCCTCGGGCGCAGTGATCACCTACGGGCTCATATACGAAACTAACTATTTCGATACATCTAAAAGATATCCGTCAGAGATCTTTTCGACACTTACAAGATAATGACGAATTATATGTATATATATTGCATATATAAGATCACAATGATACAGACAGTAATTAGAAAAAAACACAGTAAACATGTAATATGCATCGAATAGTCTATTAGAATACAAGTGCATGAAGTAAGTGTTTTGCAAGTTTTATTTATTAATACTTCGGCTGGCCTGTTGTTGGGGTCGAAGTTTTGAAAATGCTCATTTTCAATTTTCATATATATAAGAAAAACTATATTGTTGTAACATATCTATCGAAGCCACTTGGATGTAAATATGATTGGACCCCCAAATGTCAATATAATTTTATAATATAATTGAAAGCTGTTAGTAAACAAACGTGTATTAAGGAATAGCCGACTCTCCACTGGGTCGAAGTTTCTGAGCGAGCAAGGCACCACGCCAACACTAGTTTTTTATTTTAATCGTTTAATGGATTTTTTGAAAAATTGAATAATTTTTAAATAAAAAACGCTGCCATTTTCCACTTATGAGATCTATATAGATAAAATTAACACATATTATAGAGGGCGTTTGACTCTTTAAAACCCATTTAAAATTTTGAAAAATATCAAAAATTCGAGAAGATAATACAAGATAGAAAGATCGTGAAAGATGGCAAATATTGACAAAGGTCAGAAAAGTTCCGAAAATAGGATAAAGTCTGAAAAAGCAGATGTCTCAGTTTCAAGCAAATTTGAGCATAATTTGTAATCCTTTTATACCGTTATTTGAAACTGCCTAAATCAGTTGGATGTCAGATCGTGTTCCGGGGCCCTAAAAAATCGACTTTCTAAGATATTCCATGAAAATCGAAACATTTTTGAACATTAATAATTTGATGTCAGATTCGTGATCAGGGACCCCAAATTTTTTCTGATGTCTCCGTGAGTTTCCGATAGCGCAGAGCACAGCGAGAAAATTCGGATTACCCAATTAACCTGGTTAATTGGAATCATATTTTTTTCAGTTACAACTACTTTCATTAATTGTTATCACATATTAATTGCAATCAATACTTTTCAATTACGATTATTCTCGATAACTGTAATGACAGGCGGTATTGTTTTAATTGCTGAAAGTAATTGTTGATTAAATAATAATGGATTAATTATAATATGCCAAATACAAAAATCTCTGGGGTCTACATAATTTTTGTGCGTAACACGTCTCATACCTGTTCATATACCTATGAGTATTATTATTATTCAAGGTATTTAGATGAAGAAAGTTTGACGGCATTATCAATTATTCCGTATATCATGCCCGTTTTGTATATTTGCAGATGAATAGAAAGATAATGCATATATCTCCCAGACCAAGTTTTTTTATGGTACCAGTCAAACCAGTCAGTGTATTCCAGTTCATAAGTAAACTTCAGCCAATTCTGCATGTCGAAATGATTGAATTCATTTCAGTATATCTTATTAACTACCAACAACAAATGCCCTGTGGTCGGTGCGACGCACAGTCGCTCTATCAAGTGAAAGCATCCTGATTAGAGATCCATACTTGGAAGCTGACTTTGGAAATAAAAAAACGAGCGTAGCGCCCGCTATGGCAAAGATAGCGGGCCGATTGCTGAGTGGGAGACAGCTGCTTTACCATCAGAGGGTAACCCCTGGGGTAAAGCAGCTGTCTCCCACTCAGTAATGGGGGGACTGGCTCTGGGTGGGTGTTTTCTTGTGCTGTCATGTATTATCCTGTAAATGTCTTGTAAATGTCTTTAAAAAAAAATATCTTATTAGCTGCATTAAAATTAAATGATTCATATTACTCTCGTTAATTGTAATTGAAATGTAATGTAATGCCTTTAACCTAAAAATGTGTAGAAAGTATTAAAGATAATAAAGGCAAAGAAGGCAAATGAAATTGATTAGAATAATATTAAAACTGGCAAAAGCTTTCCATGTTAACCTACCAAGTTTAGGAATTATGGATGAGAAAATTAGCTCATTTTTTTTAATTAGGAGCTGCCACAAATTGTGTTGAGAAATATTCTAAGGTGTAAATAGCATTAAAATTTAGTACATTAGAAAATGTTTATAATCACGCTGAGCACGAATTCGACATTGTAGCTAAATCGAACAAGACTGAAAAAAGACCGGTAACTTGAGCGTACGCCCAGAAGCTAGTGACCATAAGCAAACAGATATATGCCATTCTATATTTATACATTCTCTAAAGTTATGTGCTTCTTCTCCATATCGTAACTTTTCAACCTTATAAAATTATGTTACAGATTTCGTAACACAAATTGAAACGTACACCGATGGAATTTGATAAAAACTCGATCGTTCTTTCAACTAAAAGATTCTGCCCCTAAATAATAAAAATCTATATTTAAAATGAGAATGTTTTGTAGCTCTATCCCTATCCTATCCTATCATTCTAAATTTTCGACCAATTTTGCAATATATACAATTATGTTTGATTTAGATTTAAATTCAATTTTTCAATTTTTACCTACTCAGCCTAGAACTGATATAATATGAAACTTTCATCTCATTGAATAATTGGTGTAGCTAGACTTATAGGCAGTTGAAATTATTATTTATTATATGATTTGTAATGAAGGTTTACAAAATTATGAATCTGAAATGTCAAATATCATATGAAAATTCAAAAGAAAACACTCATATTTTATATTTATGTGTAGAAAAAGAAAAAAATGCTGATGATATATAAAATTCGGAAGTCGACAAGAACTTGTTGAATATAAACGTATTCCATACAAGTACCAGTTTAAAAAAAGAATACAGCAAATTCCATATGTTATCATACATATTATATAAACGAAATAGCAATAATGATATATAAAGTAAAATTATTCACCAAATATTAATGATAATACAACAAAATTGCATGTTTCATTTCTAATATCCGAAGTATCCTAGATTTGCACGTCAAAATTTGCTAATAGTTTTTATATCTTTATTACGTATGTTTCAATTTTTTATATAATGCATAATTCCACGATAATCAGCAATAATGTTTGATTTTAATTATGAAATTGGGGGGTGAATGATATCATTCCATTCATATTTAATGAGACTGTGTTTAAAATCAATTAATAAATGTACAGGATCGTTTCTATGAATTCACTAATTTTTCAGATGTTTAGATAAACTGCAATGTTAGGATTCATATTGGTAAATTTCAATTACTTTTCACGAAAGGTAACACACACAAAAAAATCTAATGTGATAAATTGATTATCGTAAAATGGATAATAGATTTGGTGAATCTATTTTGTTTGGGAAATTACTATACTGATAAACAGCTGCAGAGTAATAAGCGATTCCAGAAACTATTAAGGAAAGAAATAGTGATTATGACCAACCCGATCTCGCAGAGCTATTTTACCTAAGGATTCAATTAATATGATTTTAATGATATATGTAAATGGATCAGTTTAGTTTACGTTGATATAGATCGTTTTTAAACGACTAATTAAAATCCAATCGAGCTTCAATAGCATTATTACAAATTTGATTATTCTTACATCAAATGATTTTTTTACATTTTAATTTAATATTTTAATAGTACACGTATGATCGTACGTAGGTATTTTACAATATAGAAAACGCAGTTCAACTATAAATTATTAATAATAATACATAGTTAAATTGCAGTTCACCATAAACAACTACATCGTTTTTAAGCTATCCAGATTAATAATGCGGATTTTAGTACCACAGTAGGTGATGTTTATCCATATGGGATGGAATAATCTTCAACCAAGATCATTATAAAGAATCCTCCAAAAACTGTATTCATGATCTTGATTGTATAGAAGTATCGGCAAAACAAAATAACCCGAGAAATCAATTTATGGCTAGTCATTAGAATAACGTTTTCTGTATGATAAAATCGGATTTTACGAAAATATTAACAAGATTCCCAAACACTGTATTCTGTTGTTATTGTGTACACAGATAAACATTGGTACTCTCTAAACATTTTCGCTAATTAATTATAACAAAACGTTGAAAACTAATGGGTTTTGAAAATAAAAAATAACATTAAATATTTAATAAAACTTTTCTGTATATGTCATATATCATATATCATTTTATAAGAAAAATGTTCCGGACCTAATACCTCCGTATTAAATATTAAGATTATTTCAGTGCATACATTATTTATGGGTCTTTTTCTACTCAGTACATTTTTGTCAATAAAAATAGAAAACTGTACAAAAAATTGTAATATTGACACAAATAGATCTCTTCGATAACTATTATATACTGCTAAAGTACCTTTATGTTCGTCTTTTCGGTACGAATTACATAAAAATATATCTATGTAGATGGTGTATGGGAATAGTAATATTTATAATAACTTATTGAATATTATATTGATTCATTAAAATTATATAAATTGGATCATTAAGAAAAAATTCGGAGACGACGTTGTCTGATAATAGTATGGAGTTGATTGTAATCATTCTTTCTTTCATTAACCCTTTAAGTCCCAAATATGCACAATTTGCACATGGATTTCAACATCGTTTTATGTATAAAATAAAAATTAAAAAAAATTGGAAACATGTATATTCGACTAGTTTTGAGGTCGCTCTTTCTATTGGCGCTACTGAAATTTTCGAAAAATGACGTTTAACACAGTTTTTTACAAAAATACTGAAAGAAACTTCATATTTTAGCTACAATTTTTTTTTAAATGCATTTTTAACTATGATATCGGCTTCAGATCACCTGCTAATCTGTCAGAAACGCGTTCCCGATTGTATTATTTCAAAATTATACATTCACATATTTTGATTTATTTTGTTCTTCGTTTCAAAATGGCGTCTGAACGTTGAAAATTTTTTAAAGTGAAGGAAATGCTATTATTTCGGATCTGTTAGGTTATCTTTGTAGTAAAATCGTACAAATAAGTTATTACGAGTTTTGTATGACCTATTTTGATTTGCGAAAGCAGTAATATCCCATAAAATCCAATTTCAGGATGGCGACTGTCATGTGCTCAGTAGAAATACGTGTATTTCGAGACAACCAAAATTGGTGTGAAATTTGCTAATTACCATCTCATTGGTTTCAGACATTTATGTTTCCATAAAATAAAGTTCACTGATCAGGATTTTTCAGGACGATCATGGTGTTTAAGGTCAAATAAAAGTTTAACTATCTATTATTACTAATATTTTTAGTTCAACTGCGTTTTCTACATTGTAGTCTGTAAACTTACAAATATTTCATCAATTTGTGGCAAGCCGTCGATATTGAAATGCCTACTTACGATCATATTATGTAACTGAATGCTGCATATTAAAAAAGAACCCTACTAAACCGAAACGTCCGGCAAACAAATCTACCAAATACTAATTGAAGTGAATATGACTTGTACTATTTTTTTATATTTTAATCTATTAAATTAAAAACTGCAAAAGAAAAATGAATGTATTACGTAAAAATATTAATGTATTGAATGGATAAGTATAATAACATTTAAAATAAGTTACTGACACTGAATTGTATTTTAATTATATGTATTATTAAATTTAAATTAAAAAAAAGATCTTTACATATATCATTAAAAGGATGATTTCAATCGTTAGGAAAAATACTGATACGACGATGTCTTATAATAGTATCGAATTGATCGTAATCATTCTCTCTTTCCTTAATTATGTCTGTAGATACATATTGGCCTAAAAAGGAAGCTGTTTATTCGTATAGTAATTTAATAAATCAGTATTAGATTTTTTTATGCATGTCATCTTTTGTGAAAATGAAATGAAATTTACCAATATGAGTCCTAACATCGAAGTTTATCTAAATCATATTAAAAATTAGAGAATTCATATGAACTATCACGTGCATTTATTAATTGATTTTAAACATATTCTCATTAAATATGAATGGAAAGAATATATCAAATATATTAAATGCTACTCGGTATATATTGGAGAAACCACCGTAGATCGAATTAATGAACACAAAAGACAAATTTTTCGGTTATCGTGTGCGTAAAATCCTATATTACACATTTGCACTACTTTCTAACACATTTGCAATATAAAATATTGTTCGGCGCATGTGCGAAAATATTTTTCTGTACTAATGTGGATACTGATCTCGCCTTCAGCTCGGCCCGCAACCCTCACATTCGTAGAAAAAACTTTTCTGCACTTGTATCGAATACTACTATTTTTGATTATTCAAAATTTACAGGATTTCTCTTATGACAAATCTCAATTTCGATATTCATAAAACATTTTAACTGCAGAAAAAAATACTAAAGTAATGAAAATTGTCTAAATCGTTTGCCTACTAGTTTTTCTTTTTTTATTGTAATTATTCGTACTTCTCATTATGTAATTGTTATTTCTGCATTTGAATTGTTAATTTATCTTTTTTTTAATCATGAAATACATGTTATTCATGTTATAATTCCAATACATCCGTCAACTACCAAGAAAACATTTCCAAAAATAACGCACCACAAAATATAAATTTATTTATCGTTATTCATACATGTCTGGAATTTTATCAAAGAACTTTATTTATAGTTCGACGTGATTTTAAACAATTTTTACTTTCCATAAAATGATTAACTTTACTACGTAAGATTGTAATATTGCGTATTTTTTTTTTTTTTGGCGCTTTACAAACAAACAAAACGCATTTCCATCATCGTCAAATCGAATTCCAAAACTTACCGCTAGATCAAATAAAGACTAGAAAAAAAAAATCCACAGATGAGACGCTCGCCAATCAAATAGCTACATGTACGATATACGTTTTCAAGATATTCCCAAGCCACCCCCTCACCGATCAACATCTGCAGGGCGGCTTACATATTTACGCAAATTATACTGATTATATATTCCCTTAACTCTATCTTTGTTAATTTCTTTCAATTCAAAACTATTATTATCGAACGAATGGGAAATACGATACGGACCCTCAAAAAGACGAAAGAACTTTTTTGTTACCCGTTCAGTAGCTTTAGATAGGTGAGGTACCCGAATTAAAACGAAATCACCCACCTTTAATTGTATTCGCGTAATATTCTTTTGGTACTTTTTTCGCTGCTCAAATTTCAGTCGCATCCTATCCCTCGCCAACACGTGCATCTTTTCATAATCAATACCCTCACTGTCCGGATACTGTAATAGCGAACGAATTTTATCATTAGGCTTAATACTAAAATGCATTTCGAGGGGAGTAAAACCTGTACTGCTGTGCGTCGTTACATTCAGCAGATCTTCAATAGTACGTACATATTTCGCCCAGCTAGTATGCAAATCCGCAACGTACAAACGAAAATGTTTTCCCAACTCTCGCATAATACGTTCACTAGGGTTGCTCTGTGGGTGGCGCACCGATGAATAGCACACCTTTATACCGCACTCACTTAAAGCACCTTTCCATTTTTTAGATCTAAACTGGGACCCATTGTCTGATAAGATATTAGCTGGTTTTCCCATATTAGGAATATAATCCTTTACTAATCGATTCACAGACGCAGCGGCTGTCGCTTTCTTTAGCATATACAATTTAACGAATTTAGTATAGACATCTAACATAACAAGGATAAATTGCACTCCACCCACAGATGATGGTAACGGACCATAGTAATCAACCGCAACTAATTCGTTTTTTCCTTTAGGCTCAATCATCTGATATTTACCCTGCATGCCACAATTCAGATTTTTAATTCGCTGACAAAGGTCGCATGATAAAATAAAACGCTTTACAAAACGATACATTCCCTTCCAAAAATATGAACCCTTCAGATATGCATATGTTTTGAAGATACCCGCATGACCTAGCGTTTCATGAACGGCATTTACTAAAGCGATTGCTAATTCACCACAATTTGCCAATTTCCTTCCCTCGAATTTCGGCGAAAAAGAACGTCCTCAAACAGAATGTAATGTTCGACCTCTCGTATTCGACATTGTTCTCGAATCTGTTTCAATACAACATCTTTTTCCTGGAAATCCTTAATTCTCATCATTTGAGATTTTAAATTATTATCCCCTTTAAACGAATCAATCCACAGCAAGTTTTTTCGATATAGCTCCTTATCATTTATCAATTTCAAAGGAGCTCGCAACATAGATATCATATATCTCTTTGAAACCTCCTCGTGGAATTTCCCATCAGGATGTCGACTAAAGAAGTCGGCCACCCGATTCTCCTTACCAGAACAATGATCAATCGAGAATGAAAATCGTTGTAAAATTAAATTCCATCGAATTAGCCTTGGACTGAGAAACGGAGTGTCGGCTAAAAACGTCAAAGATTTATGATCGGTGAGGATCTGAAACTTCCTTCCAATCAAATAAGTCCTCAACTTAGTAACGGAATAAACGATGGCCAACTCCTTCTCAGTTGCCGTGTAATTGACCTCATGATTGCTAAGACAACGACTAACTATCGAAATTACCAAATGATAACCATCCCGATCAACTTGATACAATACACCACTCACGCCCGTATCAGATCCATCAGTTTGCAATACGAATTCAAGATCTAAATTCACGTGATTCAACATTATTGCGTTTGCGAAATTATATTTCAGCTCCGCAAATGCCCTGGAGTGTTGTGGTCCCCAAATCCATTTGCTTTTAGAACCCAATATATCCCGAAACGGTTCTATGAAATGCGCATGTTTGAATACAAACTGCCGATAATACGTGCAGATCCCCGTTGCAACTGTTGAAGATTTTTCGGCTCTTCGAAATCGCGTATCATATTCAATTTATCTGGATTAGGCTTCACACCGTTTATCGATAGCTCATAACCCACAAAATTAACTTTACTAGCAAAGAAAGTCGTTTTGTCTAGCCTCAGAGTAAAATTTTCTCTTTGCAGAATCTCAAATATGGAATTTAAGTTAGCAAGATGCGAAACAAAATCCCGCGAACCGACCACCAAATCATCAATATATTTCGATAGAAACTTGTCGACTCCGGGTCCCAATGCATCCGACATTGCACGGATAAAACCCGCACCAGCCGTTTTAAGCCCAAACGGCATTCGTCGAAACTGGTACAGATCGGTGCCGACTCGAAATGCTGTCAAATGACGCGACTCGGGATGCAACTCGATTTGCCAATAACCGTCGGCTAAATCAGTGGAGGTAAGATATTTGACGTCGTGAAAGCGTTGGATTATGTCACAAATCAAAGGTGGAGTTTCCTGATGGTCCTCAATTTGTTCATTCAGAAAACGGGCGTCTAAACACACACGCAACGTTCCGTCTTTTTTACGGACCAATCTTAGCGGGTTACAATATCCGCTCTCCGATCGCTCGATCACCCCCGTCTCAACCATCTTTGATATTACCTCTTGCAATTCCTCTCTCAACGTGATCGGCACCGGGTACGACCGACGAACTACGGCATCCTTGTTTTTTAAGCGAATTTTATGCTTATATTTACCGGCAGGCTGATGCTTAACCGAAAATAACTTTTTAAATTTCAATAAAAACTGAATAAATGTCTTCCGCTCTTCATGTGACAATTCTTCAAGATCATTTGCAATATTATGAACATCACATGAATAACGTTCATCCTCTCCTTCAGCATACAAATGATTCATCCTACATATCATAGGTTCATTACTAATATCAACTTCATCAAAAATACCGAAACAATCACTGGACAAGGATCCCGCTTCGTCACACCCAGAATCACCGTTTTCCACGCGAGAGACACAATCTTTTTTAACAATACCTTGATTATCCTCACCTTCATCAAATAATTCAATTAATATCCCATCATCATCATCACTATTATCGATCGACTCACGATTGGCCATGCGTCTCCGATTTTTACCCAAATCCAATTCGATATCGCGAAGTTGATCTTTACAAATACGCAACTCCTTTTTTTTTAATTTATTAATTTTTTCGCCATTTTTGGACTTCGCATGTAAAACCTGTTCAAAATCATCAACTGTGCAACAAACTTCAATGTCGTTAACGTTATTATCAGAATCAATTTCTATTAATCGTTCTTCATTTTCATTAAACATTTGAGAAGCATCATAATAATCATCTTCATTCGCATCAACATGAACATCAACAACAATTTCTACGCAATTATTTCTAATATTATTAACATCAATTACATCTTCAACACCTTCATCAGCATATATCATTTCAGCCGACTCATTTTCACCATCATCAACCATTTTTTTATCATCATTACATATTTTGTCATCAATTTCTAAAATATTATCATCAATTTCTACAATATTATCACTAGGCAATAAATCCGTTTTCTCAGACATAGAAACTTTATTTTCATTAATAAAATCAATCGCAGAATTATTAACACACCTAATGATTTGAACAAATATTACATCTTCCTCTTGCGAAAAAACTACCCTTTCTGGCGCCTTTGTCGAAAACGCAATGAATTTTTTATCAATTAACTCATTACCAATTAAAATTTGACACGCACGGTAATCAATCACTACACCATTTTTCCTCAACCAATCGTTACCTAATATCATGGGAGATGTAAGATGCGGAATGATTAAACAAGTGGTTGGAATACTACACGTTCCTAAAACTAACTCCAACCAAATCTGTTTTCGTCGTGGGTTTCTTTCCGATGGCTGTCAATACCACAAGACCCGAAACTGGCAAAATTCGTAATTTATTATACTTATCAAAATACTCAAACATTTCTTGGGAGATACAAGTAATTTGACTCCCAGTGTCCACAAGAGCCAAAATCGGAGTATTGAAAATATTCACCGTAAGTCTAGGACAATTTTCAATCCCATCATTTTTTTTCACATTTTCGGCATTGACACCATCCAAATCCGTGTTAAGATCCTCAAAAAAATCAAAATTTTCGCACCATGCCGGATCTTTTCTCAAAGTGCGACATATCAGTTTAAAGATCCGGGAGATGCACGCGTCTGCGATGGAACAGCATACTCTGAACCAGCGACAAAGTTAACTCTACTCGTATTGATAGCGGGCGGGGGGTTACGCACATCCGGCAAAGTCAAAATATTATTCATTCCCGAATTTTGAGGAACTTCGTTATTTAAATCACGGTGATAATTTAACATCGGTCTCGTACCATCATTCGGATTTACGGTATATGAATTAGATCGAGGTGACATATAAGGGGCCGATCGAATCGCAGAAATTGAGTTCCGCGCATAATTTCCAGAATTTTCTTGTTTATACATTTTACGCATTTGAGGATTTTGCGAACGACCATTATCACGATCACGCAACTGATCCCTTTGATTAAAAGATCCACCTTGCCGCGCATGACTAGACTCTTTCTCTCTTTGCAACATATCAAATTTATTTAACGTTTGCGCAATAATTTCTTCATTATCGTAATCTAATAGAAGCATTTTTTCGCGAAAATAAAAAGGTAGTTGTTGAATGATGTGAAAATGCAACGTAATTTTTTTTTAACGGCGGCTCAAAACATCTAGCTTTTTTTATTTGGTCATAAAAATAGTCCTGAAGAGTCATGCCCTGATTACCGACATATTTTCGTGCAAACCAAATCGTCTGATTGTTGGTCTTGACCATATCCGAATCAAAATGCTCCAAAAATTTTTGTTGAAATTGAACAAAAGAATTAAAAAACTCGCGATTCGTACCATCGATAAGCACGACCGCCCAATTGAGAACCGACTAACATTAACTTCATTTCATCATCAATCTTTTTTATCGTACAATACCTCCCAAAACGCTCAAGAAATTCACTAGGATTTTCATGAGAATTTGCGTTATATTTTGGTAAAGGAATTTCAATATTAACTGCTTTCATATTTTGCATAAAGCGATCCATTATGTCAACACTAGTAGGACCATTTTCAATTACGCGAATTTGTGACATTAAAGCGTCTCTATTTAATTGACTAGCATCGTTCTGTACCCTAATATTTTCATGGCGAGCCTCCCTATCAATATTTACATTATTTATTTCTTTATTTAATTGTTCAATTCGACGCTTCAAATGATCATTTTCATTTTGTATTAATTGAACATTATTTTGTTGATGATGATTTTTAACAAATTCATGAAACATAGCATCTCGAACTTGACTTTCTTTTCTCAATGTGTGTATTTCTTCTAACAACACACGATAAACAGATTCGTTATTTGACGCGCCATTAGCACCCTTGTTTACATTCTCGGATGATAATAGATCCTGGTGTTTGTTATTACTTTCTTCAAACGTTTCTATCAACGGTCTATTTTCATCGTCTTCCGTATCGTCATTAAATTCATTATTTATTTCAATATTATTTTCATTTTCAACAGTTGTTATTATTTTTCTAGGTCTACCGCGTTTAGGCGGAGTATGTTTCACCGGATTCATAACAACGGTTCTCAGAATCAAAACAAACGAAATGTAAACAATACGCGCTCTCTAAAAGTGTTCGAAATTATATGCTTGATAAATATAAAATACGTTACATACAATATTAAAAATATGCGTTCAATTTATCCTGTCTTTTTCCCCACCAGGGATGCCAATTATGTAATATTGCGTATTTTTTTTTTTTTTTGCTTTATTTCATCATTTTTACACTAATACAAAGGTGGGTTCTAATACGATTATTCACACAATATTGCATAATAGTTAATTTTATTCCATAGACGTTTTTCGTCTAACCGAAAAATCTCCAGAAAAGTTCACTTCGTATCAAGGAAAAAGACAAATTGAAAATTGAACGCATTGAAATGTATCATCACAAATCTTTATAACAATCCAAAACAAAAAAAAAAAGGAAAAAATATAGCGCTCCATTGATTCACAAATGTATGTCGAGACAACCCGTTCGTGTTCGCGAGACAAATCAAATAAGCGGACCCACGCTTCTGTACGTTCATTTTCTAACTACTAATTTTACCAACGACGTGATATACTTAAACATCCCGAAAGAAAGAGAGAAAATTCATTTTATACTTTACGTTCGACGTAGCGGAAATACTTTAACGTCAATGGTGTTGAATGGACGCGTGGTTGATGAATTCTGACTTCTTGGCGATTAGAATTTGTGTCGTAACCGATCTGTCAATAAATTGCCGGCCTGCGCCGAACTCAACATCCTAATTGCCGGCCTGCGCCGAACTCAACATCCTAGACATCTCCTGCGTAGTGCACCAATTGCCACACGTACCAATGATCGTTTTCTTTTGGATACGATCTCTAAGTTTCTCCAAATACAACTCGTCGACGCCAGAACTGAAAATGTCGCACGAACCCAGAATTCTGCTTTCGAAAGATAACGATATTCACTTTTATCTTTAGAGTGTTCACTCACCGGGACCCCGACCGGTTTGGTCGAAGTCGAAAAATAAACAGCGCCTTGTACATAAAATCAGGAATCTGCAAACGCCATTTTGATGAAGCACCGTCGGAGATTTTTGGCTGAACTTCTACGGGCAGGCTTTGCGTCGTCCTTCGTCAAATTTGCCGTCTCGTCGTAGATTCATACTACGTTCCGATTGAATAAAAAGAAAGAATAACTCGATCAATCTCGATTCGCGGCTACCTGATGAGTGTGTTCCCGTTTTTCGGGGCGAAGCTCTTCCCTCAAGCGTTCCATTCCCCACCTTTCCTCTCTCCACTACAAACTATGCTTTCCGAAACGCTACTCGCGTTCTTTCTCTCTTTCTCTCGTTTTTCTCTCTTTCTCGCCTTAAGTTAAACTATATTTACAGTCTACCAACGCACATACACATACATATACATACATCATTGGTCGTTACATTACAAGATACACAGGTTTTTCGTGATAATTTACTCCTATGTTTTGTTGCGTATATATATATATATATATATATATTATATATATTGTATATATATATATATATATATATATATATATATATATATATATATATTGTATATATATTATACTATCAAACCTAGTATACGAAGTATGTTTATGAAATGTTTTTAAAATTTGTTTGAATATCCATTTACCAAATATCTTAATAATACTTATACCATATTAATAAAACTGATATAAAATAATAACATCATAATCTACTTTTTTATGTAATTGAATAGAGTAGTATTAAAATATATTGACATCATACTATGTATGGGGAATTTAAATCCCTGCGCCGGATTCAAATTTCCGTCACTACACCCGTTTCGTTCTTACAAAAATATCGTTTATTTATACCCTATTTGCGATTAGATATATATTATAACGGAATGCCTACATGTTCTGAAAAAAATATAAGTCCTCCCGCCCTCCTCGCCTTCTGTTGAATGTTTTTCTTCATAAAATTTATAAATCATATTCGAAATAAATACGATTCCGCAAACATAACTTTTTTTTTAAGTTACTTATAACCGAATAATTTTTTATTACTACCATAAAATCACGTTCCTATATTAGGTAGATGCTGAAAGCCTGATAGTAGATTTTCTAAGTAAACTGATTAGTTATTCATGTGATTATCATACTCGAATCAGAAAATATTAATATGGTCCGACCATTGTAAAGCTAGTTTTTCATTAGTGCTTAGCTAATTACTACTGCACATTAAGATATAGCAGTAAGTAGTATGCTATTGATGACGCATGGGACAAATAATTAACTATCATTACATAAATGAGTTTCTAGGGTTCGATTACTCACAACGCCCTAATTATCTCGTAAATGAGTTAAGATAAGGCTTCCTATAAATGAGTGTTCCTGGGCTATGTGCCATCATTGTATCTTCCATTTTGGAGCAGTGAACCTCGTGCCTCACAACAGTAGTGCAGCAGCCGACCCGATTTTCCCCCCAGTAAACCGACCAAATCAAAGTAAGTTCAAAAAAACCTGTGTATTGTGCATTTATCATTTTTTTTTTAAATTTTTCCGTATAGTGCTGGTGACATATAAATGTACGCTCTTGTTCTTCTTTTCGAATCATCGCCTTGAATTTTAAGTTAAAAAACTGCCCAATAGATTCATTATTTATAGCAGCTTTTTCCGTACTAACTGAATACTTTCGAGATATCTCCCATTCTGTACGTTTCAAAATTCGATTTTTCAAGAATTATTTGTATTGCAATCTAACTTGAGGCATTGAACATTCGAATTCTCATTTCATGCGTAATTACCTTAAAAAATAATGGTGAAGTTTTACAAGCTTATAGAATACTTCCCTCTTAGTATTATCAGTGAAAATATTACGAAAATTATAATATAATTCAGATAATTTTTAGAACCAAAACTTGGAATAAGTTAAAAACTAACTATTTTGCGTTTGAACAGAGAAAGTTTCAGTCTTACTAATTTTTGTAAATCTACAATCCGCACAGTTTGTAATACCAAGATATTCTCATTTCAATTAGAAAGTGAAATTGTTTTATAATGTATTCATTTTACGTTAATTACAATATTCCTAATTTGATCTTTATTATGTAGTTATATTATGTACCATGATGGCCCATCTTCAAGTATCACTCAAGTAAATGAAATAAATAGTCTCAATTTACATTCTGCTTACTGGGTACATTTCCCTAAATAAATTAAACAATTCCAAAATATAAAAAATAGTACATCTCCATATCTAATAAAAAATTGATTGATATTATAATTTGTTTTTTAATAAATCTTTTTTTTCCTGCTTTATATTCGGTTAACCATATTTTATTTAAGGAAATGAATGTTTATTTAGCAATTACGTGTACAGCAGTAGATAATAGAAACAAGTAGGAAAGTTTCAAAAGGTCCATTACCGACTGATTGCTCTTTCGAAAGGCGTGCAGAGCTCTTCAGAAACGCGTTTACGATTGTTGCACTTACATTGTACATTTAGTTCTTTTTCGATCTCGATTACAAAATGGAGCCTATCTCATACATCCGTGCCGGCTGTTGGTATTATTTTTGCGTTGTAATTTCTCTTCTGTCAACGCTATACAATTATTTATAATTAACGTATTATTCGTGTGATTTCAGGAGAAAAAATGGACCTCACACATCTGATGATGTCGATGGGAGGGTTGGAGGTAACGCGAACGAACGATGTAAGTACAATGAATAAAATTTTGTGTATAAACTAGCCTTAGAACGATTACTTAATCATATTTGTCGCAGGTGCATCTTGCTTGCAAAACTGATTTTTTACATGTTCCTGATGAAATAACGTCTCGAATATTAAAAGATGTTTCTATAATCACTTATGTTGCAGATAATCTATAGCATTTGTAATTTTCTCATACAAATTAATTTAGACTTTCTCCTTCATATTTTGCATATTAGTGTTAACATTTAATATTTTTAATTTCAGAACTCAATACTGATGAGTAGGCTGAAGAGGCATCTCGATGCTTGCCTCAGCCACAGTTGCCCAGAGGATGGCCACTGTTTAATCCACGTGGCCAATTGCGACGGCTGCAGCCACGAAAGTTGCTGGCGCCTGAAGGCAGGCATACAACATGTGAAGACCTGTTGGGAGAGCGAGGACATTTGCGGCGATTGCCTGCAAGTCCTCGTCCTACATGTGGAGCATGCACGGCGATGCACATCTAGTGCGTGCAACGTGGCCTTCTGCCAAGAGTTAAAGGCGCTCATAAAACAACGGACGTCTAACGTCTTCGCCGTGACCACTTTTGTAAGTTTCTAAATTTATCGTAATTTCATTTATTTGTGTTTATTACGATTATATTTAAGTTTCCTATTGAAGTTATTAATTTTGTATTATTTTATCAAAATCACTATTATTAATATTATATTTTTAGAACCAATTACACTAAAATAAAAAAATTCTAAATTTGGAATTTATTTTCTTATAGGGCAGGAAATGATAGGACCCGAGTAAACATTTGCTGGGGCTACCCATACTATCAGATCAGGGTCGCATCAGATTTGTAATGCTACCTCGGATCCGGGAGGGATACGGAAGCCCGGACGTCCGGCAATCCGGATCCGTTCCGAAGCCGATCCTGATTTGTAGTTATCCAGCTACATTCGGTAGATCAGGGAACCCGATTCTGTTCCTGATTTGATCCGGATTTGGAATTCAATTTCAGTATGCAGATTTAGTGGCGCCTTACCTAGCGGCTGGGAGAACGAAACGAATGGGCAGTGATCAGCTGGGCTGTTTCGACAGGTCTATTAAACTATTGAAGTATTATCTTGTACAAGAAAAACATAAAGAGTAAAAAAATAAAATATAAAAAATAAAAAATATGTGATGTGTCAGTGTTTTATTTTTTTTTGGAGGTTAACCCACATTCAGATGTGAGGTTAACTTTCCAAATTAACAACCTTTTCCTTAAACCTCAATTGTATCCTACGCTTTCTTATAGTTCACAATAAATTCAATAAAATTATTAAGAAAATTAAACTACATTGAAATCCCATTGAAAGTGAATGTTTATTAAATACTAAATTAATCGGCTTAAGAAAAAAATAAAGTATTGTATGTTTTGCTTCGAACCAAAATTTCTTGAAAGTTCAATTGTCGACTTATACGGTAAGTACTTTTTACTTGCGTAAAATGCAAACCTTGCGACAATACTGATTCTTGCGATGAGTACCCAAATTACAATCCGATTTAAAATGAATGTTTATGTATATGTGAATAACATGTATAAGTGCAGTAATCTGACAATCATCGTAGGATCAATTCATTATTGATATTGTGATTTGAAATATGAATTAAAATTACAATAAATACAATTAAAATAGATTCAAAGCATCGGATATGTTCCAACGAGATTACAGAGTCAAAGAGAGTGCGAGGTTTCCAGATTATTAGATGCATTGTTCGATGCCTTAACATTTTAAAAGTGTTATAAAACTATTTTATTATTTTAATTTATTATTAAATTACTCATTTTATATTAATAAAATATTTATTTTATTACTTCGACCCAGACTAAGTCTGGACGAAGTATTGAATTTGGTCACTTCGGGCAAAAAAAATTACCATATAGTTTTTCATCAAATGTCGACGTTTCAGACCTTAAGGAACCCAAATCAACAATAAAAAAATTTGTGTCCGTGATCTTGTACGTACGTACGTCCGTACGTCCCTTTTTTTGTCTCACGATAACTCGCGAACGGATAAGCGTATCGACATAATTTTTTTTTTAAAATATGCGTCTTGACATAACTTAGATCTGATTAGATTTTGGGGCAGATTCGCCCGTCCATTACTAAAAAAAATTAGCCCCAATTAAGTTTTTTTGTAGTTTTTTGCATTTATTTTGAAAAATACAAATTTTATCAAAAAATATTTCAAACAAAAAAGATAGAGCATGAAGTTCTCTACAAAAAAGGTTTTATGCATTTTCTTTCTAAAGTCAAGGATAATGCCATAAAAACTGGTTTAAAATGTTTATGACTATTGTCTGAAATAGTATTGAATTTGGTCATCGCGGCAAAAAAATTACCCTATAGTTTTTCATCAAATTTCGACGTTTCGACCCACTACCCCCCAGGGGTAGTCTTCGCCAGCCCCTCGGGCGCGGTGACCACCTACGGGCGCAAAGTTCTTTTACGCCCTTGATACGAAAATAACTATTTCGGCATATCTAAAAGATGTCTTATAGATATCTATAAGATATCCGTCATAGATCTTTTCGACGCTTTCAAGATATCTTTGACGAATTATATGTATATATATTGTATATATGGGCAAATCCACAGAACTTTTAAACTTAGGTGTAAGTGAAGACATGCTAGTTTATATTTGTATTGAAACATATGTACGGGGTAAAACAAGTATAATAGTAGTAAATATAGATACCGATGAAGTATTAGTCTCATAGCAGCGAATTTGAAATGATTTCAAGAAGGGTAATGAAGAAAAATTGACAAGTTTGACTTGTAAGTTGCCTAAACTTTTCTAATCTTAACAGTTTTTCTGTGACGCCGTAATAGTTATCGAACTAAATCCAATTGAATTAGCTTCCTGTATCAATTATACAATCTCACCTGCCAGAAAATCGATGTGCTACTTCCCAGACGGAAGTTATGATACTGTTAAAATGTGTAAGAACATAATTGAGTTTTTTGAATTTTGGCAAAGTTAACTGTTTTAACAACACGCCGTCTTTCTAAATTCAAAGCTATGAACAGACCTTTATAGTTAACGTGAAAACGAAAATTTTGAGACCTGGTAGAAGTGTGTGCTGCAAGCATTCTTCAAATGACAGCACTTCAAACATAGGTTGTCGAAACGTAACTCGCAAAGAAAAATCAGTTTTTCCTAGGGCACATCAAGAATATCATCTTTGGGGGCCTAGTTGAGATTGTAATTGGTTTCTTTACTCTATTTATATATAAAAACGCAGTGGCGCTAGTAAGACATTTAAATATTAGGCTGCAGAGGCTTAACTAATTTTATGAACGACTTTGTCTTATGTATAAAGTACACTTTATGCTCTCTTCATTACTTTTCTACGGCAAGTAAAGCAATGGGTGCCCATAAAATATCATGTACAACTCATGCGCATAAATCAAAGGTCATACGCTTGTATATTTACTGCGTAATGTAATATAATATGAACTAATTAGTTCAACAAGTGTACAATATACGTCAAGGGATTGAAATGGCCATTTTTCACAATAATTTTGATGATGCCGGATTAGTAGTCTATATAGCGGGTAACTCATTGTGTTTAACCCATTAAGGACGGGAGACGCACATATTTACGTTGATTTTCGACCTCCATTCTCAACAGGAAATAAAATTAATATTGACTTAAAAGTGACCAACCCTACTATTTTCGAGTATGCTCTTTCGATTGGCGTAGTCAAAATTGCATTTAAATTGATTTAAAAACCAATATGGCGCATTTTAAATTAAAAAATGAACAAAATTTCATGTGTTTCGTTTTTGTGAATTTTTTTTCCTATCAATAACGTTACCAGATCGATGCCTTTCTGCAACCAAAAGTGCACAAAATATATGAACTTCAACTAGGAATTTTCTTGTTTTGCCCTGAATCAACATAACCTCTTCAAAACGTCAATATGTCGAAAAAATTGATGAATTGTTTTGACAAATTTTTGTCTTGAATACTATAAACTTTAGAGAAAATTTGCCAGGAACAAAAATGCTTTGAAATGAGTCAAACAATACTTTCAAATTTTATCAGAATGCGTTGAAACATTTTTTGATTTTTCAAAAATTTGAAAAATCGAAATTTTGAAAAAAGTCATTTATAAAATATGAAAAAATTTGAGAAGGTTCTTTAATCAATTCTAAGATATTTTTGTTTTTGGAAATTTCCTTTAAAATCTATAGTTTCAGAGAAAATAAATTATTAAACTTTCCTAGATTTCAAGACATGTCGCTCGTTACAAGTACATATATTGTACACACACGAACCCAAAATCTATTTTGATATATAGAATTTTGGGGTAGCTCATATATACTAGGTGTCGACGATTTCCTGTGCTTGCGAAAAACGCGATATCTATTGAATAACCAGCGAAATGAAGCGTGGGAATATTCAAATAAATAATAAATAAATTTTAAAAAAAATAAAAAAAATAAAAAAAAATTAAAAAAATTTAAAAAAAAAATAAAAAAAGACTCTTGCCGTCCACCTCCACGTGGTTTGAGTTGGGAAACGTTTATTTGAAACGGCTAACGGACGGAAACAACCAATTTTCTTTCAGAAAATTCCCGTATAAACATTATCGCATGATCTTGAATTATTTCATGAAATACGGTCGGCCATATCGGATCCACCATCTTGAATTTTAAAAATCTAGCCTCAAATTCGTGATGAACAACCCCAAAAAATCCCGTATACACATTTTATCGCGATTTTAAAGCATTTTATTGAATTTCAGTCCACCATATTGGATCCGCCATCTTGAATTTTAAAAATCTAACCTCAAATTGCTGATCAGCAACTTCGAAAACCCCTGGAGCTCCGTTTTAGGGAAAATAATACCACTAGAGATGCGAATTTCATCAATAATGTTCATAATTGATAGAATAAGGTTTATTTTTTCGAGATATTGACGTTTTGAAGAGGTTATGTTGATTCAGGGCAAAACAAGAAAATTCCTAGTTGAAGTTCATATATTTTGTGCACTTTTGGTTGCAGAAAGGCATCGATCTGGTAACGTTATTGATAGGAAAAAAAATTCACAAAAACGGAACACACGAAATTTTGTTCATTTTTTTATTTAAAATGCGCCATATTGGTTTTTAAATCAATTTAAATGCAATTTTGACTACGCCAATCGAAAGAGCATACTCGAAAATGGTAGGGTTGGTCACTTTTAAGTCAATATTAATTTTATTTCCTGTTGGGAATGGAGGTCGAAAATCAACGTAAATATGTGCGTCTCCCGTCCTTAATGGGTTAATACCACTAAAAAAGCATTTTAGACGACGTGTATCATACTTATGAAAAAAAATCCATTCAAAATTTAATTTTACGCACACTATATGTCTAGATGTATACTTTAATTGTAGAATGTATTTTCAGCGCTGTTAAACATGAGCTGTGCACTAAGTAGGTTTCTATTACCAGACACGTAATTACTATATAGAGTAGGTCTACATTCGGTAGCAATTTTTGTAGGCGATAACCCCAAAATTTTATATTTTCATACTATATTTATAATTACTGCTATGTTTTGAATGTAATGTATCTACAATTTTTATTTCTTAACCCTCTGTACACGACGCCGTCCTATAAAAATGAGTAACAGGGACGGATTCCTAGTCTCAGTTGACCAATTAAACATGTGTATCATAAGAAAAACGTGTGCTTTGAAGTTGAAAAAAAAAAATTTTTTTTCACCAAAATGAAAAGTTCTGTGGATTTGCCCATATAAGATCATAATGATAGAGACAGTAATTAGTAAAACACAGTAAACATGTAATATGTATCGAATAGTCTATTAGAATACAAGTGCATAAAGTAAGTGTTTTGCAACTTTTATTTATTAATACTTCGTCTGGCCTGTTGTCGGGGTCGAAGTTTTGAAAATGCTCATTTTCAATTTTCATACATATAAGAAACACAATATTGTTGTAACATATCTATCGAAGCCACTTGGACCTAAATATGATTGGACCCCCAAATATCAATATAATTTTATAATATAATTGAAAGCTTTTAGTAAACAAACGAGTCTTAAGGAATAGCCGACTCTCCACTGGGACGAAGTTTCTGAGCGAGCGAAGCGAGCGAAGCGAACGAGGCACCACGCCAACACTAATTAATTATTATAACATTCATTATATAATATGTAGTCTCATATACAGAATAATTTAAAAAGCATAAACTTTCTTCGCTTATTTAACACTTATTGCAACGCAGCCTATGATTTCAACCGCTGTTATTTATATTTATTATAATTGTAATACATATTTCTTTTAAATATATTTACATGTAAGCGTATCTAAGATTAAGTAGCAAATATGAAGAGAATAGAAAGCGTTTCAAAAAGTATTATAGCGCCAAAAAGAATTGAATGTTTTCAGATTATTGGACACATTTTACAGCCTTAATATTTAATAAGTGGAATAAAACTACACTGCAAAAAATATTTTATGAAATTTTAAGAAAATGTAGGAAGCAAATTTCATAAATGTTACAAAAAAGTGTTTCATGACAATTCTTCAACACTTTTCATGACATGTTATTAAATTTAAAGAAATGTTATTAAATTTAAGGAATTTTTATTAAATTTAATATATTTTTATTACCTTTATATATATATAAGACCTCGATTTGGCGTTATTTTTTCATACAAAACGCAGTATTAACTTCTAAGGGCTATAATTTCGGTTCTACTAGGTAAAATTGAATGAATAAAAAAGGAAATTAAACGTTTTTTCCAGACAAACGAAACGAGCCTAGTATGGCCTTCAAATATAAAAACTCATAAAGTAGTATATGGTTAATGATAACATAAAAACCGACCAAATTCGCGTTCACATTTTGTTTTATATAAACCACCTATTGCATTGTAATATATCGACATATTTTTTTTCCAAAAGTAGACGAAAAGATGAAAATTTTCCTTTTTTATTTGTTCGAATTGGTCCAATAGAAAGCCTTGATAAATTCTTAAAAAACAGGCGTTTTTTGCCCGTTTTTAAAAATTCACCACAGTGTATCTCGGGCTGTAGGGCACATAATGGGCTAAAAATTGGTGGGAAGCCTTATTTCACTATGTAATTTAACATAAAAAAAGGCAGAAAAATCGGCCGACCCCCATGCGCAATGTTTTTGAAAAGTTGGCTAGAATGACCCATATATATATATATTAGGGTGGCCCTTATTTTCAATATTTCTTCAAATCGTTTCGCACATCCCCCCACTTTTTTCGACAAAAAATATAAAAAATTTTGAGCACTGGTTGAACGCTCTACGTCGCTTTTAAGTGGACCCCCAAGAGGCTCAAATTTTAACATTGTTTTTACCTTAAAAAAGAAAATATTTTAGTTTTTTTATGTAATATCTTCAAAATCAACTAAAAAAATCTGTAAAAATGGGGAAACATTTTCAAATGCTTCTCGAATACAACGCTTTTTGTGTGAAATAAATGAGATTTTTTTTGTTGAGTTGTTACGATTTTACCATCATTAATTTTTGGTTAAAAAAAATCAAAATATCTCAAATACGGGCTTCGTGTCGTCATAACTCTGATAAGATTAATCCTGGAATTTCATACTAAGAAATTTTGAATACTTTATAGCTCTACGAATAAAATGCGCCCTGATTCATTAAAATATGATGATTTTTTAATGAGATTTGGAATTTTTAGCGATCAAGTTTTTTTTTTACGAAAATTATGCAAAGGAAAATATTTCTAAATTAACTTGTACAACTGGCAAAAAAAATCTGATGCTTTTCTATCATTCATCTTTTATTTCTTACCTTTCTCTGCATCTTTTGTGATACTTGTTCATTGCAAAAAAATTTTAACCACTTATAACACATTCAATTTTCCACATATTTACAAGAACGAAATCTGTGAACGGGTTTAGGAACAAATATTGCTTTAAAAATCCATATGTCTTCAACTATCGTTTTTTCTCATTAAATACTTTTATATTATGCTCAAATAAGTCCAAATATTATGATATAATGAAATTATGAAAAATAAATTTTGTAAACTTTCATTGCATACATAATTTCCTACCAAATTCCCCATTTTTTAAATTAATTTTTTTTTTTAAATTAATTTTATTTTGTCAGCTTTTTTACCACGAGATCAATGGAGACTGTAGTTTATTTCTTAAATATTGTCGTAAATAATAGTTTTTAGCCAAAGTGATAAAATCTTCAACCCCATATTTATCATCAGAAAAGCATTGGTCACGTGAGTTTGTTCTACCCCCAGTATTCGACATGTTTTCAGGATAGGTAATACAATCGAAAAAGTTCTAACAGACCGTTCGAGACCGAATTTTGCGGTAACAAAAATATTCAAATAATCGCTCCAAAGTGTTGAATAAAAATTCGCTTGCGGCAAGTGGATCAAAATTTTCTTGCGTCTAGATTTCCACTTGCGACAAGAGGACTGTTTTAAGAGAATAACCCACTATCGACCCCTGTCCGAAACAAATGGTGCGAGTTTATATCATTTAATAATAAAGAATGGATAACAAACTTCGTTGCTTTGCATCGGAGTAGGTAAAAAAGATAAAAAACTTAATTAATTAAAAAAAATTAATTTAAAAAATGGGGATTTTGTAGGAAATTATGTATGCAATGAAAGATTACCAAATTTATTTTTCATAATATCATTATATCATAATATTTGGACTTATTTGAGCATAATATGAAAGTATTTAATGAGAAAAAACGATAGTTGAAGACATATGGATTTTTAAAGCAATATTTGTTCCTAAACCCGTTCACAGATTTCGTTCTTGTAAATATGTGGAAAATTGAATGTGTTATAAGTGGTTAAAATTTTTTTGCAATGAACAAGTATCACAAAAGATGCAGAAAAAGGTAAGAAATAAAAGATGAATGATAGAAAAGCATCAGATTTTTTTTTGCCAGTTGTACAAGTTAATTTAGAAATATTTTCCTTTGCATAATTTTCGTAAAAAAAAACTTGATCGCTAAAAATTCCAAATCTCATTCAAAAATCATCATATTTTAATGAATCAGGGCGCATGTTATTCGTAGAGCCATAAAGTATTCAAAATTTCTTAGTATGAAATTCCAGGATTAATCTTATCAGAGTTATGACGACACGAAGCCCGTATTTGAGATATTTTGATTTTTTTTAACCAAAAATTAATGATGGTAAAATCGTAACAACTCAACAAAAAAAATCTCATTTATTTCACACAAAAAGCGTTGTATTCGAGAAGCATTTGAAAATGTTTCCCCATACTTACAGATTTTTTTAGTTGATTTTGAAGATATTACATAAAAAAAAATAAAATATTTTCTTTTTTAATGTAAAAACAATGTTAAAATTTGAGCCACTTGGGGGTCCACTTAAAAGCGACGTAGAGCGTTCAACCAGTGCTCAAAATTTTTTATATTTTTTGTCGAAAAAAGTAGGGGCGTGTGCGAAACGATTTGAAAAAATATTGAAAATAAGGGCCACCCTAATATATATATATATACAATAAAGGACAAAATGCTCTTATCATGAGCTCACCGTGCGCGTATGCCCAACATTTTAGATTGTTGTCATAAGTCAACCTTAGTACGCATTTGTGTGCACGAAAAAAACACAATTATATACATATACATGTGGAGTGATGTTATATAAATTGTACACAGCAATATATAATTTATGTGAAGTATGGGTGTGTTCCAAAATTTTTATTTCTTGTCAATTTAAAATTAAATTTGAGGTTAGCTTGTGAATTTGACAACCTAATATACCTACATTCCTTATCTCCGTAATAGACTGTTTAAAACAATTTACTTAATTTATTATACTATATGTAAAAAATATTAATATTATTTTTAATTATTATTAATAAAATCTGAGTCGAGCTTAAAATTGTTATTATTTTGTTTCTCATTCGTGGGGATGTTAATAACAACCGATTGATATAAAACAAATTTCTCAGCTTCGTGAGATCAAAACGTGTCCAGAAACATGGTTATAGACTAATTTAAGGGTACATGTATATTTTTGACCGTAGCGTCGAGTCAAACAATTGTCTCCAATACGAACACAGTTTTTTTCTGGTTCACTTCTGATATTTGATCACACAAAAATTCCTCACTTAGTGATATGCCTGTAAATTCTGTTATAAAAAAACACATGTATTTCAATAGGACTTCTGAGGTTAGGTTTCAGTGCGCTGAGATCGCTGAGATACTCTGCGTGCTCGGTGACGTTGCCAAGTTTGCGCTCCTTCCGTGTTATTTTTATTGTGCTCGTATGTATGTATGTATGTATGTATAATTGGTAAAACATTAATTTTAAATGCTATTCCTGTCTTTTTCATTAATTATTATTCATAGTAACTAATCACGGCAGTGCGGGATTTTGCCGAATTTCAAGATTTCGACAGACTGACGGAACGGAACGATACGCTGTTTTAAGTGGATTCAAGTTTATTAAATTTAAGAAAATTTTCTTAAATTTCATATTTTTCATTAATCGATATTAAGATTAACGTTCCTTAAACTGTTTTAAGTAACAAAATTCTTAATTTTCAGTAACATTTATGAAAGTTGCTTCCTACTATTTTATTAAATTTCATGAAATTTTTTACAGTGTATATGGGCAGTGTGCAAAAGAATTACTGTAGATAATTCTTTATAAAATAAGCTTAGATTAAATATTAAGACGAATAACATATGTGAAATAATCTAAAAACCATTAAATCTGTTCCTCTTTCTAATAATTGTTGAAACCCATACTATGATTTCTATCTTTTACATTTATAAAATTAAATTATTATACTTAATTCGTGCTCTTTCTGCATTTAGTTATAATTTATTTTAATGTTATTGCGCAATATTAAGTATGCTGTTCAACATGTATCAGTTATAAACAGCCAATGTAACCATGAAGCCGGAGCGACAATTCTTTTAAGTGATGAGTCCACAGATTCCATCATGACCTTTGTAGCTTCCAAATACAATATAACTCTCTTTACATTATAATATGCAATTAATCTGAGATGAAAGGATATATAAAGAAACACATTTTTGTATGGTGATATTTTTTTTTTTTTTTTTATAACATCCCAATTTTATTACAATCTGTCTTGTTGACATTCAGCAATATTTTTATTGTAGAAATTAATCGTGGAAGGTACCCATCCAGTGATGCGCCCTTATACAGATATTCTTAATTATTATATTAAACTAACACTTATAATATCAATTTAAATAAAGTTAAGAAGTATTATGTCACTGGGAGTAAAAGTTTAATATACACCAGAAGGATCTGTCTACTGTAGTGCGTAAGATCGAATGGAATTTTCTTCTTGAGTCTCCTGATTAGTCGTGGTTTCATTTTGTTGACTGTAAGAATGTCTGGGTGCTTCTTTAGTCTCTCACTGTAATTTTTGTCATCTGCGTATGTTGCTGTTGTTACTCCGATTTTCGTAGGCAGGTCGGCGGTATAGAGAAGGTAGAAGATCGGCCCTAGTACGCTACCTTGAGGCACACCGGCTTGTATTTTGTGTAATTCCGTAAATATATCTTGATATTTCACGAAGAAGTGCCTATCTTGGAGATAAGATCTTAGAAGGGTATAATAGCCTAGAGGGAAGTTTGTCTTTATTTTGTACAGTAGGCCAGCGTGCCAGACTTTGTCAAAAGCTTGAGTTATGTCCAGAAAGACACCCGAATAGTACTTTTTTTCTTCTAAGCTTGATAATATCTTGTTGTAAACTCGATGCGCTTGCTCGATAGTAGAGTGTTTGTTACGGAAGCCGAATTGATGATTGGGGATCAACTCATTCCTTTCAATGATTAGTTTTAGCCTCAGAAGTAACAATTTTTCAAAAACTTTTGAAAGAATTGGTAATAAGCTAATTGGAAAGAAGCTGGTTCTCAATACTGCATTAAAAAGCTGGGTTAAAAATTTCCAGTTTTCGTTTGGAAGATTTTGTAGTATTTGGCCATTGATCAAGTCGTATCCTGGTGCTTTTTTGGGACTTAAATCATGTTGAATAGTTTTAATTACTTCGATTATTTTAAACTTTCTTAGTGGAGGTTCCAGCTGATAGGTTTCGTTTTCGGCGTATATCATATTCTTCGGATTGCGTTTGACTGGGGTGTGGAGTGAATACCTCTGTCAGGTATAGTGCAAATATTTCAGCTTTTTCCTGCGCGCTTCTTGCCCATTTGCCGTCGGGTAAACGTAGTGGTGGTATTGAGGTTTGAGGTTGTTTTAATCACTTGGTTGCTTTCCAAAGTGAATAATCAGATCCCTGAGTTGGTCCAAGAGTTCGTAGATAGTCCTGTATATTATTGTTTGCTTCCGTTTTTAGCAATCTATGCAGATTTTTAATAGCCTTGTTCAACTTACTTTTCAGCTCTGGGGATCTGGTTATTTGCCACTGTTTTCTTATTTGTCGTTTTTCTGCTATTTTTTGTCTTACTAGTGCCGAAGATACATCAGCATTTCTTATTGTTAAGTTTGCTGGAGTTGCATTCCATGCTGCTTGTTGGATGCAGTGGTTGAAATGCTCTACCGCCTCAGTGATGTCATTTTCTGTTTTTAACGGTACAAATATGTTTAGCGTTTCTTCGACTTGAGTTTTATAATATGCCCAATCGGTCTTTTTGCTACACAATATGCACGGTTTTTCTTTTTCGATAATTATACTACTTAATGTAAGTAATACAGGCGAGTGATCTGAAGATAGATCAAGGCATGATTTTACTTTTAAGTATTTTTTATTTATGCATTTCGTAATATAGAAGTCAATCACATCTGGTATTTTTCTTCTGTCTGTCGGCCAGTACGTAGGTTCGCCCGTTGACACTGATTCTAGATTCAAATGCTTCATGGCTTTCAAAGTTCTCTACCCTTAGGAGATGTTAACCGAGAGCCCCATTGTGGATGCTTGGCATTAAAATTACCTCCTGTAATAAAGCGATTTCCCAGCTTTTTTAGGTACTTTTCGAACTCGGCCTGTTTTGTAGCATGCTTTGGGGGGCAGTGCACAGCAGAGATGGTAAGCGATCCATTCCACTCGTCCACCACTACATTTGTGGCTTGGATTTGTTCCGTTTGGTATTCATTAATAACGTGATGTTAGATGTTATTTTTAATGACAATTGCAGACCCTCGATGAGCTGTACCATCAGGATGCATGGTATGATAAACAGCATGTCTATTGAATTTAATATAATTTTTTTTGGTGAAGTGAGTTTCGGATATTAGCATTATATCAATATTTTGGTCTCTCAAAAAAGCTTGTACTTCATTTCTATGTTTGGCTAAGCCATTGGCATTCCAGATTGCTAGTTGTAGAGTCAACATTGCGACATTTTAGAGACTATTGTGGTGAGCAGATTTCACATAGTACTCATCTGTTCCATGAGGCCTTTCATCATTGACTTCAGTTCCTGAAGGTCGTTAGATTGCTGGATATGGTATGGTTGGTTGGGTGCGATTTTGTTTGTTGAGTGATCTTAAGTATTTTGTTTGGCTGTTACCTGGGCATAAGTAGAACCTGGATGAATAGGTCCATCCGACCTAGGCCGTGGAACGGGCAGCGAGGTTTGTGCGATATTTGTCGCAACATTTTGGTTCGTTGTTGTCTGTTTATTTCTCAAAGTTGGAAATTGGGCTTTTCGCAATTATTTGTAGATGATGCATCCCTTGTAATTAGCAGGGTGATTTCCTTCGCATAGTACGCATTTAACTCGATCAGACTTTTCTTTACGTAAGCAGTCTGATGTTTTGTGGCTACCAGTACACTTGACACATGGCGGTGCACGAGAACAGAAGTTCTTAGTATGTCCGTATCTCTGACAGTTAGAGCATTGTGGTATTTCGCGACGATAATGCGGTGCTTCAAACTTGATTTTCATATTAAGTAAAAATTCAATAGTATAAATACTTTTATTATTGTCTGCTGGTTCTAGCTCCACAGCAAACACGGACAGAGGTTTTTTTGTTGTTTTCTGACGCATGTTCATTACATTGCGAACTTTATGCCCATGGCTTTCTATTTCATTTTTAATGCGAGGTCAGAGAGAGAGCGTCTGGCACCGATCATGTCGAACAAGAGCGGTTGTACTCTACATTCATAAGAAATAGAAATATGTAGAAAATCGTCCATTCATTGGTAGTCGTCCATTCATTGGCATAATCACCCTATAGTAAAATTGAAAATGACCATTTTCAAAACTTCGACCCCGACCGCAGGTCAGCCGAAGCACTGATAAATGAGCACGACTTGTTCAGACTGATGCTTAAAAAAACGCGGTTTAGTCGGGTTTTTGACATGTCGGGGGGGGGGGGGGGTCCCATACCCGCCACGCTCCCCCGCTTCCTGCGAAGCCACGAACCCCCCTCCCCGCTACCACCTCCCCATGGCTACCCGACACCAACATTACAGTTAATATTTTGTTATGCCCCCCCACCCCGCCCTGATACCCGCCACACTCCCCTACTTCCTCTGTGTCTCTCTTTTTCATGTAATGTATATAATATACATACATACGCATTGTATACAGGGTGCGTGTGTACGATCCGAACATAGGGCATACCATGTTAAAGATAGAGCGTTCCTGATTGGCCAGTTCCAGCCCATACAGTTCTCCCCATTGGCCGCGCGAGAGCAGGGAATGACTGAAACTGGAGATGCGAGTACTGCCTTCACTGTTCAGTACTTCAGTCAGCCACATTCAGTAATTCAGCCTGAAGTAAACATTGAGTCAAAAGATCGTAGTAGATGTAATTTTCCTACGTTTAATGTTGTAAATTCACACTTAAGTCTGTAAAAAAGTTACAACGTGGTGTAGTGAATTTGTAGTAAATTTACAACATTAAGCGAAGGAAAATTACAACGGGTTGTAAAATTACCACAATTAATAGGTTATTTACATTTACTTTTTTTTATAATGTAGGAAAATTACATCTACGAACTTTTATCGTGCACTCATTGTGTACTTCAGGCTGAATTACTGAATGCGGCTGACAAAAGTACTGAACACTGAAGGCAGTACTCGAATCTCCAGTTTCAGCCATTCCATGCTCTCTCGCAGCCAATGGGGAGAACCGTACGGCTAGAACTGGCCAATCAGGAACGGTCTACCTTTAACATGGTATGCCCTATGTTCGGATCGTACGCACGCACCCTGTATGTGTATGTACAATTTATTTTAATTTCATGTTAATTTGCTTTTTACGGCATTATCGTTGATTTTACGAAGAAATGAATACAACCTTTTTTGTAAAGAATTCGATGTTCTATATTTTTTGTTTGAAACATTTTTTTGTACGATTTGTATTTTTTGTTAAAAAATGGAAAAACCTGTTTTTTGAGCGTTTTTTTGTTAAACGTCCCCATTATCTAGTATGCATTGTCTCCAAAAACTAATCAGATCTATGTTTGGCCAAGAGCAACCCAAATCCGTTTGTACTTTTTAAATTCGTCATTTCATTTGCGAGATATCGCGTATACAAAATTTTGCCCATGGACGGACGGACGGACGTACAACCTAACGGACACCAATTTTTTTATTGTTGCTTTGGGTTCCTTAGGGCCTGAAACGTCGACATTTGATGAAAAACTATAGGGTAATTTTTTGGCGAGAACTGACCAAATTCAATACTTCGTCAGACCTATGGTCTGGGTCGAAGTAATGATTAGAATTACTTTGATTTCGAAGAAGATTTTTGAAAAATTTTGTGGTGTTCTGCATGTATGGAAAATTTTCTTTCCTAATTATTATACATTACATTAATGGATAGTTTCATTCATTAGAAATAACGTGGCCTTAATACATGATTTTAATGCTTTTTGTAGAATAAGAATATAGCCTTGTAATTGTACATAATTTAATTCTGATAGCATTTTTGTAGTAATAATGTTTTACTATTAAGAGATTGGCGAGTTTTTTCACAAGAAGTGTTTTTTGGTGGTTTTCACTCATTTTTGCTAATATACAATAGTTGATAAAAAATATCATGTGTAATATCGTATTTTTGAAAATGTAAACTTCATGCAAATTAAGGTCGTATAAATCCTTAGAATTTCTTGGACATACTTTGTTTGTTATAATGTTGTCGTTTACATGAATCCCTAGACTTTACATTGCGTAACATACTCGTGTAGTGCCCTTGTTTACAATTATCTCCAACACAAATACAAATCCGAGTAGCTCGTTTAACCTTGAAATTACCTCCAAGTGCAACCGCTTAAATACCTTGTAAAGATATTTCGGCTAATGAGATATACTATGGAGCGGAAGACCTGGCCCTCGACATCAATGATCCATTTCACCAGGTGCTGTGAACATAGTATTCGCGTCCTTTTAAGACTCGGCACAAATATTTGCAATTACAGAGCACGATACCTGGATCCCCTAATCGGCGATCGTTAACAACTAGGTTAATAACGGCGATGGTGAACCTTGCTGATTATATAATAAAGAAAAGAATTTTCAATGGTGATTGTGATCAATGCAATGGTGATGATAAAACTGATATATGTAATTGTTTTGAATGCAGTTTTAAATTAAGTAAAAAGAGCTATTTAAGAAAATGTAAGATGTTTATCATAAATGAAGAATATTTAGATCAGAACATATATTTATATCATATATTTCAAATTACTGTACAAATTTGAAATAAAAATAACATACAAATTTATTTATTTATTTATTATGACAACATACATTATAAGCATTCAACGTGGCTACAATTTCGGAAACACCTTCATAGAAATAAAAAGTGAAGTCCAACATTGCTGCCTATAAGATGACACAAAACTGGGATCTGCTTGGTACAAAGTTTGGTATTATGGGGTTTTTGGAACTTTTTGTAGCATTCCCTGTCATGGGAATCTTACGCCCCTGGGGGGACGTTAAAAATCAGAAAACAGGCGAAAAACGCGCTTCAGCAATGACAAATCGCTTTTTCGCCTGTTTTCTGATTTTTAACGTCTCCCGACGAACTCAATTTTTATCAAAACGAAACATATGAGGGGGCAAATTCTTCGCCTTTTCAAGCTCTACAACGTTGTTGTATATGATATTTCGCTAGCATTTTATAGAAACGAGGTAGACGTGAAAAACTGCAAAAAAAGGCTATTTTTACCTTATTTAGGTCGATAAATGGCGAAATATGAATTGCAGGTCATATGCTCATTGAGGTAAGTTGTAGCTCTATAAAAAAACCTTCAAAATCAGCCATCATTCTTTAAAGTAACTTTAAAACGAGCCGAGTTATTGAAAAAAACTAATTCTGAGCTTCAGATCCCATTTTGGTATTAAACTTTTTTCTCAGAATTATATCAGGATTCACCCCTTGCAATATTATGCGGGAGTTCTGGGACGCCCTGTATAGATATGCTGTATGTACATTCGGTTATCAGATCTGATAAGAACTTGGCGCGAGGAGCGACCGCTCCTCTAGATTACATTTAAAAGAAAATGCCATTCCGATTTTTTTGCAAACGGCGACCGGTACCAATTACAATGCGTGAAAAAATTGAACTAGAAATCGATCGTGCGATTGAACTAGAAATAGAGTCTGGGATGCTCGAACCTGTAGAAACAAGCGAATGGGCGACATTGTTACAACAGCAAAACTGACGTTCCTTTATGAGATTTGTTTAGGTTTCGAGTGAAAATCGGGGATGGTCTTTGTTAACGACTGGTGGAAGGGCTTCAAATAAAACGCGCAATATGATCGACCGCAAACTATTAATTCAAATTTATTTCGATCAATCCGTGACGATCCGATCGCGACACGAACCTCCTACACCGACGACGTTCCGAAACGTTCTGAAACAAACCCGATCGCTACATTTTCACATCTTAGATCAACTTTTCAATCTCTCGAACATTTAAATAGACTACAACGTCATATTATATATCGATATTGTAATATTCGAATTACAAATAATTTTATCCAGAACGTGGCCATTCTGAAGGGCATTTACATAATTTCCCGAACAAGACACCTTCATTTTAAGAGATACCCACATTCGTGTGCGCAATGACGTAGGGAAAACCACCTTCCTGAGAAAAAAACCTACGCCGAGTACCGCAGTCGATAAAACATCGATTCTGTGCGTAACAGTCTGTTTTTTTTAAGAATTATCACTCTTTTATGTTAACACAGCATTTCTTATTGCTCTTTCACTAACGATGAAACTGTGGAGAAATCCGTTAATTCGCTATTGGAAACGTACAACTGGCGCGGTACCGCCAGACTTGTCGATACCGTCGAGGTATTGGCACAAGTACGAATGATAACAAAGTGCTGTGATGGTTTTATCACGGTTAGGCACGGGTTTAGCACTGGTACTACTTTCATTATTGAGTAATTGTCAAGCCTCGGGTCGTAGCTTTCCTTCGTCTAGGTTTATCGCTCCACCGTTTTTCGTAATCCATGTTGACCGCTCAACTGTTTAGGTTTTTAATAACCTAATTAAAAGTTTAAGGAAAATACCGCAGATAACGTTGTTTTTTTTGACCATGCAACCAACAAAATGTTACAGTTTCCAGAGAGAAAAACCACTATTTTTTCAAACTTACATGAACATAATGTAGTTTCTTTCGAAATAATATAATTTTTTATTTTTGTGTGTTCCGAAGTAGAAGACTTTTCAAAGATTCAGTTATTCAACTATAACCAACAAAATTGCCGCAATTTCTGAAAGAAAACATGCGGAACTTGCACAAATTTATATTATTATCATAATATACGTGCACTGGGTGTTTAGGGTCGCCGATTACGGGATCTAGGTAGTGCGCTCCGTAGCTTTTTATGTTAATAGCTCAAATACGTGCACCCGGTGTTCAGGATCACCGATTACGGGGTCTGGGTGCTGCGCTCTGTAGCTTTTTACGTTATTAGCTATTCTATATAATTTCCCGAAAAAGTAACCCCCTCAGGGTGTTGTAAGGTTTGTGAACCCACGTGCGACTCGGAGAGCTTGGATCCACCGTTGTCCCTATGTCCTACTTCCCACGTGCGAAATTCGTAACGGCCCAGCCCTGGTCCAGTCCTGGCAACGGCGGTGCCGAGGCTCGGCTGCGACATTGGGCCAACACTGGCATGAGCCTTGGTGCGACACACGGCCTAGACTCGGCAACCGATATTGGACCATTAGTGGCTGCCAGCACTGTCACAGCATCGACAGCCAGTACTGGCCCGGCATCAAAGCCAGTATTGGCGCGGCATTGATCGTCGGCGATGGCACAGAGCCTATTGCTGCTAAATTTTACAGGCATTATTGTCTTTGCAACGTCGCAGCAGCAGCACGATAAAAAAAGAAAAACAAAGGTTGAAACGAATTTATTGTAATTGGAAGAAACCTGGAAGATGTATATACATCGATGGGTATATGCATATATCCCACCTTATTGACGAGTCTTTTGATGTTGTAAGCGCCTGGGCGGGGCCAAATTTGGATCTCCAACGAGTTGGATTAGTCAGTTCGTAAAACATCGTACTAGTTCCATCGTATTCCTGTAAATAAAAATATTAATTTCTAATTCGTCGTTTATCACGACGAGTTAGTTCTTAGTCGGAGAGAAAGTCCTCCCGACACCAAAAAAGGCAAAAGTGGCGAGATCGCCCTCCGGCCAGAGTTGCCGCGTCGGTGCCCACACTTCAAAGAACGCGGGCGCTACTTCATATGCGGTTCGGCGACGCGTTCCTAGCGGCTACGGCCGGAACTTAACTGCTGGGTTTCCCTGGGGATTCGAACGTCACCGCTGGCTATGGACCGAGTCTCCAGAGATCGGAGGGCTCGTACACGGAGAGAACTGTGCAAGTATGTAACAGTAGGGAATCCTTCGCCACTGTACTAAGATTTCGGGGCTGCTTCTGCACCTTATGCCGCGAGATATCAATCTAAGAAAGTCACAGTCTCAGACTGTGAAAACGCTCACGTATGAGACAGCAAAACTACGATGCTTTCTTCGAGGCTTGCTCCCGCCTAAGTTATACTTTTTAGACTAGAGCTCTCCCGGACTTTTTTTGTAGGAAATTTCCTCCTCAACCAAAAAGGTTTAGTAAATTTTTGCTCTATCTTGCATCATTTTCGATACGGTCGATATTCGATCGGCAATATTCTGTTTGAAATAAATTTGCTAGGCTTGGACCGATGTTCGGTCCCGAATGTTTCCATCGCTGGGCCGAGATTTGGCACTATCACTTTGCCAGACTTGGTCCGATACTCGGGCCCAATATTGGGCCGACGCTGGGACGACGATTGGGAGAAATACTTATGAGATCAATTTGCCAGGCCTGGCCCGATGCGTTGGCCAGTTTTCAGCCGAAGTTTGGCAATTTGTGATAGCCAGTATCGGCTACCAATGCTGGCCCGATTCTGGCACAGTGAAGTTGCCGACGTAGGGCCAATACTGGGCCGTATGGTCAGCATCGGCATTTCGCACATGGGTTAACCTCCAACCAATAGATGTGAGTAAACCCACGTGAAAAATGCATCCCTCCGGATATACCATGAAATGGTTAATTGATTGTATGCACAATTTTTTTTTCCAATGGATGGCAATAAGTAGAGGAGGGTGGCCCAATGCCGACCGTGATGGGAGATATAGAGCAGGGGGTAGTAGGTACAACCCGGTTGGGTTTGGTCGACTTTCCTCTACTTATTGCACTGCAAACTCCCCGAGTCGCACGTGGCGTCGCAAGCCTTACAACACCCTGAGGGGGTTAGTTAGGTTCAATTAGTACAAGAATGGGGTCTAGGGGGCAGAGTTTCCCCCTGACATAGGGACAACGGTGCATTCAAGCTCTACGAGTCCATATATACCTGCGATTCCCTGGTGCACGTATTTGCGCTAATAACATAAAAAGCTACGGATCGCACTACCTAGACCACGTAATCGGCAACTCATACACCCAGTACACGCAGAATAGCTAATAACATAAAATTCTACGGATCCCACTACCTAGCCCGTAATCGGTGACCTTGAAGACCTGGTGCTCGTAGAATAGCTAACAACATAAGAAACTATGAAGTGTCCCCGATGACGATGAGCCCCGGTCGAACAAGTGTCCCGGGCGATGAAATGTCCCAGACGATGAAGTGTCCCAGACGATGAAATGTCCCAGACGCTGAAGTGTCCCTGACGATGAAATGTCCCAGAAGATGAAGTGTCCAAGACGATGATGTGTCCAGACGATGAAGTGTCCAGACGATGAAACGGAAGGCTATGAAGTGGGGTACGATGAAATAGAATACGATTAAGTGTACTGGTACCGTCGAAGGCATCTAGTTAAGTCTTACAAATATTTTATTTCCTAATAAAATAAAAAATTATTGCGTATTTATTTCGGCATGGTATTAGTGAGCTGTGTTGATGGGAAAAATTATTTTATGCTTTTTAGTCCATTTATAAAAACGTGGTTTTTAAAAGAATTTTTTATTTATTAATTATTTTCTGCTTTTTAGTTTTAATAGGTCAAATTTTTACAATCGATTTTAAACTATTACATTTATAAACAATTTGAAAAGGGCAGTTTCAAAATAAAAAGAATATGCAAGTGGTTTTAGATGACAGGCTCCTCTGGTGGCTTACACGACGTCATATTACACATCGATATCATACTATTCGAATTACAAATAATTGAATCGAGATCATCACCATTTCGAAGGGCCTTGAACATAATTACCTAACAGGCCGGCTTCATTTTGAGAGGTACCCCCATTCGGGTGTGCAATGGCGTAGGGAAAACCACCTTTGTGGGAAAAACCTACGCCGGGTACCGCAGTCGATAAAACATCGATTCTGTCAGTAACAAATACATTACTTATTATCGTTATTACTGTTAATTGTTCTTAATATTAATTGTTACAATGGAATTAATGATTTGAACAAATTGTAATGAATTTAAATTATCATTCGCATTCGCGTTTACGGGTACATTTTCAATTACATTACAATTTACGGGTCGAAACGTCGAAATTTGATGAAAAACTACAGGGTAATTTTTTGCCGAGGTGATCAAATTCAATACTTTTTCAGACAATAGTCATAAGCATTTTAAACCAGTTTTTATGGCGTTATCGTTGACCTTAGGAAGAAGATGCATAGAACCTTTTTTGTAAAGAATTTCATGCTATATCTTTTATGTTGCAAACATTTGTAACTAAAATTCGTATTTTTCAGAATAAATACAAAAACTACGAAGAAACTTAATTGGGGCTAATTTTTTTTTGTAACGGACGGATGGATCTCCGCCAAAATCTAATGAGATCTAAGTTATGCCAAAACGCGTATTTAAAAAAAAAATTATGTCAATACGCTTATCCGTTCGCGAGTTATCGCGAGACAAAAAAACGGGACGTACGTACGTACAAGATCACGGACACGAATTTTTTTATTGTTGATTGGGTTCCTTAGGGTCTGAAACGTCGATATTTGATGAAAAACTATAGGGTAATCTTTATGCCCGAAGTGACCAAATTCAATACTTCGTCCAGACTTGGTCTTTAAATAGTTATTTTCGTACGGTGGGCGTAAAGTGCGACTTTATTTTTCGGAACATTATTTTTCTCATACGTAGGCGGAAAGACATACCTTTTTGCGCATCGATTTGCAGGAGTCAAACTGACTTTCACGTCTATTGGACGTTAAGTGAAACATAGGGCAAGTTACAACCGTCGGCGATCAACGGCTCGAGGACCGGCCTCGCCGGACCGAGAATCCTTCCAATCGCCGCCGGCGGGGGTAACGTTACGCCCTAGGGTTGACTTTACGCCTAGTAGGCGTAAAAGTCAACTTTACGCCCGCAAAAAGAGATGTAAAGACGTACTTTACGCCTACTATGAGGACAATAAAAATATTTAGGTTTCGAAAATCCTTTCCTTTCATATAATGCAAAGTTTATTAACTTATGACCCTTAAAGCAATGCAGGAATGTAAAATTCTATGAAATTGTTGAATTGGACGAATCTTTTTTTTTTTTTTTTAATAGTTCTTTCCATCTGATTCTCAAGAATATTTCCGTTTTTTTAAATATTTTATATTTTTTAACGAAAAATTGTTTAATTTTTGAGTTTTTTGACACTTGGAACTTTCTAAAACTAGTTGAACGTTCATGTTATTGTGGTTGTTCAGAAATGGTTAACTACTTATCATTGCATTTTGCTTAAAATCCAAAAGCTTAAATATTTTTAAAAAAAGTACGAAATTTCGTACCTTATAAAATACATAATACTTGACATTCTGCGAAAACGGAGTACACGAATTTATTACTCCAAGTTATTAGAACAAATTTTGCAGTTTCAAAAAGTCGCCACGAGCACATGTGCACGCTAAAAGCGAGTGCTCCCTGCAATCTATCTCAATACACTTTACGGCCATATGTGATTTTCTTATCTATAATTCCGCTCAATGGGTCCTTGATTAAACTTTCTAGTTTGTACGAAATTATTTTGAATACTTTTTTGTAGAGTTATAAATTATAGACCGAAACCATCTCAGATCATGCAGGCGGTCGGATGTCATGTCGCCAATTAAAGTGCAGTTGAAATATGTTATTCTGTATGGAAAATAAGCGTATACGTGTTTCTTTGTTTTACGAATAATCTCTATTTGAATGATATATCGTTTTTTTACTTCGACCCCGACCTTAGGTCTGGACGAAGTATTAAATTTGGTCACTTCGGGCCTAAAAATTACCCTATAGTCTTTCATCAAATGTCGACGTTTCAGACCCTAAGGAGCCCAAATTAACAATAATAGTATATTTCGTAACAAGTGCGGAAAATGCGATTTCCCGCACGCGTAACGATCACACTGACACGAGTGCCCGGTGAATCATACGAGTGCAGCAAACGTCCGCGCGTGTAAAAAATTTGTGTCCGTGATCTTGTACGTACGTACGTCAGTACGTCCGTACATCCCGTTTTTTGTCGCGCGATAACTCGCGAACGGATAATCGTAATGACATAAATTTTTTTTAAAATACGTGTCATGGCATAACTTAGATATGATTAGATATTGGGACAGATCCACCCATCCATTACTAAAAAAAAATTAGCCCCAATTAAGTTTCTTCGTAGTTTTTTGCATTTATTTTGAAAAATACAAATTTTATTAAAAAATGTTTCAAACAAAAAAGATAGAGCATTAAATTTTCTACAAAAAAGGTTTTATGCATTTTCTTCCTAAATTGAACGACAATGCCATAAAAACTGGTTTAAAATGTTTATGACCATTGTCTGAAAAAGTATTGAATTTAGTCACCTCGGCAAAAAAATTTCCCTATTGTTTTCCATAAAATTTCGACGCTTCGACCCCCTACCCTCAGGGGTAGTCTTCGCCAGCTCCTCGGGCGCAGTGATCACCCACGGGCTCATATACGAAACTAACTATTTCGATACATCTAAAAGATATCCGTCAGAGATCTTTTCGACACTTGCAAGATATCTTTGACGAATTATATGTATATATATTGCATATATAAGATCACAATGATACAGACAGTAATTAGAAAAAAACACAGTAAACATGTAATATGCATCGAATAGTCTATTAGAATACAAGTGCATGAAGTAAGTGTTTTGCAACTTTTATTTATTAATACTTCGGCTGGCCTGTTGTTGGGGTCGAAGTTTTGAAAATGCTCATTTTCAATTTTCATATATATAAGAAAAACTATATTGTTGTGACATATCTATCGAAGCCACTTGGATGTAAATATGATTGGACCCCCAAATGTCAATATAATTTTCTAATATAATTGAAAGCTGTTAGTAAACAAACGTGTATTAAGGAATAGCCGACTCTCCACTGGGTCGAAGTTTCTGAGCGAGCAAGGCACCACGCCAACACTAGTTTTTTATTTTAATCGTTTAATGGATTTTTTGAAAAATTAAATAATTTTTTAATAAAAAACGCTGCCATTTTCCACTTATGAGATCTATATAGATAAAATTAACACATATTATAGAGGGCGTTTGACTCTTTAAAACCCATTTAAAATTTTGAAAAATATCAAAAATTCGAGAAGATAATACAAGATAGAAAGATCGTGAAAGATGGCAAAATATTGACGAAGGTCAGAAAAGTTCCGAAAATAGGATAAAGTCTGAAAAAGCAGATGTCTCCGTTTCAATTGCGACCCCAAATTTTTTCTGATGTCTCCGTGAGTTTCCGATAGCGCAGGGCACAGCGAGAAAATTCGGATTACCCAATTAACCAGGTTAATTGTAATCATATTTTTTTCAGTTACAATTACTTTCATTAACCCCTTCGCTGCGGATGACAAAGATCTTTGTCATTTAGGACTTTTCTCTGACTGCGGCAAAAACGCAAATCTTTGTCATGACATAAATTAGTCTAATGAAGTCAATAATATATCCAATTTGAAAACTTGAACATTTCTAGCCAGCCTAAGATATACCGAACAACATGCCGTTGTCCTTTTTCAAAAACATGTTGTCAAAAAAAAGATACAAACTCTTAAAATATGTTGTTTTTACGATTTTGTAAAAATCTTTGTCATGAGCTATGTCGCCGTATTAGGTCAATTTATGCATTAAAAATTAATGAAATTGTATGAATCTTGCCACTCAGGGGTTTTCGAGGTCGCCGATTACAAATCTGATGATATATTTTGAAAATTCAAAAAGGCGTATCCAATACCGCGAGTTAATGTTAGCCTTCCCCGTTAACTTCGATATACAATATGTACTTACACATCTTACTACGAGGAGGTTGGAGAAAGGTCATAAAAGTGCAATTTTTTTCTGCTTTTATACATTTTTGTTTAAAATTGTTATTAAAATAAAAACTGTAACATATTGAACTCTAGAAATCAGTGTTTTTTCCCACATGTAACACGATAACTCAGGCGTACATAACAAAATTTTGAAATTTACACGGAATAATCTGGATAGATAATAAACTTTGTAAAATATCTACAAAAACTAAAAATATAGATTTGTAGGTGCAGAATCGAAGAAGTTTTTGATAAAAATACAAAATTCGGTATAAATATTCTATAAATAATCACGAGAGTGTTTCTATTGCCGACCTGCCACGAGCAGCATTATTTACATATGAATAACAAATTGCCGTAATATTGTAATGCAAAAACTGATATAAGATTCGTAATCAGTTCGAATTTTGATTATGACGTCCGCCATATTGAATCCGCCATTTTGAATTTTCTAAAAATGTAACTTCAGATTCGTAATCAGCGACCCCGAAAACCTCCGAGTAACAAGTGTCAGGGGAATGATTGGTATTTAGAAAATTTGCCGGCAATATTGAATCCGCCATTTTAAATTTTCGAAATCTGATTTCAAATTCGTAATCGGCGTCCCAAGAAATCGCTATACACCAAGTTACAGTAAAATCTAACCAAATTTTTTTTCCCGCATTTTGGGCACTTTTTGTGAAATTCTCGCCGCAGCGAAGGGGTTAATTGTTATGACATATTAATTGCAATCAATACTTTTCAATTACCATTATTCTCGATAACTGTAATGATAGGCGGTATTGTTTTACTTGCTGAAAGTAATTGTTGATTAAATAATAATGGATTAATTATAATATGCCAAATACAAAAATCTCTGGGGTCTACATAATTTTTGTGCGTAACACGTCTCATACCTGTTCATATACCTATGATTATTATTATTATTCAAGGTATTTAGATGAAGAAAGTTTGACGGCATTATCAATTATTCCGTATATCATGTCAGTTTTGTATATTTGCAGATGAATAGAAAGATAATTCATATATCTCCCGGACCAAGATTTATTATGGTACCAGTCAAACCAGTCAGTGTATTCCAGTTCATAAGTAAACTTCAGCCAATTCTGCATGTCGAAATGATTGAATTCACTTCAGTATATCTTATTAACTACCAACACCAATTGCCCTGTGGTCGGTGCGATGCACAGTCGCTCTATCAAGTGAAAGCATCCTGATTAGGGATCCATACTTGGAAGCTGACTTTGGAAAAAAAAAACGAGCGTAGCGCCCGCTATGGCAAAGATGTGGGAGACAGCTGCATTACCATCAGAGGGTACACGGAAAGAAAGAAACACGACCGACTCCTGTCTACGCAGCCCTGGTTACTGCGTGGCCGGTTCGCAAATACTTTTTATTTCAACTCGCTATAACTCGGTTAATTTTGAGAATTTTGAAACGAATAAAAAATGAAATTGTTCATTACAGTTTTCCAGATCTAGTGCAGAAAGAAAAAATTATATATCTTAATAAATCAAAAAGTTATTAATTTTTTAATGCAGAACTGCGAAATTTGTGTTTTTATAGATTCAGGCGCTTCGTTTATCGAGCGAATTTCAAGCATCCGAAAACTTTCAGCGAGAAAGTTGTTCATTAAGGTATGAACAAATTTTCTGGAAAGTTTCATCTCAATTTCATTAATAGTTTTAAAATTAATGAATGTTTAACATAGGTAGCGGCCGACGGCCAGCGCGTCATGTGTGCACGACGATGCGCGCAAGGCCACGACCAACATTAAACATTCATTACTTTTAAACTATTAATGCAATGGAGTTGAAACTTTTCACAAATTTTGTTCATACCTTATTGAACAACTTTCTCGCTGAAAGTTTTCGGATGCTTGAAATTCGCTCGATAAACGAAGCGCCTGAACGTATAAAAACACAAATTTCGTAGTTCTGCATTAAAAAATTAATAACTTTTTGATTTATTAAGATATATAATTTTTTCTTTCTGCACTAGATCTGGGAAACTATAATGAACAATTTTATTTTTTATTCGTTTCAAAATTCTCAAAATTGACTGAGTTATAGCGAGTTGAAATAGAATGTATTTGCGAACCGGCCACGCAGTAACCAGTGCTGCGTAGACAGGACTCAGTCGTGTTTCTTCCTTTCCGTGTAACCCCTGATGATAAAGTAGTTCGTCGACTGTACCTGCATGGGTTTTCCGTAGTTCTCCCAGACCCCGTGCAAATGCGATACAGAGGGGTCAAGACGTTCTACGGGTGCAGTAATGGGGGGGACTGGCTCTGGGTGGGTGTTGCCTTGTGCTCTCATGTATTATCCTGTACATGTCTTTAAAAAAAAAATATCTTATTAGCTGCATTAAAATTAAATGATTCATATTACTGTCGTTAATTGTAATTGAAATGTAATGTAATGCCTTTAACCTAAAAATGTGTAGAAAGTATGAAAGATAATAAAGGCAAAGAAGGCAAATGAAAATGATTAGAATAATATTAAAACTGTCGAAAGCCTTCAATGTTAACCTAGAAAGTTTAGGAATTATGGATGAGAAAATTAGCTCATTTTTTTTAATTAGGTGCTGCCACAAATTGTGTTGAGAAATATTATAAGGTGTAAATATCATTAAAATTTAGTACATTAGAAAATGTTTATAATCACGCTGAGCACGAATTCGACATTGTAGTTAAATCGAACAAGACTGAAAAAAGACCGGTAACTTGAGCGTACATCCAGAAGCCAGTGACCATAAACAAACAGATATATGCCATTCTATATTTATACATTCTCTAAAGTTATGTGCTTCTTCTCCATATCGTAACTTTTCAACCTTATAAAATTATGTTACAGATTTCGTAACACAAATTGAAACGTACACCGATGGAATTTGATAAAAACTCGATCGTTCTTTCAACTAAAAGATTCTGCCCCTAAATAATAAAAATCTATATTTAAAATGACAATGTTTTGTAGCTCTATCCCTATCCTATCCTATCATTCTACATTTTCGACCAATTTTGCAAGATATACAATTAGGTTTGATTTAGATTTAAATTCAATTTTTCAATTTTTACCTACTCAGCCTAGAACTGATATAATATGAAACTTTCATCTCATTGAATAATTGGTGTAGCTAGACTTATAGGCAGTTGAAATTATTAGTTATTATATGATTTGTAATGAAGGTTTACAAAATCATGAATCGGAAATGTCAAATATCATATGAAAATTCAAAAGAAAACACTCATATTTTATATTTATGTCTAGAAAAAGAAAAAAATGCTGATGATATATAAAATTCGGAAGTCGACAAGAACTTGTTGAATATAAACGTATTCCATACAAGTACCAGTTTAATAAAAGAATATAGCAAATTCCATATGTTATCATACATATTATATAAACGAAATAGCAATAATGATATATAAAGTAAAATTATTGACAAAATATTAATAATAATACGACAAAATTGCATGTTTCATTTCTAATATCCGAAGTATCCTAGATTTGCGCGTCAAAATTTGCTAATAGTTTTTATATCTTTATTACGTATGTTTCAATTTTTTATATAATGCATAATTCCACGATAATCAGCAATAATGTTTGATTTTAATAATGAAATTGGGGGGTGAATGATATCATTCCATTCATATTTAATGAGACTGTGTTTAAAATCAATTAATAAATGTACAAGATCGTTTCTATGAATTCACTAATTTTTCAGATGTTTAGATAAACTGCAATGTTAGGATTCATATTGGTAAATTTCAATTAATTTTCACGAAAGGTAACACACACAAAAAAATCTAATGTGATAAATTGATTATCGTAAAATGGATAATAGATTTGGTGAATCTATTTTGTTTGGGAAATTACTATACTGATAAACAGCTACAGAGTAATATGCGATTCCAGAAACAATTAAGGAAAGAAATAGTGATTATGACCAACTCGAACTCGCATAGCTATTTTACCTAAGGATTCAATTAATATGATTTTAATGATATATGTAAATGGATCAGTTTAGTTTACGTTGATATAGATCGTTTTTAAGCGACTAATTAAAATCGTTTTTAAGCTATCCAGATTAATAATGCGGATTTTAGTACCACGGTAGGTGATGTTTATCCATATGGGATGGAATAATCTTCAACCAAGATCATTATAAAGAATCCTCCAAAAACTGTATTCATGATCTTGATTGTATAGAAGTATCGGCAAAACAAAATAACTCGAGAAATCAATTTATGGCTAGTCATTAGAATAACGTTTTCTGTATGATAAAATCGGATTTTACGAAAATATTAACAAGATTCCCAAACACTGTATTCTGTTGTTATTGTGTACACAGATAAACATTGGTACTCTCTAAACATTTTCGCTAATTAATTATAATAAAACGTTGAAAACTAATGGGTTTTGAAAATAAAAAATAACATTAAATATTTAATAAAACTTTTCTGTATATGTCATATATCATATATCATTTTATAAGAAAAATGTTCCGGACCTAATACCTCCGTATTAAATATTAAGATTATTTCAGTGCATACATTATTTATGGGTCTTTTTCTACTCAGTACATTTTTGTCAATAAAAATAGAAAACTGTACAAAAAATTGTAATATTGACACAAATAGATCTCTTCGATAACTATTATATACTGCTAAAGTACCTTTATGTTCGTCTTTTCGGTACGAAAGTACACTCGTGCGTAAAGTAAACTTTACGTACTCGACTATACTTTACTTACGGAAAAAGAGATTCTAAGCTGTTCTAAATGAATTAAAACGTTTAATATAAAAATTGCAGGGGTAGACATAGAATCTAAAACTTGCTTTTCGACAATTGAATAAATTGAAAATAATAGAAAAATATCAATGAAAGTTCCACTTAAAAAATTTATTAATTTCCAATAGCAGGGAATAAGCCGTAATAGTTATTTTATTTTTCAATCTATTAATTCAACTAAGAAGTTGCAAAGAAAAAGTACTGGATTACATAAAAATATATCTATGTATATGGTGTATGGGAATAGTAATATTTATAATAACTTGTTGAATATTATATTGATTCATTAAAATTATATAAATTGGATCATTAAGAAAAAATTCGGAGACGACGGTGTCTGATAGTAGTCTGGAGTTGATTGTAATCATTCTTTCTTTCAATAACCCTTTGAGTCCCAAATATGCACATGGATTTCAGCATCGTTTTATGTATAAAATAAAAATCAAAAAAAATTGGAAACATGTATATTCGACTAGTTTTGAGGTCGCTCTTTCGATTGGCGCTACTGAAATTTTCGAAAAATGACGTTTAACACAGTTTTTTTACAAAAATACGATAAAAAACGTTATTTTTTAGCTACAATTTTTTTTAAATGCATTTTTAACTATGATACCTGCTTCAGATCACCTTCTAATCTGTCAGAAACGCGTTCCCGATTGTATTACTTCAAAATTATACATTCACATATTTTGATTTATTTCGTTTTTCGTTTCAAAATGGCGTCTGAACGTAGAAAATTTTTGAAAGTGAAGGAAATGCTATTATTTGGGATCAGTTAGATTTTCTTTGTAGTAAAATCGTACAAATAAGTTATTACGAGTTTTGTATGACCTATTTTGATTTGCGAAAGCAGTAATATCCCATAAAATCCAATTTCAGGATGGCGACTGTCATGTGCTCAGTAGAAATACGTGTATTTCGAGACAACCAAAATTGGTGTGAAATTTGCTAATTACCATCTCATAGGTTTCAGACATCGCTAATCTCAAATCTTGAGTCAGTTTACCGAAATTCAAAATGGCGGACCCGTTATGTAAAATTTCACATTTCTGGAATAGGAAAAATACTCTCATATTCCACTCATATTTTCAAGTCAACATTATTCTTAAGATTTTTTTGATTATATACATGGTTTTTGAGAAAAAATTATCAGATGATAAGGCTTCCCGAAATTATTCTGTATTGCCGCCGATTGTTTGAAAGATCATTTTCCTGGACCGTTGTACCTGATTTTCTTTTAGGCATTATGTGAACACTTTTTGTATGAAATTTTCAGAATATCAGATCACGGCTGTTTTAGAAATATCGTTCTCGATGGAACCAGGCCAACTGCTTATTTATACATAGAACTAATTTCTACAGCGAGAACAAAAAAGTGGCGAGAGTCACGACAACACCTAGCGGCGACTTTTGCGGTAAATTGTTCAGACATTCGAATAAACGTCCTTTGCTTATTTCAAAATACACATACGGTAATAAAACCGCAGAATCTACCAGTAGCTATTTCAAATTACATTTGTTTTGAAGACATAGAGGTTTTTTTGTGACGAGAAAAATGTCCTCCCAGATTTCGCATTGATGATGATCAAACTCGATTAGAGTAATCCACGATCCTCTCCAACATAAACTATATTTGTAATGAATTTCTTTGTATGAATATATCGACATTTATATAAGTTAGGTGGACTGTAAGCAGCAAATAGCGGGTTGATACAAACAAACAATACAGAATAATTTCGGGAAGCCTTGTCATCTCATAATTTTTTCTCAAAAACTATTTATATAATCAAAAAATATGAAGAATAATGTTGACTTGAAAATATGAGTGGAATACGATAGTATTTTTCCTATTCCAGAAATGTGAAATTTTACATAACAGGTCCGCCATATTGGATCCGCCATTTTGAATTTCGATAAACTGACGCAAGATTTGAGTTTAGCGATGACTGAAACCTATGAGATGGTAATTAACAAATTTCACACCAATTTTGGTTGTCTCGAAATACACGTATTTCTACTGAGCACATGACATCTTGAAGTAGGATTTTATGGGATATTACTGCTTCCGTAAATCAAAATAGGTCATACGAAACTCGTAATAACATATTTGTACGATTTTACTACAAAGAAAACCTAGCAGATCCGAAAAAATAGCATTTTCTTCAGATTCAAAAATTTTCAACGTTCAGACGCCATTTTGAAACGAAAAACGAAATAAATCAAAATATGTGAATGTATAATTTTGAATTAAACAATCGGGAACACGTTTCTGACAGATTAGAAGGTGATCTGAAACCGGTATCATAGTTAAAAATGCATTTAAAAAAAAATTGTAGCTAAAAAATCGCGTTTTTTCAGTATTTTTGTAAAAAAACTGTGTTAAACGTAATCTTTTGAAAATTTTAGTAGCGCCCATCGAAAGAGCGACCTCAAAACTAGTCGAATATAGATGTTTCCAATTTTTTTTAATTTTTATTTTACACATAAAACGATACTGAAATCCATGTGCAAATTGTGCACATTTGGGACTTAAAGGGTTAATAGTTACTGCAGACGGCTAATGGCATACAAAGGAAGCTGCGTATCACGATATAACTTATAAATGTCATTAAAGAGCAGTATTACACCATATATTTGTATGCATATATCGTGAAAAGTAATTGAAATTTATACATATGAATCCTACGTCGTCCTTATTCTGAACATTACATGGTAATGTTAAATTCATATAATCATTCATAAACATTTATGAATTCATTTTAAAAATATTTGCAAGTTCCCACGATTGGAAACAATTCATTCCCTAATCCAATAATTAAAATCAAATCGTAGTGCACAATAGCTGATTTGCCGACAACATCTGCAATGCAATTATATACAAAAAGTAAATACTATATTACTGATTACTACATTAATATATAACTATTTAAAATTTATTTAACAACCACAAGGACACATTTTTAACCACTTTTTCAGAGCTGTCTAGAGGGAATAAATTTTGGGCCTCATCAATGTTAAACGTATGAAATGCATAGAGTTTTCATTGATCTTTCCAATGACGATATCCAAAATTAGAAACAAGAATTATTATCCATAAACGCGGTGAAGTATAAAAAATACAAAAATTTTGTTTTCACGTTGGGTTTTGTTAATTTTCCGTTATGGATCCTGCAAACACGGAAAGTAACAGTTATGTAATATTTACGTAATGGTTACACTGTTACATAAATGTTACAGAGTTGTTACATAACTGTTACATTTGTGTTTGCAGGGGAATCATCTTGACACCAATTTAGATGATGGAGGGAATACATGAATTTCTGAAAACGTTATTTGGAAAGTTAATTTGGTCACATGAATGATACAGAATGGTGTCCGAAACGAGAATTTTCGTTTATTACTCTTTAACTAAAAAACTATCAGATTTTTATTTAAAAAACTAGCAGTGTCATCAACAGACTATCTGTTCAGAGTAATTTTGCAAGGAATAAACAGGAAATCTGTTGTTGCTTAATTAATTGTAACACCGAGCAAAATTAGTAAGTCACTGAAATATTCTATTTATATTGCACAGCAAGATCTATTTCTGTCAATATATTCGATTTCTTCTGTACAGTTTCCTATTTTTATTGACAAATACATTGATTCATCTAAGTAAAAAAAGTACTGAAACAATCGTAATATTTAATTCAAAAATGTGCGTCGTACAATGTTAACATTTTTCTTAAAAATATCTACTAAAAGATAAAACTGCTTTTGAATGTTTTGTGTTATTATCGTTATTTTCAAAACTAGTGCATTTTACAATTATGTATTACATTTACCTGGTAAAAATGTTTGCAGAGTTCCAAGGTTTATAAATGTAAATAATAACAATATTGTACAAAGAGTTTCCTGATATCCGAATTTTTCACCCAGAAAACTGAATTCTAATGGCCAGGCTTAAATTATATTTTTTTTTATGTTTCCATAAAATAAAGTTCACTGATCAGGATTTTTCATGACTATCATGGTGTTTAAGGTCAAATAAAAGTTTAACTATCTATTATTACTAATATTTTTAGTTCAACTGCGTTTTCTACATTGTAGTCTGTAAACTTACAAATATTTCATCAATTTGTGGCAAGCTGTCGATATTAAAATGCCTACTTACGATCATATTATGTAACTGAATGCTGCATATTAAAAAAGTACCCTAGTAAACCTAAACGTCCGGCAAACAAATCTACCAAAAACTAATTGAAGTGAATAAGACTTGTACTATTTTTTTATATTTTAATCTATTAAATTAAAAACTGCGAAGAAAAATGAATGTATTACGTAAAAATATTAATGTATTGAATGGATAAGTATAATAACATTTAAAATAAGTTACTGACACTGAATTGTATTTTAATTATATGTATCATTAAATTTAAATTTAAAAAAAGATCTTTACATATATCATTAAAAGGATGATTTCAATCGTTAGGAAAAATACTGGTACGACGATGTCTTATAATATTATCGAATTGATCGTAATCTCTATTTCCTTGATTATGTCTGTAGATACATATTAGCCTAAAAAGGAAGCTTTTTATTGGTATAGTAATTTAATAAATCAGTATTAGATTTTTTATGCATGTCATCTTTTGTGAAAATGAAATGAAATTTACCAATATGAGTCCTAACATCGAAGTTTATCTAAATCATATTAAAAATTAGAGAATTCATATGAACTATCACGTGCATTTATTAATTGATTTTGATTTGATTAATTGAATGGAATCAATTCGTCCACTCCGCAATATCCGCAGAAATGTATAGCAATCTTAGTATTATTATTGATATTTTGTCAATAACTATGCTTTATATATCATTATTGCTATGTTTATATGCAACAATTCGTTGTTGGCTCCTAAATTTCATATATCTTTCATATGCATTTTTTTTCTTTTTCCGGACAAAAATATAAAATATGTCTCTTTCTTTTTATTTTCAGGTGAAATCTGATGTTTCTAAGTCATGATTTTGCAAAGCTGTATTATAGATATTATAATAACTGTTATTTTCAAATGCCTGCAACTCCAAACTGATGCTCTGACAAATTATTCAATATAAAATTATTCGCAGTAATTGGACATTAAAAAATGAGACCGAAATCTAAAATAAATCAAATCATCCGATATATTGTAAAGTTTATACAAAATATTGAATGATAAATATAGCTAAAATGCATTCTCATGAGAAATTGAGAAAAACTACTATCAGATTAGTTCATGATATCGTAAAAGAGAGTAATTATCCAGAAGGAATTAGAAATTACTGTTTTAGGCAAAGAATTCATTACATGTGCATTAGAAAGATAATAACGAATATAAAAGAAAGAACAGTTAGCATTCCGAACAAGAAAGTCTCCAAAAAAATAAATAAAACTACGAAAGAAATAGACATTTTATATCATAGTAACTTGGTCTGTTATGATCAAATATATTAAATGCTACTCGGTATATATTGGAGAAACCACTGTAGATCGAATTAATGAACACAAAAGACAAATTTTTCGGTTATCGTGTGGGTAAAATCCTATATTACACATTTGCACTACTTTCTAACACATTTGCAATATAAAATATTGTTCGGCGCATGTGCGAAAATATTTTTCTGTACTAATGTGGATACTGATCTCGCCTTCAGCTCGGCCCGCAACCCTCACATTCGTAGAAAAAACTTTTCTGCACTTGTATCGATACTACTATTTTTGATTATTCAAAATTTACAGGATTTCTCTTATGACAAATTTCAATTTCGATATTCATAAAACATTTTAACTGCAGAAAAAAATACTAAAGTAATGAAAATTGTCTAAATCGTTTGCCTACTAGTTTTTCTTAATATGTTTTTTATTGTAATTATTCGTACTTCTCATTATGTTATTGTTATTTCTGCATTTGAATTGTTAATTTATCTTTTTTTTTAATCATGAAATACATGTTATTCATGTTATAATTCCAATACATCCGTCAACTACCAAGAAAACATTTCCAAAAATAACACACCACAAAATATAAATTTATTTATCGTTATTAATACATGTCTGGAATTTTATCAAAGAATTTTATTTATAGTTCGACGTGATTTTAAACAATTTTTACTTTCCATAAAATGATTAACTTTACTACGTAAGAGAGTTAAAGAGTAATAAACGAAAAATCTCGTTTCGGACACCATTCTGTATCATTCATGTGACCAAATTAACTTTCCAAATAACGTTTTCAGAAATTCATGTATTCCCTCCATCATCTAAATTGGTGTCAAGATGATTCCCCTGCAAACACAAATGTAACAGTTATGTAACAACTCTGTAACATTTATGTAACAGTGTAACCATTACGTAAATATTACATAACTGTTACTTTCCGTGTTTGCAGGGTCCATAACGGAAAATTAACAAAACCCAACATGAAAACAAAATTTTTGTATTTTTTATACTTCACCGCGTTTTTGGATAATAATTCTTGTTTCTAATTTTGGATATCGTCATTGGAAAGATCAATGAAAACTCTATGCATTTCATACGTTTAACATTGATGAGGCCCAAAATTTATTCCCTCTAGGCAGCTCTGAAAAAGTGGTTAAAAATGTGTCCCCGTGGTTGTTAAATAAATTTTAAATAGTTATATATTAATGTAGTAATCAGTAATATAGTATTTACTTTTTGTATATAATTGCATTGCAGATGTTGTCGGCAAATCAGCTATTGTGCACTACGATTTGATTTTAATTATTGGATTAGTGAATGAATTGTTTCCAATCGTGGGAACTGCAAATATTTTTAAAATGAATTCATAAATGTTTATGAATGATTATATGAATTTAAAATTACCATCTAATGTTCAGAATAAGGACTACGTAGGATTCATATGTATAAATTTAAATTACTTTTCACGATATATGCATACAAATGCGATAAGTGCTTTCAATAAACTGACAATAGATATGGTGTAATAAAGCTCTTTAATGACATTTATAAGTTATATCGTGATACCCAGCTTCCTTTGTATGCCATTAACCGGCTGCAGTAACTATTAACCCTTTAAGTCCCAAATGTGCACAATTTGCACATGGATTTCAGTATCGTTTTTTGTATAAAATAAAAATTTTAAAAATTGGAAACATCTATATTCGACTAGTTTTGAGGTCTCTCTTTCGATGGGCGCTACTAAAATTTTCAAAAGATTACGTTTAACACAGTTTTTTTACAAAAATACTGAAAAAACGCGATTTTTTAGCGACAATTTTTTTTTAAAATGCATTTTTAACTATGATACCGGTTTCAGATCACCTTCTAATCTGTCAGAAACGTGTTCCCGATTGTTTAATTCAAAATTATACATTCACATATTTTGATTTCTTTCGTTTTTCGTTTCAAAATGGCGTCTGAACGTTGAAAATTTTTGAATGTGAAGAAAATGCTATTTTTTCGGATCTGCTAGGTTTTCTTTGTAGTAAAATCGTACAAATAAGTTATTACGAGTGTTGGAATATCGAACTATATACTGTACATTCCACTTACCGACGCTCGGTACCCTTCTTTGTCATCGAACATATAAGTCTATGTTTCGAAAATTTGGACATTGAGTCAGTGCGAGTCAGCGTGCGGTTGAGAGAACGCCGAGCGCGAAAATAAAGTCTTTACCGAAAATCGTGTTGGTTTCCTGATTCTTTAGCGCCCTATATCCTATACCTTCTGACAGGTTATGGGCCCAGGTACGGCAATAAAAAGTGAATAAGAGAAAGACGGAATAATTAATTCTAATATGTTACGATTTATGGCAATATACGGCTGGAATTATGGTGAAACCGACGGAAGAAAGTGAGGCAGCGAAATGGGACGCCAAGGACGGAAAAGCTCTCGCACTCATAATTCTAAATGTATCCAAAGAAGAGTTGGGTCATGTTAGACGAGCTATGACCTCTAAAGAAGCATGGGATGAATTATCGACTATTCATAACTCAAAAGGTCCAATACGGAAGGCAGTTTTGTATAGGCAACTATACAAATTGAAGAAAGACTCTAATGTATCGATGTCTCAATTTATAAATAAATTTCAAGAATAACTCAATTCTTTGGAGGATGTAGGAGTTATAATTCAAAGTGAATTGCAGTCCATAATGCTGCTAAGTAGTCTACCGGATGAGTACGAATCGTTATGTGTGGCCACTGAATCAAGGGACGAAATTCCAACGTTGGAAATTATATCAACAATGTAAGGACAACATAGAGGACAGATCGTCATCGGCATTTGTAACTAAGAAGGTTTACCCAAACAAGGCATTTACGTACACAAATAAAGGCTCAAGTCAAAGCGGTTACTTCAAGAAACAATTCCCTGGAAATTGTTATAACTGTGGAAAATATGGACATTCGGCAAGTCGCTGTCGTACGACGGGTGGGGGATTTAGAGGTAAGGTAAATAATGCCAATAATACAATAGAACAGGAGGTAGAAGATTCATTAATCGCAGCATTAGCTTGTGTAACGGAAAAAGATGAATGGTGTTTGGATAGTGGTGCCACGGCACACATGTGTCATAACAAAGAATTTTTTGAAACCTTATCTGATGGACCAGTGAACACTATAAACACAGCCGGGAAAGAAACAATAACGTCTTTAGGAATAGGAAATGTAAAGATTAATGTAAAATCGCGAGATAACGTGAAATCGATCAACTTAAGCAATGTCTTATATGTACCTGAATTAAGAAATAATTTACTATCAATTCCAGCAATGACTAATAAAAATTACAATGTACAATTTTCTAAAGATAAAGCGTACGTAAATAGGCCGAACGGTTCAGTGCTTTTTGTCGCGAATAAAAAAGATCGATTATTCGTCGTGAAGCAGGTGTCCAATCACAACGTCAACATAGCAAATAATACTCAAAATTCAAAATTAAGACTATGGCACGAAAGATACGGTCACCTAAATTACCACGACTTGAACGAGTTATTTGTAAACAAACGAGTTTTCGGATTAGATTTACCGTCGAAAGCTAAGCACGTTCCGTGTTTAACATGCGATCGCGCGAAAATTCACGTGTTGCCATTTCCCGAAACGGGTACACGAGCGAAGGAAGTTTTAGAATTAATTCACACAGATATTTGTGGCCCGATGGATGTGAATTCGTATGGAAATGCGCGTTATTTTGCAACGTTTATTGATGACAGGTCGCGATATATAGAAGTTGTATTTTTAAAATCGCGTGATGAAATTTTGAGTGAATTTAAGAAGTATCAGTTGCGTGCCGAAAAACAAACCGGTCGAAAAATAATTAAATTGCGAAGCGACAATGCGAAAGAATATGAGAGTAAAGAATTCAAATTGTATTTAGAGAGTCAGGGAATTACAAAGCAATTATCCGTTGAGTACACGCCGCAGCAAAACGGAGTCGCGGAACGCGCAAATAGAACAATTGTAGAAATGGCACGCGCAATGCTGATAAATACAAATGTACCTAAAGCCTTATGGGCCGAAGCAGTTAATACAGCAGTATTTTTGCGTAATAGAAGCCCCTCGAAAGCTATCGGAAATGTAACCCCTTATGAAATATGGCTAAATCGTAGGCCGACGATTAAGTTTTTAAGGATATTCGGATCCCAGGCGACGTATTTACAAAAGAAACCGGGCGGGGCAAAATTCGACTCAAAGGGTAAAGATGCGATAATGGTCGGATATTCTAGCGAGGCGAAAGCATATCGATTGTGGATCCCTGGTACAACGAAAGTAATAAAGAGTAGAGATGTTCGTTTCATTGAAGAAATCCAGGAAAATAGTACGGTCTGGTCAGGTTTCGATTTTGGAACTGATTTTTTTCGCGATGATTATAAAGAGGGCACCGATTACGAACGTGAATGCGACAGTAAATCGGAAGAGTTCGAAAGCCATTCCGAACCTAGTTCGTTTGAAGACGCAAGTGAAGAGTTCAAAGGGGAGCATTCAACCCCGATTAGTGGTAAACGTGGTCCAGGTAGACCCTCAATAATTAGAACGGGTAAACCTGGTCGTCCTAAAAAACAATACCAAACGGCTAGTGTCGCTGTGAATGAAATTTCTAGGGATCCACAAACGGTTGCGGAAGCTTTGTGCAGATCTGATAAAGATCAATGGTTAAATGCGATGCAAAGCGAATATAATTCGTTATTAGAATGTAATACCTGGGATTTAGTCGATAGACTGCCTGACATGAAGGTCATAAGTTCAAAGTGGGTCTTCCACATAAAGCGTTTCCAAAATGGAAAAATTAATAAATATAAGGCGAGGTTGGTAGCACGCGGATGCGAGCAAAAATATGGAGTTGATTACTCAGAAGTATATGCTCCTGTAGCGCGCATACAAACTGTTAGAACTCTTTTAGCTATAAGTGTGGAAAAAAATTACCACATACATCAGATGGATGTTATTACGGCATATGTTCAAGGTGACCTTTTGGAAACGGTATATATGGAACAACCTGAAATATTTGACCAAAATGCGCAAAAGAAAGTGTGTCGCCTTCGCCGACCAATCTATGGATTGAAGCAATCAGGTCGTGCTTGGCAGCAAAAATTAAGCGAAAAATTAAGTAAAATTGGACTTGAACCGAGCAAAGTCGAACCATGCGTATATACGGGAAACATCAGCGGTTACAATGTGATAATTATTGCGTACGTTGATGACTTGCTCCTATCATCCGAGTCGATCGACACACTAAATCTAGTTAAAATAGAGCTAAGTAAATATTTTAAAATGAAAAATTTAGGACCCGTAAATGAGATTTTGGGCATGCAAATCGAAAGAGACAAAGAGATCGGATACATAAAAGTTTCACAGAAAAAATACATAAACGATATAATCGAAAAATTCGGAATGAGCCTATGTAAGCCCGCGTTCACACCTCTACCTTACGGAACGAAATTGTCAAATAATATGCTGGCTAACACTCCTGAAGAAAAGAGGGAGATGGAAAACAAGCCGTATAGGGAATTAATAGGTAGTTTATTGTACTTATCCAATACAACAAGGCCCGACATCTCTTTTTCGGTAGCAGCATTAAGCCGATACAATGTAAATCCGGGAATTCAAAGTTGGAAATGCGCGAAATATATTGTCCGATATTTGAAACATCCAGCCAATTTTGCCTTATTGTACCGCAAAACTGGAAAACCATTGTACTCGTACACGGATGCTGATTGGGGGGGTGACCTAAGCGACCGGAAATCACGTTCAGGAAGTGTACATGTTTTAGCCGCGGGGCCTGTAAGTTGGTTTTCTAAAAAACAACCAACCGTTGCAATGTCCACGATGGATGCAGAATATGTAGCGCTCTCCGAAAGTATAAAGGAAACTATGCACCTGCGTAATCTAATTATGGATATGTATGGTGACTATTATGTATGCGGTGCAACGGATGTATTATGCGATAATCAAAGCGCAATAGCATTAAGCAAGGATAACATGCTACACCAACGAAGTAAGCATATCGACATAAGATGTCATTTTATTAGGGAAGCTCAAACTAACGAATTAATTAACGTAAAGTTCGTTTCAACCAAAGAAAATGCAGCCGATATGCTAACGAAACCACTGGTGAAGGATGCTCATTCTTATTGCGTCAGTTTATTAAATTTATTGTGAAGTTAGTATTTTTTTTTAGCGTTAGGATATATTTCGATAGAGGGAGTGTTGGAATATCGAACTATATACTGTACATTCCACTTACCGACGCTCGGTACCCTTCTTTGTCATCGAACATATAAGTCTATGTTTCGAAAATTTGGACATTGAGTCAGTGCGAGTCAGCGTGCGGTTGAGAGAACGCCGAGCGCGAAAATAAAGTCTTTACCGAAAATCGTGTTGGTTTCCTGATTCTTTAGCGCCCTATATCCTATACCTTCTGACAACGAGTTTCGTATGACCTATTTTGATTTACGGAAGCAGTAATATCCCATAAAATCCTACTTCAAGATGTCATGTGCTCAGTAGAAATAGGTGTATTTCGAGACAACCAAAATTGGTGGGAAATTTGCTAATTACCATCTCATAGGTTTCAGTCATCGCTAAACTTAAATCTTGCGTCAGTTTAATGAAATTCAAAATGGCGGATCCAATATGGCGGGCCTGTTATGTAAAATTTCACATTTCTGGAATAGGAAAAATACTATCGTATTCCACTCAGATTTTCAAGTCAACATTATTCTTCATATTTTTTGATTATATAAATAGTTTTTGAGAAAAAATTATGAGATGACAAGGCTTCCCGAAATTATTCTGTATTGTTTGTTTGCATCAACCCGCTATTTGCTGCTTACAGTCCACCTAACTTATATAAATGTCGATATATTCATATACAGAAATTCATTACAAATATAGTTTACGTTGGAGAGGATCGTGGATTACTCTAATCGAGTTTGATCATCATCAATGCGAAATCTGGGAAGACATTTTTCTCGTCACCAAAAAAACCTCTATGTCTTCAAAACAAATGTAATTTGAAATAGCTACTGGTAGATTCTGCGGTTTTATTACCGTATGTGTGTTTTGAAATAAGCTAAACACGTTTATTCGAATGCCTGAACAATTTACCGCAAAAGTCGCCGCTAGGTGTTGTCGTGACTCTCGCCACTTTTTTGTTCTCGCTGTAGAAATGAGTTCTATGTATAAATAAGCAGTTGGCCTGGTTCCATCGAGAACGATATTTCTAAAACAGCCGTGATCTGATATTCTGAAAATTTCATACAAAAAGTGTTCACATAATGCCTAAAAGAAAATCAGGTGCAACGGTCCAGGAAAATGATCTTTGAAACAACCGGCGGCAATACAGAATAATTTCGGGAAGCCTTAGCATCTCATAATTTTTTTCTCAAAAACTATTTATATAATCAAAAAAATCTTAAGAATAATGTTGACTTGAAAATATGAGTGGAATATGAGAGTATTTTTCCTATTCCAGAAATGTGAAATTTTACATAACGGGTCAGCCATTTTGAATTTCGGTAAACTGACTCAAGATTTGAGATTAGCGATGTCTGAAACCTATGAGATGGTAATTATCAAATTTCACACCAATTTTGGTTGTCTCGAAATACACGTATTTCTACTGAGCACATGACAGTCGCCATCCTGAAATTGGATTTTATGGGATATTACTGCTTTCGCAAATCAAAATAGGTCATACAAAACTCGTAATAACTTATTTGTACGATTTTACTACAAAGATAACCTAACAGATCCGAAATAATAGCATTTCCTTCACTTTCAAAAATTTTCTACGTTCAGACGCCATTTTGAAACGAAAAACAAAATAAATCAAAATATGTGAATGTATAATTTTGAAATAATACAATCGGGAACGCGTTTCTGACAGATTAGAAGGTGATCTGAAGCCGATATCATAGTTAAAAATGCATTTAAAAAAAAATTGTATCTAAAAAATAAAGTTTTTTTCAGTATTTTTGTAAAAAAACTGTGTTAAACGTCTTTTTTCGAAAATTTCAGTAGCGCCAATCGAAAGAGCGACCTCAAAACTAGTCGAATATACATGTTTCCAATTTTTTTCAATTTTTATTTTATACATAAAACGATGTTGAAATCCATGTGCAAATTGTGCATATTTGGGACTTAAAGGGTTAATGAAAGAAAGAATGATTACAATCAACTCCATACTATTATCAGACACCGTCGTCTCCGAATTTTTTCTTAATGATCCAATTTATATAATTTTAATGAATCAATATAATATTCAATAAGTTATTATAAATATTACTATTCCCATACACCATCTACATAGATATATTTTTATGTAATTCAGTACTTTTTCTTTGCAACTTCTGAGTTGAATTAATAGATTGAAAAATAAAATAACTATTACGGTTTATTCCCTGCTATTGGAAATTAATAAATTTTTTAAGTGGAACTTTCATTGATATTTTTCTATTATTTTCAATTTATTCAATTGTCGAAAAGCAAGTTGTAGATTCTATGTCTACCCCAGCAATTTTTATATTCAACGTTTTAATTCATTTAGAACAGCTTAGAATCTGTTTTTCCGTAAGTAAAGTATAGTCGAGTACGTAAAGTTTACTTTACGCACGAGTGTACTTTCGTACCGAAAAGACGAACATAAAGGTACTTTAGCAGTATATAATAGTTATCGAAGAGATCTATTTGTGTCAATATTACAATTTTTTGTACAGTTTTCTATTTTTATTGACAAAAATGTACTGAGTAGAAAAAGACCCGTAAATAATGTATGCACTGAAATAATCTTAATATTTAATACGGAGGTATTAGGTCAGGAACATTTTTCTTATAAAACATATACAGAAAAGTTTTATTAAATATTTAATGTTATTTTTTATTTTCAAAACCCATTAGTTTTCAACGTTTTGTTATAATTAATTAGCGAAAATGTTTAGAGAGTACCAATGTTTATCTGTGTACACAATAACAACAGAATACAGTGTTTGGGAATCTTGTTAATATTTTCGTAAAATCCGATTTTATCATACAGAAAACGTTATTCTAATGACTAGCCATAAATTGATTTCTCGAGTTATTTTGTTTTGCCGATACTTCTATACAATCAAGATCATGAATACAGTTTTTGGAGGATTTTTTATAATGATCTTGGTTGAAGATTATTCCATCCCATATGGATAAACATCACCTACTGTGGTACTAAAATCCGCATTATTAATCTGGATAGCTTAAAAACGATGTAGTTGTTTATGGTGAACTGTAATTTAACTATGTATTATTATTAATAATTTATAGTTGAACTGCGATTTCTATATTGTAAAATACCTACGTATGATCATACATAACTGAATGTTGCACTTAAAAAAGCTTCCTAGCTTAGTAAACCAAAACGTCAATCAAAAGAATTTCTAAATATTAACTGAAGTGCCGTGTACTATTAATATATTAAATTAAAATGTAAAAAAATCATTTGATGTAAGAATAATCAAATTTGTAATAATGCTATTGAAGCTCGATTGGATTTTAATTAGTCGTTTAAAAACGATCTATATCAACGTAAACTAAACTGATCCATTTACATATATCATTAAAATCATATTAATTGAATCCTTAGGTAAAATAGCTCTGCGAGATCGGGTTGGTCATAATCACTATTTCTTTCCTTAATAGTTTCTGGAATCGCATATTACTCTGCAGCTGTTTATCAGTATAGTAATTTCCCAAAGAAAATAGATTCACCAAATCTATTATCCATTTTACGATAATCAATTTATCACATTAGATTTTTTTGTGTGTGTTACCTTTCGTGAAAATTAATTGAAATTTACCAATATGAATCCTAACATTGCAGTTTATCTAAACATCTGAAAAATTAGTGAATTCATAGAAACGATCCTGTACATTTATTTATTAATTGATTTTAAACACAGTCTCATTAAATATGAATGGAATGATATCATTCACCCCCCAATTTCATAATTAAAATCAAACATTATTGCTGATTATCGTGGAATTATGCATTATATAAAAAAATTGAAACATACGTAATAAAGATATAAAAACTATTAGCAAATTTTGACGTGCAAATCTAGGATACTTCGGATATTAGAAATGAAACATGCAATTTTGTCGTATTATTATTAATATTTTGTCAATAATTTTACTTTATATATCTTTATTGCTATTTCGTTTATATAATATGTATGATAACATATGGAATTTGCTGTATTCTTTTTTTAAACTGGTACTTTAGTACGGGAGGCAGCGACAGTTTTTCAAACATTATTCCTACACGTCTGATTCTTTCTGAGTTTGTAGTTTTGATGATACAAAAGAAGAAAACTGCAGTCTGCCAACACCTCGTCCGTGCATTTGTTCGTAATAATTTATCAAATTTGTCGAATAGTTGCATGTAAATGTGTCATTCCTACAAGGCTGAAGCTTGGTAGAGTCTTAAATGGTGATTAGCTTGTCTTGTTCGATTTAGCTACAATGTCGAATTCGAGCTCATCGTGATTATAAACATTTTCTAATGTACTAAATTTTAATGATATTTACACCTTATAATATTTCTCAACACAATTTGTGGCAGCACCTAATTAAAAAAAAAATGAGCTAATTTTCTCATCCATGATTCCTAAACTTTCTAGGTTATCATGGAAGGCTTTTGCCAGTTTTAATATTATTCTAATCAATTTCATTTGCCTTCTTTGCCTTTATTATCTTTAATACTTTCTACACATTTTTAGGTTAAAGGCATTACATTACATTTCAACTACAATTAACGAGATTAATATGAATCATTTAATTTTAATGCAGCAAATAAGATATTTTTTTTTAAAGACATTTACAAGACATTTACAGGATAATACATGAGACAGTCCCCCCCCCCCCCCCATTACTGCGCCCCGTAGAACATCTTGACCCCTTTGTATCGCATTTGCACGGGGTCTGGAAAAACTACGGAAAACCCATGCAGGTACAGTCGACGAACTACTTTATCATCAGGGGTTACCCTCTGATGGTAAAGCAGCTGTCTCCCACTCAGCAATCGGCCCGCTATCTTTGTCGTTGCGGGCGCTACGCTCGTTTTTTTATTTCCATAGTCAGCTTCCAAGTATGGATCCCTAATCAGGATGCTTTCACTTGATAGAGCGACTGTGCGTCGCACCGATCACAGGGCAATTGGTGTTGGTAGTTAATAAGATATACTGAAGTGAATTCAATCATTTCGACATGCAGAATTGGCTGAAGTTTACTTATGAACTGGAATACACTGACTGGTTTGACTGGTACCATAAAAAATCTTGGTCCGGGCGATATATGAATTATCTTTCTATTCATCTGCAAATATACAAAACTGACATGATATACGGAATAATTGATAATGCCGTCAAACTTTCTTCATCTAAATACCTTGAAAAAAATCTGCACTTACATAACGGTGACGACAACTTACAGAGAAGGGGGTTGTCGCGCGGTTATAGGGGTCGAATATATATTTCGATAAACGATACCGTATTTTCCTACTATGTCATGCTAAGTCACATGCAAATATTAGAGAAACATAAATAAATAGGTTGGCTGATGTTTCGTCCCGGGTCCGCTCACGGACTCTTCAGTGGGGCCTTCTTGTGAGCGGACCCTGCCCCAGACATATCTCGGCAATAAATATGTCGTTTTTATATAAAATATAAATAAATAATATAATATACAATATAACAGATATATTGAATCATTACTCACCCACCGATGAGACCGCGAAGCGACCCGGGAAGTCACCACCAACGCATCTCAAGGTTCTGGCTCTTTGATATACCCGAACTCTAATGATAAAACTGGGGTAAATTCCCCAGGGCCCGGAGTCTAGGGGGCCCGGCCGCAAACCAAATAATAAAGTATGAAATATTCCTTTAAAAAAAAATTGGAAAAGTTGCATGCAAGTCTTAAAAATCCACTAGAATCGCGAAATTTTCCCACTTTTCCCGCTTTCTGTCATGCTTTAGGACGCATAAAAGCGCATTCTTTTTTTTAGAGTACACGAAAATCGCCAATCTTTTTGAGTCTATGATTTGTATTTCGCGCTTAAATTCGACAATATGGCGGCTGGCAGTAACGGATCGCTCAACAGGTTGGTGAAAAAATATTAGGCTATAGCACACTTTATTACTTCCACCACGATCCAACCTTGCTTACTGTCATTCTAGTAGCGGTATCGCCTGCTTTTAATGTCATACCCATAGTAATGTTGTAAAATGTTCATAAAAAGAAGTACAGTGTTGTATGTTGGTTGCATGTGGTACAAGAGGCAATGAAAACAAATCGATCAATTAGTGTTCTGGTGACGAAACAACAAGAAATAATTAATCTTCCTTTTGTACACAGAAAATTGTGTACTGCAATAATTTCCTATTTAATGTATTTAATGATTGAAACTTAGAAGAATTAATGAAATATGAAAAAAAGAGAACTAAATTATTTTAATGGTATGTTTGTGTTAGTGTTATTCTTTGTGTATTTGCAATCCAAAACGTACAAACATAACCTATAATTGAGGGTCTGGATGGTCTGGATGCAATAACGAAATGCGTGCGGATTTTGCTGAAAAAGTATTGTCCAAATGACCAATTTTCAAAATGCTCGGATTGAAAATGTAGAGATTGGTACTTGTAGAGAATATAGACATCTTTTTTTCCTTTAATAAAATTGTTCAAGTTTATAGTATTTTAAATGAACGTCAAAAACGTCGGTTTCATATAATGTATAATTTCAATATTTTTTCACTTCAGCTCGCGGTAGTGAAGGGGTATTTAAGAATTTGGCAAACAAAAAAATAGCAACGTGATCGCAAGAGTTTTTCGCTTCTAACGCAAAAAGAAAATTTTGAAAATCTTAAAAAACAAAGGAATTAAAAATCTTAAAATAAAGAAATTAAAAAAAAAAAATTTTCCGCAAATGTCCCGCAAAACGACTTGTGATACATTTCGGGGCTTCGTTTATCTGGCGAATTTTAAGCCAAGTTCGAAAAAGTTGTTTATTAGGGTTTGTTAATGTGAAAAATTTCATGTTAATCCAAGTATTAGTGTTTAACTTGTGCCGGTTTCTGTCGGTCCTTTGTGCGTTTAGCGACGTGCTTACCGGTAGCAACTTAAAACCGACACAACTTATTAAATACTACTTGGATTAACGTGAACATTTTTTCATCCCGTTATTGCATCAAGACCCTCAACTTTTTTATTTTTATGTGCCTTTCTTTATATTGCTTCACATATGACAGGCTGGGAGTAAAAGTACATTAAATCCTATATAAAGGCATTTTTGCTCTCAACCTGACATATGTTAATAATATAAATATATTTAAACTGAAAAGCCCTTTTTGAAATTGAATCATTATATTTTAATTATAAAGTATTTCAATTGGCAAAGTACTATTTAAGTAGAAACATGATCATTGTGTTTAGAGATTAATTTTCTTTTTTCAAAAGCAGATTTTTGAATTTTCGGCGATATTGGCGTGAAAGTTTCCTTATGAAATTACAGTTTTAGAGAGTGCACAACTTAAATTTGAATTATCTGTTATTGTGGTTTTATTTTTGTTTCTATTGAAAACTCAAGTAAAAGGTGAGTTTTTAAAAAAAATTAATTTTTGAATTGAGAATTTGGTAAACGTTTAAATGTACATAACATATATTATAGCTATGGAGTATCGTCACAAATCTGGCGCTCAAAAAAGAAAAGAGAAGGCTGAAAGAGAAAAAGTAGACAAGCAGGGTCAAAGAACATTTGAGTCTTTAGGATTTTTTATAAATGTAAATGAGGAAGATAGTAAGAAAGTATTACATGAAAAAGTGACAGGTGAATTGCTTGTTGAAGATGAGTTGATGAATTCGACTGACAAAAATTATTCTATTCCATCCACATCAAATCAAAATAAACCAGATATTGTTCAAGTGAAGTCTCCAATTGAAACCCACATTGACGAAGCAACCAATTTTGTCTCAATTCCGTCCATTTCATGCCCGAACAGAGTACATGTTGTTGAAGATAACGTACTAAATGAGACTAATGAAATAAATCATTCTGTTTTAACCAGTTTAACTCAAAATAAAGCAGATAATTTAGAAGTATGTGACATTGGATTGATAACAAAATTATTTTGTCCTACTGACGATATTGAAAAATTTATTCGTTATGGACACATACCTCGTCCTTTAAATTTTCCAAAAGACGTGTTATATCAAAAATTTCCGGAGTATTTATTTCATATCCCAATGGCAAATGGGGAAAAAATCTCGCGAGATTGGCTAGTATGGAGTGAGGCAAACGCTTCGCTCTATTGTTTACCATGCCGACTTTTTTCTAAACTACCAGATGTCCAACGGTCTTCATTAACATTGCCTACTGGCTATTCTAAAGAAAATAACTGGAGAAAACTGTATGACAAATTACCTCAACATGAATCTAGCAGCAGTCATAAAAAGTGTTATATATCATGGAAAGAATTAGAAGTATCTCTTAAAAATGAAACTTCGATTAATTTGCTTCTAAAAAAAAACATCAAGACTGAAATACATACGTGGCGACAAATGCTTAAAAGAATATTAGATGTGATTTTATTTTTGGGTGAGCGAGGTTTACCATTTCGGGGTGAAACCCATCTTATTGGTGACCCAAGAAATGGAAATTTTTTGGGAATTTTGGAACTCATTAGTCACTATGATCCTGTTCTAAAAAATCATCTTGAAAAGGTAAAAGTTTCACAAGAAAATCATACACGAATGCAAGCACACTATTTATCAAATGATATTCAAAATGAATTTATTCAATGTTGTGCAAACAAAGTTATAGAAGTTATATTAGGTGAGCGCAAAGAATGTAAATATTTCTCAATAATTGTTGACGCAACACCCGATGTCGCACACATTGAACAAAACGTTTTCATTTTACGATATGTCTTGTTGGATAAAGTTAATGCAAAATGGGATATAAAGGAAAGATTTCTAGAATCTGTAGATTGCAATAAAAAAACAGGAGAAGATATTGCTAATCTGATCAAATCTACTCTTGAAAAGCACAATATATCACTGAATGATTGCCGTGGGCAAGGCTACGACAATGGAAGTAATATGAAAGGCTCAACCAAGGGAGCCAAAGCGCGAATTTTAAATGAATTTCCACTTGCCACTTATTCGCCATGTGCATGTCACAGTTTGAACTTATGCGGTGAAGAAGCAGCGGCATGTTGTTCTAAAGTTTTAACTTTTTTTGGAGTTGTGCAGAAACTGTATAATTTATTTAGTAGTAGTCCGCAAAGATGGGAAGTTTTAAAGCAAAGTATCGGTTCATCTCTTCATAGCATGTCTCAAACACGTTGGTCAGCTAGAGTCGATTGTGTTAAACCATTCGCCAAGAATCTTGCTGGTATCGCCAACGCAATAGATGCTATAAAAGACTTTAATTTAACTGCAGAAAGCCGTGCTGATATAAATGGAATTGTCTCATATATAAACACATTCGAATGTGTTGTCATGTCCGCTACATGGCTGAAAGTCTTAACCGCAATTGACAATGTAAATGTTGTTTTGCAAGCAAGAGATGCAATATTAGATGTTGAAGTTTTAAACATTAAATATTTAATTGACGACTTGAAAACTCTGCATAACAATTGGGAATCAATTTTGAAAGAGAGTAAGTTAGTGGCCACGTCCCTTAATATTCGTCAGCAGTTCTCCATAACTAGGCGAAAAATAAGAAAGCGATTTGTTGATGAAACGCCAGATAAAGTATTGGACTCTAATTCTGAAAACGTTTTTAAAATAGATGTTTATAATTTGCTTTTTGATAGTGTTATAGGAAACTTAAGTGTACGATATAAAGCTGCAAATGAAATTGATAGTACTTTTACTTTTCTCTGGAAGTATAACATATATGAAGAAGAAGAATTACGTAAAAAGGGTCAAGATTTTGTAGAAAAATACAAAGCTGATGTTTCAGAGAAGCTTATAGAAGAAGTTCTGCATTTGAAAGCTATCCATAAGGCTAATATCAAAATTGACTTGATTCCTATTTCGCTTTTGAATCAAATTAACGACCTGAAGCTTCGAGCTATTTTTCCTAACATATGTATTAGTTTAAGAATATTTTGTACATTGCCAGTAACGGTAGCTCAAGCCGAAAGATCTTTTAGTACACTTAAACGTATTAAAAACAATAGGAGATCAACAATGATGCAAATAAGATTATCTGGATTAGGTACATTGGCAATGGAATGCGATTTGGCTAGGCAAATAAATGTTGATGATGTAATTGATAATTTTGCTAGCATCAAAGCCAGGAAAGTATTACTCTAACTAAAAGATATATTTATTAATTAATTGTTAAAGTTGTTTTTGTATAGTTTTAGCAAAGGATTAGTTTTGTTAATTAAAATGTCCCAATAAAAGACTTATATTGAAAATGTAATGCCTGAAATAATTCAAATAAAAACCTTTATTAAAAGAAAATAAATTAAGTTTTTATAATCCTACTAGGGGCCGCCCATGTTAATTTTCCCAGGGCCCGTGCCGGTTCTCCACGGCCCTGGTTTGGCGTCGACGATCAAGTGGTCTGGGTATTGACTTCGAATTAACCAACGATGACCTTGAGGTCAAAGTTGAAGGTCATTTCAAGGTCAAAATAAATTTTGCTTATTTTTCTTCAAATTTGAACATATTTTGATTTGACCTTGAAATGACCTTCAAATTTTTTCAAATTTGGCCCAAGGACAAGGTTACCGTTGTTTGTCAGATAAAATTGATTTGACCTTGAAATGACCTTCAACTTTGACCTCAAGGTCATCGTTGGTTAACACCAAGTGGATACCTAGACTACATGATCGGCAACCCCAAACACCGGGGGCACGTTTTTTAGTTATAAAAATGAAAATCTACGGAACACCTAGACCCTAAAAACCTGGTGTTCAGAGTCACTGATTACAGGATCTAGGTACTGCGCTCCGTAGCTTTTTATGTTATTAGCTCAAATACGCGCACCAGGTGTTCAGGATCACCGATTACGGGGTCTAGGTGGTGCGTTCTGTAGCTTTTTATGTTATTAGCTATTCTATATAATTTCCCGGAAAAAATTTTCCCTGGAAAAATTTCCCCATAGGGAACGGATCCACCGTTGTCCCTATGTCATGCGGGGGGGGGGGGGCTCCGCCCTCCGTACCCCCTTCTCATACTAACGGAACGTGACTAACCCCCTCAGGGTGTTGTAAGGTTTGCGAACCCACGTGCGACTCGGAGAGCTTGGATCCACCGTTGTCCCAATGTCCTGCGGGGCTCCGCCCCCCAGACCCCCCTTTTTATAATAACCTAACCTCCAACCAATAGATGTGAGTAAACCCACGTGAAAAATGCATCCCTCCGGATATACCATGAAATGGTTAATTGATTGTATGCACAATTTTTTTTTCCAATTTTTTTTTCCAATGGGCAATAAGTAGAGGAGGGTGGCCCAATGCCGACCGTGATGGGAGATATAGAGCAGGGGGTAGTAGGTACAACCCGGTTGAGTTTGGTCGACTTTCCCCTACTTATTGCACTGCAAACTCCCCGAGTCGCACGTGGCGTCGCAAACCTTACAACACCCTGAGGGGGTTAGTTAGGTTCAATTAGTACAAGAATGGGGTCTAGGGGGCAGAGTTTCCCCATGACATAGGGACAACGGTGGATTCAAGCTCTACGAGTCCATATATACCTGCGATTCCGTGGTGCACGTATTTGCGCTAATAACATAAAAAGCTACGTAGCGCACTACCTAGATCCCATAATCGGCGACTCTGAACACCTGATGCACGTATTTGAGCTAATAACATAAAAAGCTACGGAGCGCACTACCTAGACCCCGTAATCGGCGACCCTAAACACCCAGTGCACGTAGAATAGCTAATAACATAAAAAGCTACGAAGCGCACCACCTCAACCCCGTAATCGGTGACCCCGAACACCTGGTGCACGTATTTGAGCTAATAAGATAAAAAGCTACGGAGCGCACCACCTAGACCCCGTAATCGGCGAGCCTGAACACCTGGTACACGTAGAAAAGCTCATAACACAAGAAAGTATGGAGCGCGCAGAAATGTCCCGGACGATGAAATGTCCCGGACGATGAAATGTCCCAGACGATGAAGTGTCTAGACGATGAAGTGTCGTAGACGGTGAAGTGTCCAGACGATGAAACGGAAGACTATGAAGTGGGAGACGATGAAATAGGCTACGATTAAGTGTACTGGTACCGACGTTTCAGTCCCTAAGGAACCAAAAGCAACAATAAAAAATTTGGTTTCCGTTAGGTTGTACGTCCGTCCGTCCGTCCGTGTGCAAAATTTTGTATACGCGATATCTCGCGACTGGCAGGACGAATTTAAAAAAAAAACGGATTTGGATTTCTCTTGGCCAAACTTAGATCTGATTAGTTTTTGGAGACAATGCATACTAGATTATGGGGAGGTTTAACAAAAAACGCTCAAAAAACACGTTTTTTCCATTTTTTAACAAAAAATACAAATCGTATAAAAAAATTTTTCAAACAAAAAATATAGAACATCGAATTCTCTATAAAAAAGGTTTTGATTCATTTCTTCGTAAAATCAACGATAATGCCGTAAAAAACGGAGACCGAAGTATCCCACATATAAAAAAATTTATTTCCTGCAACCCGACCTGTCAAAAACTCGACTAAACCGCGTTTTTTTAAGCATCAGTGTGAACAAGACGTGCTCATTTATCAGTGGTTCGGCTGACCTGCGGTCGTGGTCGAAGTTTTGAAAATGCCCATTTTCAATTTTAATATAGGGTGAATATGCCGATGAATGGACGACTACCAATGAATGGACGATTTTCTACATATTTCTATCTTATGAATGTATGATGCACAACATGCAACAAAACACATATTTTTATGTTCTTTGAACATTCAAAACAATATTTATAGTACTATTGATCTTCCAGTGTTTATTATTTTGTAAAATCAAAGCAAATTTTTAAAGCCATCCAAAACTGGTACTGAAAACGTCTCATTTGATTTAACCCGTCTATTCATTGGGTTAATAATTAAATAAAATCAAAGGTTGAACTACACGGTCATAAAGAGCATAGTCTAACGATTCTAATGGTGGTATCATAATTAAATTTTCATAAAAGAATTCAAAAGTTACAATCGATCAAAGTGTGAAAAATGCTTAACCGTCCATTCATTGGCATATTCACCCTATTTAAGGAATAAGATATTGTTACAATATATCTATAGAAACTACTGGAACCTAACCATGCTACAACTACCCTCTGCCGCATTCTTTCCTGGCAGTGTTAAAATGGGAATATTCCCGGAAGCCTCAGTCAGGGAACTGCAATACGAATTTAGCCAAAATTGTAGCCGGGTCGAAGACATCTATTTTATTGTTGATTTGGGCTCCTTAGGGTCTGAAACGTCGACATTTGATGAAAGACTATAGGGTAATTTTTAGGCCCGAAGTGACCAAATTCAATACTTCGTCCAGACCTAAGGTCGGGGTCGAAGTAAAAAAAACGATGTATCATTCAAATTGAGATTATTCGTAAAACAAAGAAACACGTATACGCTTATTTTCCATACAGAATAACATATTTCAACTGCACTGTAATTGGCGACATGACATCCGACTGCCTGCATGATCTGAGATGGATTCGGTCTATAATTTATAACTCTACAAAAAGTATTCACGATAATTTCGTACAAACTAGAAAGTTTAATCAAGAACCCATTGAGCGGAATTATGGATAAGAAAATCACATGTGGCCGTAAAGTGTATAGAGACAGATTACAGGGAGCATTCGTTTTTAGCGTGCACATTTGGGCATTGAAACTGCAAAATTTGTTCTAATAACTTGGAGTAATTAATTCGTCTACTCCGTTTTCGCAGACTGTCAAGTATTTTGTATTTTATAAGGTACGAAACTTCGTACCTTTTTTTAAATATTTAAGGTTAGATGCAGGTGTTGTTTGAAATCGACGGCGCATGTATATCAAGTGTAGGAATAAAATTGATTTGTATCAAAAAAGTAAAAGTAATAAGAATGAGAAACATGAGTGATAGTGTAAATCTTACTAATAGTGGTAAGAAAAGGAGAAAAATGAAGAATTTGGGAGATTATATAAATTTAATACAAAAACTCGAGAGATCCGCCATTTATAATGATTGTATTAGAGAATAATGTAAAGAATGTTGAACCCTTGCTCAACAAAAAGTGTAAAAGCCGCACTTCCTTTATACGGAACTAAAACGCGTTCCGTGTTTCGCCACGCGCTTTATTAAGAATCGCCATAACTTTCCGAATTTAATTCCAATCGATTTCAAATATTCCAAGAAAACTTCTTCAACTTGTAAGGAACAAATTACTCGCTTGAAGTTTTTTGAAATCGAAAGTTCCCCACAGACTTTTCGACGACTTAGCTGACTATTCGCGGATTCCAACAGTTGCCATGAAAACATTAATTTGTTGATAACGAAATTAACTTTTACAATGATTTAGCACTCATAGGCATCGCTAGGATCTGTTCGGTAGACATTGCAAATTTCAAACAATTTTAACAATAATTTGTCGAGATATGACGATTTATGTTTGAAAATATAATTGAATTTTTGGTTCTAAATTTTATTGTATTTATTTATTAAAACGGAAACTATTCATAATAATTTCGATTAAATTCGTAAAATGTGATTTTACGGACTGATCTCCACACTTTACGGACTAAAAACAGTCGGTAAAGTGCCTACTTTGCGAACAGTGTATAAAAAAACAGTGTTGCAAAAAACAGCTTCGCGGGTCCTCGGACGCACAATCTCCACTCGGTCCGTAAAATTGAACTGTAGGGCCTAGGACTGAAAAGTACTATAACAAACTTATAAAAAAATCGCATAAGAAAACAGTCGTCATCAAAACATGTAAAAAATGTGCTTGAATGGGATTCGGTTGTTTTGTTATTGCGTGGACAAATCGTTAATAAGACAATGTAAATTTTGATTCGCTATTTTGAGTTCCAACATTTTTTTCCCTACTATTTTCCGTCTATCAGCAAATTATATTGATGTGAATCGTTCAATACTCCCTTAAGGCCGATGATTAATTTGGGAAACTTTTGCAAACTTTTCCGGCGTTTCGACAAGTTATTGAAATTGATTTGTTCAAATAATTTTTTCAAAGTGCATATTATTTATTTTCAAGTTCAGATATTAATTGCACGATCTAAAGAGATGAATCCTTACGATATTTCAAAATGAAAATATTTGAAGACGAAAATACGAGAAAATGAGTCAAAAGAAAACAACATGAAAAAGTGCATCTTTTTACTTAACTTTCAACCATCATCAGCATATTAATTTTCTTTTAATTTTAAACTTTTTGGTGTTTTTTTTTTCGTTTTTGGAGAATAACATTTTTTAGTAACTAGATAGCGATAAATCACCTAGGAATAAAATGTAGATTCCGAAAAGGTATTCAATTTGATAGAAAATAAGTATTAGTTTTATAAGAATTTGAGTAACTGGAGTCCATTTTTTGCGTTTAGAAAGTGAATAAAAATATTGTCGTTTTTCGACCCTAATTTTTTTTCATTGAATAGAGAAAAATAACACTGGATGAAATTTGAAGGCCGGACAAGAACTGCAATTTGAAAAACTTTCACATAAGTGTTGATTTTTATAATAGTTGTAAAATAATGGTTTTCTTAATTCAAGAATATTTACTTCAAACTAATAACATTTTCTAGAATAAATTAAAACGGTTGTTTTGGTTATTTACTAATTGTAATCATAATTTGGCAAGTTGGGATACTAGAATATGTACTCTTTTAATCTCTTCACATTTGGATTCAGATTCAGATATTTTATACACTTTAGCATATCCAGTAATACAGTTTATATATGTCTAATGAGATGTTGTATTTTAGATTGTCAATTTTTTTATAATATTATAATATTTCTAAATTTTTTCTATATTGCGAAAAGCCTATATTCACTAATTGTTTCCATTAATACCGCCTGCAAGTACGCGATTTGTGATGTGACGTTACCGCAGCTTCTTTCAGCAGTAATCTGAGCAAGAATTATAAGAATTTCAGCGTTAAATTTTTACAGTATCTATATTTTGTTTATTAAAAAAACAACATTTCTAAAATCTTTAAGCACCATTATTATCATTAACTAGAACGTATCGAAATTTGTTAATACCTACCCATTGTTATTAATTTAAAAAGTTCAGGTCAACTACTTACGAAAGCGTTCCGTTAAATATCACGAAATAAAATCACTGTGAATGCATGTGGCGACTTTCTTCATGAGGACTGCAAAATAGTTTTCGGGACCGCTTCATAAGTTTCTTCATCGAGGAATTCGGCACTGAAGTTTATCGCATTTTCAAATATCAACTAATGTAACCTTTTATTATTATGGAATTTCAGTATGTCTCTTATTATAAGAGATCTACATTTCTGTTGTAGATAAGGACATTTTTTAAGATGGCCAAAACAATTTCAAATAATTGAAAATTCAGTTTATTAAATGTACGGAATGAAATATTCTCTGCTTTTTCATTTACAATATAATATAATACACAACAATATACTAATTAGGATACACTTAAAATGGGAGATATCAAGAGGAGCGGTCGCTCGTCGCGCCAAGTTCTTAGCGCGCGGCGACTGCTACTCCTTTACCGCTAACATAGTTGAACTGTCACAACATTGAACTCATATGTTTCGTCTACGCTTCACCTCCAGAATATTTCTTAATCATGCTATGCTCAGTATTTTTCATTTTTTTTAATCTTTCATTTAAGCCTAGTCCGATTGAAATCGGTTTAGTGGTTCGTGAGATATCAATCAGCTGTTTGTCATTTTTCATGATTTCAACGATCGAAAATTGTTCTCCTTCATCGGATTTTGGGACATAGAGACAGATAGATGCCGTTTATCATGAGAGCGAGAAGGATCAACACTCGCTTCCTCTGCTATGGGACATAGAGACAGATAGATGCTGTTTATCATGAGTGCGACAAGGATTAATAGCTCCGTTAGCGAACGTGAGGACATAGGGATAGAATGATGTCGTTCAAAATAAGTGCAACAGGGACAAGCGTCGGGACTTTGCGACCGGCTGAAACAGATCTTGCAATATGGCGGCCTGCACTCAGCTGATCAGCGGCGGCGCTTTACGTTCCGTACGAACAGCTGCGGACAGCATTTTTGACGTTTGTGGGATTGAAGAAGAACAGCTTTGTGGAAAAGTTATTGAAGTTGACCTGTAAGATGACAGAATTATAGAGATCTTGGAGAGGCATGGAGCACCAACTTGGAATTTTGACAGCGGTCTGCTTCTAATTTCCTTGCCAGTGAAAAAATTAAAATTTGTAGCTCCAGAAACTCTACAAAAACGTAAGTGAACTTTTCTCAATGTAATGTTGTAATGATCTTGTAAGTGTAGTTTTTAATTTACAAAAGAATCTTCGTAGTTGATTGCTGGAAAGAAATTGAAAACGATTATAAAAAAGTGTAAACAACGGTATTAAGAATTTAAATAATTTGTCGTAATGTCATGTATCATGTACAGAGAGCAGCAAATACTAGTGGTTTGTCTTTCCGATACAACTGGCTTGTGTCTATGCATGTTTTGTTTTTATAGACAAGTAGTCGAGTAGACAAGTAGTTCGTCTCTATACATTAGTGAGTTGTCTTCCAATATTAGCCAATTGTCCTCTGACACGAGCCAGTTATATTTAGACATTAATCACTCGTGTCGGATGACGATTCACTAATGCGTAGAGACGAATTACTTGTCTATGAAAACAAAACATTATTAGACACAAGCCAGTTGTGTTGGAAAAACAAACCGCTAGTATTTTCTGCTCTGTACATGATACATGACATTACGCCAAATTATTTAAATTCTTAATACCGTTGTTTACACTTTTTTATAATCGTTTTCAATTCCTTTCCAGCAATCAACTACGAAGATTCTTTTGTAAATTATAAACTACACTTCCAAGATCATTAGTATCATAGTTCGTTCAGCTTCTATGTGTACACATTTTTAAGCATTTCTTGGCATTTTGAGTGTGAAAAGCACTAGAAATGTATTTGCGATATATGATAATTAATAAAGAAAGTATCTAATAATATACTTGATTGTTACAGTCGATTATCGAGGATATAAAACAATTTAGATACGAAACAGTCCCTCTTGTTGTCTTCAATGCTCTTTACTGCGAATAATTATATTGAAGTGTAGCTGGGGACAGCTTGACGATATTAGTGACGACATCCTGGTTGTTGAAAAAGTAGACATTTTGTAGCTATTTATTGATAAGTATGTAAACATTTTTGAAATGTAATCTTCCAGTGATCTTGGGAGTACATTTTTTCATTTAGAAAAGAATCTCCGAAATTGACTTACAGGAGAAAGGAGAAAAAACTATTAGAGGCATGTGTTACTGCTGATTATAGTATCAAGAATTTAAGGCTTTTCACGTAATGATATATTCTGCTATTATTTCAAGCTCCGAAGTTCTTCCATCTTTGTCTACTTGCATTTTTAAAAATATTCTGCTGTCATTTCAAGCATGAAGTGCACTTGTGATAAAATTATGATACACAACTATTCATAATGAAAGTGTCTCCTAATATATTTATTTTCTACAGTCGAATTGTCAGGATTCCCATGACAGGGAATGGTACAAGAGGTACAAATAGATAAGGCTGGAAGAACTTGGGAGCTCGAAATAATAGCAATATATCATATTAGGATAAAAGATTTAAATTCTTGGTACGATTGCTCACAGTTTCTTCTAATCAGTTTTCGATTACCTTTCTTCCGTAAGTCAAGTACAGAGATTCTATTGTAAATTAAAAAACATACTCCAAAGATCACTGCACATTACATTTGACAAATGATACTTACGTTTCAGTAAATTTTCAGGACCACCAAAAATTCAATTTTTTTCCAGCAAGGATTTCATAGAAGTGCTGTCAAAACACCAAGTTCGCTAAGCTGTTCCCAGCTACTCTTCAATAGTTTCTTATGGTAAAGAGCACCGAATCCATGGAGGTGGACTATTTCGTGTTAAACAGGACCTGCCAGTGGAACCATGGCTACGTATAAACAATCGAGTGCAATAGACATTTGTATCGTTAGATAGTTTCTTTATTAACCCTGTGCGTCTCAGTGGGACAGACGTCGGCCCACTTACATTTACATAGATTTTGCTGTTTTTCTCGTGAAATTTAAGACCCATTTTGATCAAATCTTTTTCTGTTATTTATATAGACCCTAATAATTAGTAAAAAAAAAATTGTTTCCCCTTTATTGCTAATAATATAATTGTTATTAACAAAACAAGTTAAAAATATGAGTTTTTTCTCGAATTAATGCAGTTTTAAGAAAACCTCCCATTATTTTTTTCTGAAAATTTTTTCATAGAGATTTTTTGTATCGCTGACGAATACGGGGTTCGTTTTTTGAAATTCAAAATGGCTGATCTGAAATGGCGGATAAAAATTTTAAATATAACTGTATTTGGACGAAATTTGATATTCGAGTGTTTTCGGGGTCGCTGATTACTAATCCGAGGTTAGATTTGCGAAATTCAAAATGGCGGCAAAAATTTTAAATGTAACTCGAGAAAAAATTTATGAAGTATTTAATTCGGATTACACATTGGAAAAGAGGCTAAGGGCTGGGATTCGCTACTACATAGAAGCTTCCAGGGCATCCAAGACTCACCACGTAGAAGTTCCTTAGTCCGATTTTAAGTCCCTTTTCTATTGTTTTTAGTTTTTTAGTTTTTAAATTTTTAAATTTTAAATGTAATAATACTAAGATTTATTTATTTATGATATGCAATAAAACAGTTTTTTTTTAAATCTCAAGTACAACGGAAAATTGAAAACTTTACACATATATTGTGTTCTATATTCATTAATATGAGTGCTTCATTGAACATATCTCCTTCGCTTTTTATTCGGTAACATTACAGATAAGTGTTCTGCATTTGCTTGTCGTTTCCAACAACTAATTCCTCTTCTTAAAGATTTTCGACATTTTTTTATGGATGCAGTATTTGCTAATAATTCATTTATGACCATTAATCTAAATTGTTTCAATTTCCTGTGTTTTTCCTTATAATAAATGCTTATAAACAATCGGCGAATGATGACATATTAGAAATATTTATTATATATATGTGGCATACAATTAGCTTCAATTTTTACATAATCCCTCACACATATAATTTTCTACGCGGGTAACATCGCATTTACGATTAGCTCCCTGAAATTTGCCGGAATACCGGATATCGTTCAAATAGTGTAATATTTTACAATGTGCACATGTTATATTAGATTTGAGATTTTTAAAACTAATTCGGATACTTAATCAGCCGCAATAAAAATCCTCAACTAACAAATTTTGTCCAAATAGAATTACATCTTAAATTTTTGTCTGCCATATTGAATCTGCCATTTTGAATTTCGAAAAAATAACTTCGGATTCATAATCAGCGACTCCAAAAACGCCCGAATAACAAATTTTGTCCAAATAGAATTATATTTTAAATTTTTTCCGCTATATTGGATGCGCCATTTTGAATTTCACAAATCTAACCTCGGATTCGTAATCAGCGACCCCAAAAAACCCCAAGTAACAATTTTCAGCTAAATTGGACAAAAGGAAAAATGCGTGACTCAATGGGTTAATTTATTTCTGTAAAATATTTCTAATACATTCCATACTCAAAATGCCAGGAATTCTTTAAAAAAATGTTAAACATGCATGAAGCTGGATGAACTTTAGAGCTGAAAATAATAACAACATATGTCATTACGAGAAATGATTCAAATTCATAATACGGTTATTCGCACTTGTTTTTAATCATTTTCGTTTTCTTTTCGCTAATAAATCTAGTATGCAGAATCTTTTGTAAATTAAAAAATGTATTTTCAAGATCGTTTCAACATCACATTTGAGAAAAGATTGCTTACATTTTCGTAGAATTTCAGAAGCTGCAAAATTTTCATTTTCAAGCTATGCTTCAAGCAGATCTTAGTTTTGTGTGATCTCATAGGCAGCAATGTTGGACTTTTTATTTCTATGAAGGTGTTTCCGAAATTGTGGGCCAGTTGAATGCTTACAATGTATGTTGTCATTGTAAATAAATAAATAAATTTGTATGTTATTTTATTTCAAATTTGTACACTAATTTGAAATATATGAAATGAATGTATGCTCTTATCTAAATAGTCTTCATTTATGATAAACATTTCCTTATCTTTTCTTAAACAGCTCTTTTTATTTAATTTAAAACTATCCAAAACAATTACATATATCAGTTTTATCATCACCATTTCAAGGATTGAAAATTCTTTTCTTTATTATGTGATCAGCTAAAATAAGTTCACCAGTTGATAACGATCGCCGAATAGGGGGTCCAGGTATCGCGCTCTGTAATTTTTCATTTTATCAAATAAAATATTTGTGCCGGGTCTTAAAAGGGTAGTCGCGAAAACTGTCGAGGTCGAGGTCTTCCGCTCCATAGTTTTTTATCTATTAGTTATAATACTTTGGTCGCACTTGGAGGTAATTTCAAGGTCAAATAATCTACTCGGATTTGTATATATGTATTGGAGATACCTGTAAACAAGGGTACTACACGAGTATGCTACGCAATGGAAAATCTAGGATTCATGTAAACGGCAACATTCTAACAAACAAAACATGTCCAAGAAATTCTAAAGATTTATACGTTCTTAATTTACATGAAGTTTACATTTTCATAAATATGATATTACACATGGCATTTTTTATCAACTATTGTATATTAGCAAAAATGAGTGAAATCCCACAAAAAACACTTCTTGTAAAAAAACTCGCCATGTTCATATTCGTAAAACATAATTACCACAAAAATGCTATAAGAATTAAATTATGTACAATTCTAAAGCTATATTCTTATTCTACAAAAAGCAGTGAAATCATGTAATAAGACCAAGTTCTTTCTAATGAAAAAAACTATTGATTAATGCAATATACAATAATTTGGAAAGAAAATTTTGCGTACATTGAGAACAGCACAAAATTTTTCAAGAAACTTCTTTGAAGTCAAAGTAATTCTAATCATTTGTTTAATGAAATTACCATTTAATAAAAAAATGTTATTAATGAATTTAATAATCGATATAAATGAACTTTAAAAATCGATGCAATATCATCAATAATATACACATTGGCTCTTATTCCAAGCATTCCACAAGTGGCTTGTCAAAAACTTGGCTGCCCTTTTAGCCAAGTTTTTCGGAGAATCTTGGTCCCCGAAGAATGGTCCCTATTTCGAAGTGTCATGCAATTTTCAGAATATATGCATTAGTTTGTTAGTCAATACATTATTATATTATTTGAAATTTCTTATGTTTCGTAACGCACATATTCCAGTTAATTTATCATCACAGCATTTACATTCATTTGCACAACAAAATATTCATCTTACCAATATTTGATACGACAAAGAATCTAGTATTATATAACTCTATTAGTAAACAAATCTAATACAACAAATGGGATATTTATTATTGCATAATGAGATGAGGGGGAAAAAGCATAATAAATTAAGTAAAAACATTGGGTTTCGAGGGTGTAATGGTAGCACCCAACCGTCAACGGAGGGGCATATGTCGTGGGTTTGTAAGATGAACCATTCTTTGTTTACCATTCGAGGTATTGCTTGTTGTCAATGCAATACAATATCATAATTGTTGTTTTACTTCCTGTATATTTCTGCAATTTCATCTATAGCATACATTTTTGGCGAATGGTAATATGGCGCTATCTAGAAACATGAAACCATATTGAAAATTGCAAGAACTTCATTTTCAAAAAAATAGTTTTGTATTTTGGGATAGCATTATACCTGTATTACTTAACACCATAAACAGATTACTGAATGACGGCGTTTTTTTCTTAACTCCCAAAACTTGACTAAAAGGGCAGCCAAGTTTTTGACAAGCCAGTTGTGGAATGCTTGGAATAAGAGCCAATGTGTATATTATTGATGATATTGCATCGATTTTTAAAGTTCATTAAATTCATTAATAACATTGTTTTATTAAATGGTAATTTCATTAAACAAATGATTAGAATTACTTTGACTGCAAAGAAGTTTCTTGAAAAATTTTGTGCTGTTCTTAATGCATCTCTCTCTCTCTCTCTCTCTCTCTCTCTTTCTCTCTCTCTCTCGTGGTGGAGACCTTCTAGCCTTCGATCGGACCCTGACAATGTATAGACCAGGAGCTGGTGACCAAAAAATGTTACTGATTTCTTCGCGTATGCAAATTAAATTGGGAAGTTGTGTGGGTATTTCATGAACTTTAAGCGAATAATTAATCCACATTCGACTGCAACGGTGTTGCAAACGTAATAAATGTTTGTAACAAAAACTTGTTCTTTTGAACAATTAATTAGCGTATGCCAAATTTTATTCTTAAACTTTATCATTATAATATTAATATATAAATATTAATAATTATTTCATCCTGCAAAAAAAATTTGCATTTCGAACAATGGCTTCGTGTATGCCGTTTCGCAATCTTCTGTTTGTTGATATGAAAATCGCATTGACTATTATTGAAATCATTTTGACTATTAATTGTTTTAAATAAGCGGCAAAGAAGAAATACAATTTTAGTGCTTTCTCTCAACTAGAGAATTGCATTATTTTATATTTATAAATGTATTTTATAAATGTATTTTATATATATATATTTTTATATAATGCAATAGTTTTAATAAAATTAAATACAGGTGGGGTTTGTTTTCCATATAAAACCAATAGTAAAATAAATTTTTCTGGCCTTAAATATCTCCGTTTAAGTTAAATCTTTTGCGGTTGTTCGCATTAGCACGACGCATTGTTTATTTTTCGTTTGTTTACATTCAGTATGTATGCCGTCTTCCCGAGAAATCATTTTGATTATTATGAAAGGATAATAGTCGCCCCGGTAACTCGCTAAAAGTGCCAAAATTGTGCACATCTTCATATCACTTTGAAACTTCGCATACGTTTAGAGGGTATCTAGAGTAATAATTTCCGAAGGGGAGCCATCTTGAATTTTGCTTCAGAAGCAAGATGGCGGCCTTTTTGTAAATTCACCATTTATTTTTTACCACTTTATTTTTAGTTAGTTCCAATTATTTTTTGGTTCAAATGTGAAAGTTATTTATTATAACATCACGACTATTATTGTCTTCATGAATTTCGGTCAAATTTCAAAATGGCGGATAATTTAATAAATTATTAACACTTAGAGTCACACATTTTTCTATTCAAGCAATTCAGTTGAAAATCGTTACTCGGGGGTTTCGTGGTCGCTGGTTAGGAATCGAACGTCAGATTGATTTAACCTCCGAGTAACAAATATTGGGCAAATGGAAACATTTCTAAAATTTTTGTCTGCCATACTGGATTCGCTATTTTGTATTTGGTAAATCTAGCATAGGATTTGTAATCGATGTCTCCAAAAACATTACCATATACCAAATTGCGAGTAATTAGCTTTAAAAACATCATCAATAATAAGACATAAACACAAAATAGTTCGAGGTTTAACCGCTAGGCGGCTATCAAGTCCGATAGAAATGTAGCTCTCGGCGCTTAGTACATACATGCACCAGTCAGTAGCCCTGTTTTTAACGATAATTCTTTTCTATAACGATAAGCTTGTAAAGCTCATTTAAAGAAATGTTCTTGTTATAATGGATGTTCTTTACGTTGCTCTTGTAAACGCCAAAAGGTTGCATGTACACTACTGTGTAGAAACTGCCAAGGTAAGTGTCAAAATATTAATGAAAAAAATGAAACAGATAAATAAAATACAACAATAGAAAAAAAAACAAAAAAAAAAAAAAAAAAAAAAAACAAAAAAAAGTTGTTAACCGCCGCGTCCCCGTCGCGACTCTGGTTTCGCTAAGAGCGGTATCCATTTGCACCATCTAATATCCATGTTAAAAGAAATCACAAAATAGGATAGATAATGCCTGTTTTTGTTTCTATGCCCGCCATATTGGATCCGCCATCTTGAGTATTCAGAATCGTAATCAGCATCAAAATACAATATTATTTCATTGAAAAGTACATTATACTACTACTTTACAATATAAGAATACTATGTGTTCAGTAATAACTCAATAATGTAGTAAAGTGGCCGCCATTTTGAAATTTGATCGAAATTCATGAAGATAAAAATACTTGTGATATTATAATAAATAACTTTCATATTTGTACCAAACAACAATTTGAAATAACTAAAAATAAAGTCGTAAAAAAATAAATAGTGATTTTTCGAAAAAGGCCGTCATCTTGGTTCTGTAGCAAAATTCAAGATGCTCCCCTTCGGAAATTCTTACTCCAGATACCCTCTAAAAGTATGCAAAGTTTCAAAGTGGTATGAAAAGTTGCACAATAATTTTGCTTACCGGGGAGACTATAAAGGGAGTTCAAGAATGACAGAGAAAGATCAGGGCAGATCAAGGACAATCGAGAAAGATTGAGGAAGATCGAAAAAGTCCGAGGAATATCGAAACAAGTTGGGAAAGGTGATACATGTCTAGAGGAAATGAGGCAGACGATAAAGTGTCCAGGGGATCAAGTCAAAGACAATAAAATGGTTTACGATGAAATGTTCATAAGTCATTCTTCCTACAGTCGTTGAAATGTACAAATCATTAATTGATTTTGTCAAAGTGACGCAAAGATCATTACACAATTAAAATTATCTATACTATTATATTAAGATGTAATAAATTAAAAACATGTTTTTAATGACATATAGGAATGATTAGCTAATTAAATGAAAGTATGCTTAACTTATTGGGTCCTTCCTCGTTCAAAGCAAAGCAGAAAATTCCAATGCGGAAATAAGAAACGAACTTAATACATACGCATATGTGTAATACTAACTAATATTAAGGCAGGTAAAAAATCAGAACTCAGTTAATTATACAAACTAATAAAGATATATTGTAAAATACATAAATATAAATATTTACAGCGAGCATCATATTTTATTTTGTTGTTGTGGTTGTTTGGAATTCTCACTAGCGACCTGCTCATATGCTTCTGATGAGAAGTTCCCTGCTGGTGGATCGTTTTGATATTTGTTTTCCATTCCTATCCGAATCAGCTGACCATCTTCAGTTAAGGTTTCGGCAGCATGAGATGGATATCCGTCACTGGGTATATTTTCCGTTTTTTCTTTCCCTTATTGCGTGTCATCCACTTCTCCCACAGAAGTGCTTGCCCGCGACGAACAGCCGTTGAAGGGGATCGGTTTGATTTTACGCTCGTTATTGGCGAGGGGACACACGTCGACGACGAACTTCCAACACCTCCGCTTGGCGAATTGGCAGATTTTGCCGATGCTGCCTGAGCAACCGATGCTGTGTAAACTTCCGACGGCGCCATTTGTATGCTGCACTGGCACTGTCCAACTGACAACTGAGCCGGTACAGTTGCAACAGTACCATCCAATATCTTGTCCCTCAAAATAATGAATGGACGAATCCAAGATGGCGGTAAGAGACCAATGGCAGGTATGAAAGATATGGAAATGTACTGCAGTTAAGGTCTAGACGGTCCTCCAGCTAATGACACATGCATCATAAACCATTTTAGGGACAGATAAATAACTTTCCTTTTCTTCGAGTGGGGTACAAACTTACGACTGTCCAAAATTCCGAATGCTACAAAATGCCGAATTCCAAATCGCCGAATAACTATATTACGAACACCCGAATGTTCGAAATCCCGAATACAACACAGAGAATAGTACATTACCTAACAAGGGTGTAAAGTATACTTTTACGCACGGGACGGGAACCATACATACGAGGCGCCGAGTGATGTGTAAAGTTCCCGACCCGTGCGTAACAGTTATACTTTACACACGTGTTAGGTATCCTATTTTTTGTATTTGCGCGCGTAAAGTGAGTGCATAAAGTTTTGATGCCTGTTTGAGTGCGTAAAGTGTAACTTTACGCACGACCGGTCATTTTACGAATTTCGTCGTAGGGAGTGCATAAAAGTTTACTTTACGAGCGAAAGATAGGCATCAAAAGTACTTTACGCACGAACTTTACGCCCGCAATTACAAAATAGTAGTTTTCGATACAAGTGCGTGTGCGTAAAGAACTTTACACATACACACGTGTGCCGAAATATTGTTTACGTACGGCTTTTCCGTGCGTAAAGTATAATCGAGTGCGTAAAGTTTACTTTACGCACGAGTTTACTTTACGCACCGAAAAGACGTACATAAAAGTGTTTTTTACCCAGTATTAGAATTCTTATGCCCCGTAAAAGATTTTACGCATACACTGAGGGACATTTTCAGGGAAAATAGCAAATGGGCATACTTGCAATGACAGCATTGTAAGTTTGCTGGCTTTCATCGTAAAAAAATTAACTATTTTCGCATTAAAATCGTCTTACCACAAAGAAACATAATCTGTACTAAATGATCTGGAAATCTATGCTTTCATAGTGTAACCCGATTACAGCGAAAGCATACCCTTTTATTATTAGTCCAGTCACTATGTACAAAAAAAATGGTTGAAAAAGACAAAATTCCTAGTAGCAATTTTTTTTTCTAGGTTGTAGGGGACATCGAGAAAAGCTTAACTCTCATTTTTCAGCACCTGAGAGCGCGTGCTTCTTTTGCTAGACTAAAAAACGTAGAAAGTCTTATGTCGATCGCCTGAAGTTAGACAAAGAGATGGCCGCTGTCAAACTTTGATGCTTTATTTTTCCTATTTATAAGCTAACAATTTTGTCCATACTACTTTAATCGCTATTCCTCGACACGAGAATCCGATTTCTGCAAAAAAAATCCCGAAAATCCCTCGAAAATCACCAATTTCACGGCGCAAAGTTTTCTCGCCTCTGACGTCAGAGGCGGTCCCGCCTCGGCACGCTCGAGGGCCCTTAAGGCTACATTAGCGGAATCAAAACAGCTATAATTGCATATATTTTCGGCAATTCCAGCCGAAAATTTTAGCTGATATGAATCAGCTAATCCAGCGGAGTCATTTTTCTCCGTGCAGGATGTTGACTGGTAATGGAGGCAGTTTATTCTATTTGCGTTGGGCGTGTAGTCTTCTGGGCGGTTGGTGACGAAAGAGGCTCGCTGCCTCATGCAGCCTTGCTTTTATATCCTCGTGGAATGTTCTTGAACGTTCTTGCATATTCGCGCGCGGATTCCGGCATCCGGTACATGTACGCGGTGTTCTCGTTCGTCGAGCGTCACGTGACAGTAGTTTCGATCGGTCGATTTGAAACATTACTTACGGCAAAAAATAGCATCGCGATTGGTCGATTGAAAAATTAAATAATTCTTAAGATGATCAAGACTTAATAAAAATTCTAGATTGGGAAGATAAATAAAACGCGTTTACATATTTATTGATCGGTGATTGAATAAAGTAAATAATGTTTAAGATAAATCAAGAAATTTAATCTAACTCCCGAATGTCCGGACGGCGATCGTTTTCCAGCGTAATTAGCGCGCGCTTTCGATAATTATTCAAGTTACATATATTCTATATTCAATTACATGACATATGTGAAAATCAATATGTGTATAGAAATAAGGGTAAATCTTCGGAAAGACTGCTTCACCTGGAAAAAATATTTTTTATATGGTTTCCGACGTATTTTGGGTCGCTCATCTCGAATGTGATGATAAAAATTGGCGGTCGAACGTATCTTGGCCGCTATCTCGAAAAAATACCAAAAAAATGTCATTTTTTTCATTTTTTTTGCATTTCTTTCGAAAATTGAACTCGCACGAAAAAAAAGTTTCAAACAAAAGTTGTAGAGCAGGAAATTCCCTATAAAAAAGGTTATATGCATTTTTGTCGTATCTTCTATAAAAAACGCGAAATAAACCTGAGATGGTATGGCTGACAATCTAGCCACATGTCATATGGGTTCGATTATATCACTCATAACTGTGTGGTTAGAGGTTAGGTTAGTATAAAAAGGGGAGTCTGGGGGGCGGAGCCCCCCAGCACGCAAGCACCACTTAGGTCACGCAAGGGCATCCAGGACGTAGACCTAAGTAGTGTGTGCGTGCTGGGGGGCTCCGCCCCCCAGACCCCCCTTTTTATACTAGCCTAACCTCCAACCAACAGATTTTAGTGATAATCGAACCTACATGTAGTATGTGTCGCTCTGAATAACAATGTGTAGACCGAAGGATAGTATAAATGAGGAGGGGGTGGTCTGGGGGGCGAAGCCCAAGCACACAATACAGCACGAGTACATCTTTGTTTCTCCGTCCGGCTCGCTGTATACCCGGTGTCGGGAGGGAAACGCCGACCGCACTCTCGAAAATTCTAGCGCTAAATTAACGTTCGTCGTTTTTTACTGTGTACATTTTTCCCAATTCTGTTTTCGCAGAAAACTTCTTCAACTCTTTCTCTACAATGCTAGAATTTAAGTTTTTCATTTCGGAAAACTTCGCTCGACTCCCCAAGCGTTTGAAAAAAAAATTGTCATGAATACCGTTGCATCGTGTTTACATATGCCTGTATTAAGAAAAAAAGAAATTGAAATTGTTTAACCTTCTATTCGTTTTTGTATTACTATATTGTATATGTAGTTAAAATTTCAAGTCGTTTCGTTTGATAGTTCACGAGATATCGTGATATATAATTAAAAAGTTGTGAATTAGCGGCCGGTGACATTTTTCACTTTTTAATTATTTCCTAAAAAAGTTGAAGTCGAATTAAAAAATGTTAAATGTAAACATTGTTCCGCTTGAAATTCTCTATATAGTGGTATTTTTTTCAATTCGATTTTTCGAAGTCGAATTTTTTTGTCTGACTCCTGTCTGTTGCTACTGGCTTCGAGCGCTTAAGGGTGTTCTCTCCAAAAGTCGGAAGTCAGATTTGACTGTTGCGGCACCTACAACTTTTAAGTGTACTGATAGAAATGACATCTGCCGACGATATTATGAAGTTCGGCTTTCGTCCTCTCGTCAGTATCGTATCAAAAATTTTCTCGAGGGGTTCTTAGCGGGGCACCAAAATTTTGTTTGCATGTGTGTGAATACACATGTATAGGAGCGACGATATTCATACATGTCAGTCGGGGAAGGCCGAAGATGGCCGAGATCGCCAAGAGTCCACCCGAAATTCGGTGCTATAGCATAAATGTATATGGATTTACCGCGATCGTCCGAATGTTTCGACCGCGAAGCTCATTTTCTGTCGTGCGATAGAATTTTTCCCGGCAGCAATCCGACGGATTCGGACAGGTCACTCGTACATACGTCTCCCGTCGGAAAATCATACGAAATTATCGCATAGAATAGGTGGCAAAAACGAATTTGTCAAAATAACATTAGATTACATCCTAATTGTACGTTCAACGCCACATTTTTTTTCTTGTAGATTTTAATCCTGAAAACTCGACAATCGCGTTGAAAATGTTTTATATTTATATATATATATAAAATATATTTTTAAGATATTAATTTTAATTTTTTGTTGTATAGGAACATGTTTTACACAGATTCAATTTATGTTCTATCGTTTTTCTCATTGAAGGGTGTTACCACCATTATTTCTACATCTTTATATTTTAATTTTCAACTATGATTTTATTTGTTTTCTCATCATTTTACCTAAAAACATACAGGGTGGTACCAATGTACAAATTGCGATTTTTTATCAGTTCATAATTTTCCATTCTTTACCACTTTTTTCAAATCCATGTCAGAAGTTTAAAATGACAAAATATGCATAGAAAAAAAAAATCATCGCGGAAAAATATTAAAAATTATAAGACAAAATGCATTTATAATAGTCCAATTTTACATTTTTTACACTAAACAGAGTTTGAACCATCTTAAAAGGCTTTTTATTAATAAATTGCGTGACTTTATCAATAAAAGACTAATTTTTCTAAATATTTATCGATAGTTGATAATGAAAACATGTAAATTCACAATATACAGAAAACGATTGAATTTTTGTATATTCTTTACCAATAAATTGTTATAAACAATTATTGTTGATAAACAAAATAAAACGGGTAATTTATTTTTAACATATATCGTACTTTCAATGCTTAGTTTGGCGCTAACTGCGATATGCTAGACATGAGAAGAAGCGGGTTTTTCGTTTGTATTGTTTACTTATTATTTTTCACAACTAATTGACGATTTTTTACAAAACATTATGCATGTTTTGCATCTAATTTTTCCCGTAGAATCGATTCGCGAAGTCAGATTTTCCCTGAAATCACTTTTAATGAATTTCTTGATAACAAATTGTTATAAACAAGTGTTTTTAAACACACAAAAAGAAAACGGGTATTTTATTTTTGTCATATACCCTATTTCCAATAGTTAGTTTGATGCTATCTGATGGGCCTTAATTAACGCACTTTCTAATGTAATTAATATGGAGAATATATTTCATAACATCATAAATATATAAAGATTTAGAAAACGAATATTGAAGGTGAAGAATTAGAATTAAAAAATCTTACAAAATTATGACGAATACCCAGATGTAACTTAAAAAAATTGCTCTTCAGTTTCTAAATATTAATCGAAAGTTTGACGAAAAAAATAACGTAAATTCATAATTATTATTTGTAAAAGAACGGATTTTGAAGATAGATAAAATCATAAAAGTATTCTTCAAAATCTGGTTACCTATATATGAGGTTCATTTTAAGGAAATAGAGAACATTTAAATTAATTAAAGCCTCTTCATCCTTTTGATCATGATTATACTGCAATAGCTATTGAATTAAACTTGCCTTCCTTAAAGTCGGTGTATCATGTAAATGATCTCTGTTTATTATACAAACTAATTCAGACAGACATCGATTGTCCTTTTATGCTAAGTAAAATAAATTGGATGGTACAATCTATTTCCACAAGAAATCCTAACATTTTTTCTTTGAAAATACCTCGTACAAATTATGTTAAAAATGCACCCATGTTTCGAATATGTAATTTAGCAAATTTAAATTCACCACACATTAACCTGACTGAAGATACATATTCTAATTTTCAAAGATGTGTTAAAACATTATTATACAGATTTATCTAGAAATTTCATTTTTATTTTTATATTGATTACGGCCATTTATTTTGTAACATGTTTTGTAAAGGGTTATAGCCCGTTGATGATGAAATAAATAAATAAACTAGATGCCTTCGACCCGGGTGCCTACAATTTTGGCTAAATTCGTATTGCAGTTCCCTGACGAAAGGCTGATGCTTCCCCGGGAATATTCCCATTTTAACACTGCCAGGAAAGAAGGCGGCAGAGGGTAGTTCTAGCATCGTTAGGTTCGAGTAGTTTCTATACATATATTGTAACAATATCTTGTTCCTTAAATAGGGTGAATATGCCAATGAATGGACGGTTAAGCATTTTTCACACTTTGATCGATTGTAACTTTTGAATTCTTTTATGAAAATTGAATTATGATACCACCATTAGAATCGTTAGACTCTGCTCTTTATGACCGCGTAGTTCAACCTTTGATTTTATTTAATTATTAACCTCGTCTTCATACGTTTGTAAAAAAATCCGCTAAACCCCAATGAATAGACGGGTTAAATCAAATGGGACGTTTTCAGTACCAGTTTTGGATGGCTTTAAAACTTTGCTTTGATTTTACAAAATAACACTGGAAGATCAATAGTACTGTAAATATTGTTTTGAATGTTCAAAGAACATAAAAATATGTATTTTGTTGCATATTGTGCATCATACATTCATAAGAAATAGAAATATGTAGAAAATCGTCCATTCATTGGCATAATCACCCTATAGTAAAATTGAAAATGAGCATTTTCAAAACTTCGACCCCGACCGCAGGTCAGCCGAAGCACTGATAAATGAGCACGTCTTGTTCACATTGATGCTTAAAAAAACGCGGTTTAGTCGAGTTTTTGACAGGTCGAGGGGGGGGGCATACCCACCACGCTCCCCCGCTTCCTGCGAAGCCCCGAAGCCCCCTCCCCGCTATCACCTCCCCATGGCTACCCGACACCAACATCACAGTGAATATTTTGTTATGCCCCCTCCCCCTTCGCCCTGATACCCGCCTCACTCCCCTGCTTCCTCTGTGTCTCTGTTTTTCATGTAATGTATATAATATACATACATATGCTTTGTATATGGGTATGTACAATTTATGTTAATTTGCTTTTTACGGCAATATCGTTGATTTTACGAAGAAATGAATACAACCTTTTTTGTAGAAAATTCGATGTTCTATATTTTTTGTTTGAAACATTTTTTTTGTACGATTTGTATTTTTTGTTAAAAAATGGAAAAACGTGTTTTTTGAGCGTTTTTTTTGTTAAACCTCCCCATAATCTAGTATGCATTGTCTCCAAAAATTAATCAGATCTAAGTTTGGCCAAGAGAAACCAAATCCGTTTGTACTTTTTAAATTCGTCATTCCATTCGCGAGATATCGCGTATACAAAATTTTGCCCACGGATGGACAGACGGACGGACGGACGTACAACCTAACGGACACCAATTTTTTTATTGTTCTTTTGGGTTCCTTAGGGCCTGAAACGTCGACATTTGATGAAAAACTATAGGGTAATTTTTTGGCGAGAACTGACCAAATTCAATACTTCGCCAGACCTATGGTCTTGGTCGAAGTAATAAAAAATGTGGAAGTAATGAAGACACTTCTTATGCACTGTTTAATATACCTGTGCATATGGCTAAAGTATTTTATATTTATTGGTAAAGAATATACAGAAATTAAAAATTTTGTTGCAATATTGTCAATTTCTATTGTTTTTTCACTGTCAACTGTCGATAAATATTTAGAAAAATTTGAGTTTTTCTTTCTATTGATGAAGTCACGCAACAACTTTTAAATAAATGTTGATGGGCTAATAAAGAATGAACAATCAGAAACCTGCCAGAGAATTAGCCTGAAGTCCATTTACAGAAAAAAATTATATACAATGTAAATGCGCATTATTGATTATTTAAACATTACTTCCAAAATAATATTTCAATTAAACATATTCTAGGCAAGAAAGTACAAATCAAATATCAACTGTTGAAATTTAGCATTTATTAATAATAAAACTTTTCAGAGTCAAACACTGTCAAATTTGATTATTAAAATTGTCATTTTTATTAGAATTTTTTATAATTTTCAACTCCGAATTTTTTATGCATATTTCGTAACCAATCGATTTCTTGCTTGCATTTGAAAAAAAGTATATGTGGAATACGTCTGAAATGAAGCAGGCAGACCGATGGCATGTTAAGAATTAACTTCAAGATGCACTATTCTACTTGAAAACTAAAGGAATACGTTTTTGTTTACATTTTTATAAACAAGTTTTTTTATTGGTTACCAAAATTTATTACTTCAAATTTTGTCATTTATTAAACCAATTTTTTTTAAGTTGCTCATTCGGATGCTCTGAATTTACTTATAGCCGTTTGAAGTTTATAAATCAGTAACAATTGCAATTTTTGTGTGAAAAAAGGGTAAAATTTTCTTTTTAATCAGTTTTCAACTGATTTTACTAGTTTATATGCGAGACATTAAATCGTTACTAATGGGTGTTTTGTTACAAAATGATATGCTAAAAATTTGTCAATTTTCAAAAAAAGAGAGTACGACATTTTTTTAAATTCCTTTTTTTCAAATATCTTTGTTGCCAAAAAATTGTCCACGTTTTCAATTAACAGTTTTGTAAGCTTTCACTTTGTTCATATGAAATTTTGTCATAAAATCAATACCAACAAAGATATTTGCAAAAAAAGGAATGGAAACAAATTTTATACTCACTTTTTTTCAAAATTGACAACTTTTGAGCAAATCATTCAGTAACGATTTAATGTCTCGCATTTCCTTTATATATATATTATGATTTTTTCCGTGTATCATATGTCTACTTGAATTTCGTATTTAGGATGATGCAAAGTATCATTTGATAGATAATTCATAGTCAATATTTAGATACGTGTTACTTTCGGTATATGTTTTATAGATGACCAGCTATGGCCAATTTAAAAAACTTAAAAAAACACGGGGTGAAGCGGCGATATCGGGGTAAAGTGGCGAACCCTTATTTTTAGAGGTCTCTGAGACGACTATCATAAAATTAAGTGCAAGTCATAATTTGTTAAGTTATTATTGTTTGTTTTAATAAAAATAAAATTTCCACGTTGGTGGAATGAACCTCTTCAGATATATCAAAATTTCCAACAACAGTAAAAAAAGATATTGCATATTCGGAAGCTTTGAATACTGGTATTATATCAGGATCACATATTTTAACTTCGGCTTGAGTTACTCAATGCATTCGTCAAAAGGGAATTCTAAATTAAAAAATAATCACAGAATAGAGACATCCAGGAAAAAATTTCGCCTCTTCACCCCAAAGTATCATTTGGACTTGCAGAGACGATATCTCATTATAAACACACAAAAAAGGAACAATTCATGTTTTATAAATAAGTCCAAAAAAATATACTTTTAGAATAAATATATAAATAGCGATTATTAAACTGTCAAAATGAAGATATTGACCAATCTAAGAACAAAGTACAGGAAAAGGATTGAAAATTTTGTTTAAAAATTACATTTCTCGCTCCCAAAGGTAGCTAAGAGAACAAAAATGAAATATCATGCCTTAAAATTGTGTAAACAAAGAAACCACACATGATATTTTACAATCAGTATGATCATAATGGAAATATTTGAGATTCGTCACTTCGCCCCGTTCACCGCTTCGCCCCGTCTTCCCCTATATATATATAAACTAGTAAATTCGGTTGAAAACCGATTTTTAAACAAAAATTTTACGCTTGTTTTTCAACAAAAATCGTAATTGTTAATAATTTTGATTTTTTTGTTTGAAACTTAAAACGGCTATAACTTTACCAGTTCATCGTAAAAACTCCAACCTGTGCTCATTTTACAGATATTCGCATCCTCTTCAAAACACATTACTGTACTATTACTGTGTGAATGTAGCAAAAAAATACTTATTTACAAAAAAGTACATGAAAATAGCAATTTTTCATATTTTTCTTTTGTACCGTCGTGGATTCATGATCAAAATGATTTTTTTATTAAACACATACATTAAAAATTTCATTATCTACACCTTTCATTATGCGTTTTTCGCACACGAAGCACGGTTTTAGAGTAATTATTGATTATCGCAAAAAAAAGTTCCGATTGTACGTATTTGTTTATTAAACCTTCATATCTCCGTAAATATTAAACGTACAGCATTACATAAAAAAAGGAAAATTATTCGCAATTTCATCCTCTACAACTTTTATTTGAAGCATTTTGCGATCCGAATGGTTATTTTTTATTTATAAGCGAAAAATGCGCAATCCTCGCGCTCATTACAGTTGATCCGCAAAACTGCTAATATTTGAAAAAAATCTCTCGGCTTCTATTGATCGTAGTTTAAAAAAGTTTTTTAAAAATGAAATTGTGCGGAATTTTCCTAGCTACAATTTTTGTATCTTTCTTTTTTTTTCGTTTAAAGTGATATTTTTCGAGTTATTTCATAAAACCTATTTTTTTGGACACATAGCAGCTTGTACGGATGAGGACTTTTGAGAGAGTAAAAAGTACAAGATAAGCTTGTTTCCAAAATTTTCAGCCAACTACTAATTTTTAAATACAAATCGAAAAATATCGGCCCCATTTAATAGGCTATAATGCAATTATTTCTAACAAATTTTTAAACACAAAAAAATTACCAAGTACCGCTGCTGTCCTAGCAATGAGCATTACGGATTGAACATTATGAAATTTGTAATGTAATATATACACTACAAATTATATTAATTTTCATATTAGATTTTTTTAAAAGATCAACATTTTCTGCGTTCTACTTTTAATTTTAATAAAGTAGTAAATGCGTATCCGAAATCCCAAACCTCGGTTAAAAGCAATACAAAATTTGTTGCATTAAAACCAAAATAAAATGAATAAAAACCAGAATATAAATGAATAAAAATGCATTCAAAATTTCGATCCCTTTAAATTCATTTCCGTTTACTGGGATATGCACTATATCCTACACACAAAATGGACAGTGAGTGCAGATATACTAAAAAATTAATTTTGAGAATCGACCACATAAAAATCGGTTGCAATAAAATAAAAAACGAACATTTGGTTGAAAACATAATATAGGTAAAGTGTGATATTATTCTATGAATAAAATGTCGATGATATATACAGCCTTTCTACATGATCTTTAAAAAATATAGTAAACGCGTATCCGAAATTCAACAAAATGAAATGGTGTTCTATGATCCAAGAAGCCCGAACCTCGGCGGCTATAGTATAATCCGCATCGAAAGAAGGCTGGCACGATCCGCGAAGTTATTTCTTATGTATACGCATGTGTGCGTCCCTCTTAGACGCTAGTTTGCTTGTGTGAGTGTCATAAGGGAAGCGGGCCCCGCTAAGCACCCGTAAACACATACGGTACTGGTATACGCCCGAAGCGACACACCTCGTAGAATCGCGGAACTATTTCCTGTCATTTTTCACCTTCTGTCCGCCATTGCCCGCTTCGAATCGTAGATGCAAAAATTTGGCTTCAATTCGAAATAAAACGACATGCAATTATTTGGAATAGAAGCCGGTCAATGTCAAGAATGGACGCAAAGGCCCCTTTTTGGCAAAAATGCTATGGATAATGAGTAATCAACCGTTTTTGTGGTGCTCACTAACACACGTAAAGCCTGTGTACGTGTGCCTTCAAAAAGGGTCGTCGGAAATCATTTTTTTACGGGCTTCAAACAATTTTTTTGCCAAAAAGGGGCCTTTGCGTCCATTCTTGGATGAAAAGGGCTCATGATTAATGCGTTTCCAGCACGATTCCATAAAAATTGAAGGAGAATTTTTGCATCTACGATTACTTCCGGTCTAGAAGTTCCAAAGCCGCCACCGTGGCGTTCCGGTGCTCGGAGAGAACACCCTAACCGGTTCTTCTTCCCTGAGCCTCAATTTCAGAATGGTGATCCTCGACTCTTCGGTCGAGTGCACCTTATGCTCTGTGAAGTATGGTCAAGGATATATATAAGATATATAATCTGTCATTATATGTAATCTATATACAACTGTTTTAAGTTATATATAGTTATATACAATTTTAGCGTATAGTTGTAACAATAGGTAAATAAAAGTCTGTGTATTTTATTAACATACTAATTATTATGTAATTATATACCAATTATATATATTTATATATGTATATATATATGTCAATTGTATGTAACTATATATAACTTAAAACAGTTATAAAGACATGTATAATGACAGATTATATATCTTATATATATCCTTGACCATACTTCACTGACAATGAGAATAGGGTGCGCTCGACCGAAGAGTCGAGGATCACCATTCTGAAATTAGCGAAAATTGACAGTTTCAAGTGGCTGTAACTCAAAAACTAGCCATCTAGGGACTTCGGGCCTATGGACACTTTTGATCTACATTATATGAACTATCACTTGCCCCAATTTCAGGACATTCGACTGAGAGCCATTTCCCTATGATTTCCTGCGGGGTCCTTTTATTGTTTTTATTTATTACAACGAAAAGTATTCATTATTATTAAAAAATTCTTGAGAAAAACTTGTTCGGTTGGACATTTTCTACATTCACGTATTTTTTTAAAATCGAAATATCGACTTTTAAAAATTGAATGTTTTTTTTTTGTTCGACAAAACTTTTCCGGCCGTTGGAGCGTCGAGCGAGTTATAGAATTGGGCCGCTCAATTGTAAGTGATGCTGATTATTATTAATAGGAATGTGGATACATATATTGTAAAAATGCTTGTTTAAAAACATTTTAAAGTAAGTTATATACAGGGTTTCCGAAAGTATGGAAACGGTCCTGTAAATAATGATAAATGAACCTGAATAAATATTATTATTATTATTATAGGATACAAATTGTCAGCATCGTCATTATATCAACAGCATAGCATCGTTGGAGTACCCCAATGGTGCCATCCTGGGACCTCTGGGTTATTCTCCTGAAAAGTACACTGAACTGTGTCGCCAATATTATTTTACTGTTTCGAAAGGAAATACTATCATATATATTACGTTCTTAAACTATTGACTAACTTTTCATGCATATAGACTAAATTTAAAATTTGTTTTTTGTTTTGAAACGATCGTTGGAAAGTTATTATCAAATTTTAACAAAAATTGCTATTTAATGTTTTTCTTTGCAGTAATGTAATCTTAATTTTTTTTGCTTAATCAAATCACTTTTTAAGTATTTGGTCCGCCATATTGTATCTGCCATCTTGAATTTGAAATGTTTAACAATTTATAATCGTCGACTAAGATAATTTGTGACTGTTAGATGTATATTTACTAATAGTTAGCGAGCAATATAATAATATTCATCATTTAACGAATAATCAATAACTAAAATTTAAGAACGGCTATAGCATTAATAATAACAATCATCAATTTTGCGCAACATTGAATTCTCACTTCAGAACATACCCACCATATAATTATTTCGATAACAAATTGTGACGTAGTCACAAGAAATAGAATAAATAAAAAGCAGTAATAAAGAATTAAACCAAAATAATAATAAGCTTGAAAAATTAAATATTAAGCCGTATCAAAAATACAGTTTAAATTTGCGACAATGAGAGGACGGGAGAGCAAGCGCGTCCGCGACTACGGTAGGGAGGGAGAGAGGTCCGACCGATTATTGGAACACAGTCCGGCGATAAACAAAGCGCCGAAATGTTTACATCGTCGGCCGTCGACTTCTGAATGTGTGTGTGAGAGAGAGAGAGAGAGAGAGAGAGAGAGAGAGAGAGAGAAAGAGAGAGAGAGAGAGAAAGGTGTATGCATGCAATGTAATAGAAAGAGACACCGCGACCCAACTGCCTCAGACCAAAGTGACTGAGACCCAACCGCTCAATTCGTGTGGGTGGGTGATAAGTAAATCCGGGAAAAGAGGGGGTCCTTCTACTTCAAGTCAACCGTTTTGCTGGCCCTTGGAGAAAACTATTACGACTTCCACCACTACCTCAACAACTGTCACGGTAACGACTCCGGTAAACTCGAGAAAAATGGTCACTGCAACGATCAAAAGTGTAGAACCGCTCATGAGTAGATATATTCAGGATAATCAAACAGGGTATCAAATTAAGGTCCAATATCCTGAAGTGGCTAGGGGACGGGTTCATGAACCCCAACGTAGCCCTTTACCATTGCGACATAGTGCGAGCTATAGAGGACGCCGAGATGAAGAAGAATGGTCTAGTAGGAGTGGGGGTAGCGACGTAGATAGGGAAAGACGGGTAGATAATCTAGACCAGCCCAGAAGGATTAGGTATACCGACAGAGAGGGGCGTAGAAATAGAGACGATGAGGATAGAGACAGGGATGTAGATAGACGGACACGCAGGAGCAACGACGAGCAGTCTAGGCGGAGTAGGGATGATGAGTTTGAGAGAGATAGTCTGCCAAGTAGTAGAGGGTCAGGTAGAAGTAGCGCGCGAATAAAAATGATAATGGACTATGGTTACTCCAGTGATGAGGATTCCGGTCATACAGGGGCTCCCAACTCTTATGGGTGGGGAAGGCCTGCTATTCTGCCGGTAATACTGTACTCAGGCAAATGATGGCGCTACTTGCACCTACTGACACACTTACAAACAGTATCATTGATACGATGCTCAATATGTGTTAGTGTCTCAAAATGCTTTGATATGTCTTTAAGCTAAGATTGAATTTTAGGATTAAATGTATTACCAACGAGTATAGACTAACATGAAAACGTACAGCATACAGAAAAGATGGTACTGAACAGAACAATAACGAATGTATTTTATTTCATTGGTCAACATTAATTTCTATTTTTAATAGCAACATATAATCGAAACATTACAAATGTCAAAAAATAATTTAATATTATTAAATGTTATATTTTTCTTGTAACTGAAAAATAATGTCAAATATATATACTTTGAATTTTACTTTTTAATTGACATGCTTATTTATTTTATAACCCTCAAAAAAATTTATTCATACATTTTTCAGGTTATATTTAATAATAGTCATTCTCACTCTGATTTTCATCAAAATATACAAGAAACAGAGTTGAGAAAACAGTTTAAAAGTACGCGTAAAGTGGCACACAAGTGGGGGCTCACATGTATACGGTAGCATATGTGTACGTGGCGGCATTTGCATGTGTGCGCTCGTACATGTGAAGAGCGCTTCTGTACGCACCTACCAGAGGTCGGTAATGTTTTCACAGATTTTCGTCTCGTCGTTTACACGGGAGTTGGGAGCCCCTGCGGTCATAGCCACAGAGAAGTGTCGGCTCGGCGTCGCCGAAGTAATGCAGAAATAGATAGGGATAGTCGCTGCATTAAAGTTTTGCGAGAATGGGGGTTGTGATTCACCGGTGACGAAAAAGAGTCGGCCGAGGATTTCTTAGCCCGTTTAGGAGATTGTAGGGAACAGTCGGGGTTTAGCGACAGAGAGCTATTGAGAGCGATTCCCTGCATCTTTCACCGAAGTGCAAGTCGATGGTTCCGTACTGCCCAGTATGATTTCCGGACTTGGCGGGAATTTTCGAAATCATTCCGTCAGTTCTTTGTCGGGGAGGTAAACGAAGAGGATCTGGAAGACGAGCTGAAGAGCCGAACACAGGGTAAGAAAGAAACAATTGGATCTTTCATATCCTGCATCCGGCATATCATCAGCAACAACTACGCATAATATTCCGAAATTTAACTCCCGAATACAGAGCCTATTTGGCTGAAAAGGAAATCGAGGATTTCTCAACATTAGAGAGATGGGGCAGGAGGTATGAACGGTTGCGCGAAATGGACAAACGATACCGGGAACCGCCACCAAAAGAGAGGACACGACTTCCAGGCAGTGCGTATATGCAAGGGACTGGCCCCGTACGTATCTCGGCGGTAAAGGAGGAATCAACGTCGAGAGAGGAGAAGGTAGCGAGTGTCCACTTATCCGACAGCACTTCCGGATCAAGACCAAATACTTCGCCAAAGAAGAATAAGTCCCGAAAAACGAAGAAGAAGGAAACAGGTAGAGACCAGGCTCTCCCTACACATGTAAATACGGCCGACGAAATACCCGAGAGGCCGGTAAGAGGAGCATGGATTTGGGAAAAACGAGCCAGCACCTCAGAAGTTCCGAGGGCCCCTCTACCCACGAGTGTACCAATGAATAGACCGCCGAGGTCATCAGGATCTTGGCAGCCTCAAAACCATTGGGAGGGAAACTCGACGGAACATCCAGGTTACCGTCAAGATAGGGGAGGGGAAGCTCCTAGGGAATCGGGACGGCCGCCGGGAAATAACAGGATGCCACCTGGATTGGGGTCACCGGGGATCGGGGCATGCTACCATTGCCAGGCTGTAGGACACCGAGCCGCGATGTGCCCTAGCCGTCCCTGCTTTACTTGCCACCAAGTAGGGCACAGGTCGGCTGAGTGTCCTCATCGCGTGTGCTTCACGTGTCAACAGCCAGGACACTTAGCTTATGCCTGCCCGACAAAATCGTGGGGACCCTCTCGCCCACTTGAAAGATGTCAGGTGTGCGGAACGTCGGGTAACCCCTTTTCATCGTGTATACCGTGCACTCCCCAACGTGAGAAATGGGGAAACGAGAAGGCCGGAGGGCTATCCAAACCCATGCCCTCCACGGCCAATCAACAGGGTTAGAGAAAGAAAAAATAGTGAGCCGAGAGGAAGGAGAGTTAGCGACTAGAGAGAAAGAAGTGGTGATACCCTCGGAGATAGAACGAGAAGCCGAGATAGCGACAATAGAGAGCAGGTGTTTTATGGAAGTAAAGATAGGGGGAAATACAGTGTTGGCGATGCACGATAGTGGAGCAATGGTCTCCATAATCGACCCTATCCTGGCCGAAAAATTCAAAGCTAGACTACGTCCTTCTCAGACTGTAATGCGAAGCGTTTCTGGCGAGGTGACGGCCTTTCTGCGAATATTGGCGATGCAGGTGGAAATAGATGGACACGTCAACGAAATTAAATTTAGGGCAACCAACGCAGTATCGTGTGATATGATACTCGGTATGGACTTTGGTGAAATTTTCGATTGGGATGTGCGACAAGGTAGAAGGCAGTGGAGAGTACAAGAGGGTCCGTGGCATGCGTTTAGTGACAAACTGATGGGAAAATCAGACATTCATGTAAAGTGTGCAGGTATATGTGAGCTGAGCAAGACGCAAGAAGAGAGTGAGACAGATAGTAGACAAGATGTTAGGTGGCAACCAGGTAGGATTAGGGAAAATGCCCTTGATAGAGCATCATATTAATGTGGAGGGCGCGACTCCAATCAAGCATAGGCCTCGCCGCATGTCACCTATTATGCTCGAGAAAGCGCAAGAAGAAGTGAGAGAATTAGCTGAGAAAGGAGTGATAGAGAGATCGGCCAGTGATTGGAGTAGTACTCCCGTCCTAGTGAAGAAATCAGATGGTAGCATAAGGATGTGTATAGACTATAGAGACTTAAACAGTGTCACCAGGAAAGATGCCTATCCAATACCTAACATGGATTCTATATTGGATAAATTATGACGGGCTCAATATTTATCTAAGATAGACCTAAGACAGGCGTACTACCAAGTTGCGATGGATCCCGAAAGCAAAAAGTATACTGCTTTTGCAGTTCCGGGATCGGGGCTATGGCAATTCACTAGGATGCCGTTTGGGTTAACGAATGCCCCAATGACCTTTCAGCGACTAATTGACGCATTGTTTGTGCCAGAATTTGAACCCCACGTATATGGGTACCTGGATGACATAATTATTGCGACGGAAGTGTTTGAGGAACATTTACATTGGCTGGAATTAGTCTTAGGGAAGCTAGTGCAAGCCGGATTAATAGTAAATAGCGACAAGTGTGAGTTCGGATGCTCGCGAGTAGCGTACCTGGGGTTTGTGTTAGATAGAGAGGGACTGCGTCCAGACACCGATAAGGTAAAACCGGTGTTGGAATATCCGGTGCCGCGCACCGTGAAGCAGCTACGGAGATTCCTCGGTATGATAGCGTGATACTCCCGCTTCCTGGACAAGGATGCGGAAGTTAAAGTATCCCTAGTGAAACTTTTACGAAAGGGACAACCATGGAAATGGGAGGAAGAGCAGGAAGAAGCCTTTAGCAAACTCAAATCCCAGTTAGCCACAGCTCCCGTGTTAGCCAGACCGGATTTCCGGAAGTCATTTACCGTTAAGTGCGACGCCAGCGGATTTGCCGTAGGCGCGGTTTTGACCCAGGAGCACGACGACGGAGAGCATCCAATCGTCTACATTAGTAAAGTACTAAGTACTCTAGAGAGGAACTATACCACGACCGAACGAGAATGTCTTGCCGTACTATGGGCAATCCGAAAATTAAGGCCTTACTTGGAGGGTTATAAATTTACCGTGATAACGGATCATAGCGCTCTTAAATGGCTTATGACACGGCCGGAACCCACGGGTCGACTAGCACGTTGGGCAATCGAACTCCAACAATGGAATTTTAACATTGTGCATCGCAAAGGCGCGTGGCATCATGTGCCGGGCGCCCTCTCTCGAATGTGGGAAAACGAAGAAGGAGTAGCCGCATTTAAAACTATTGAGGACCCCGACTATCTCAAACTAAGGGATGAAGTGGTAGCAAGTCCAGCTAAATATCCAGGGTAGCGACTAGAGGAAGGTAGTCTGTATAAGTGGCGACGGGATGAGTTGTTAGACCCGATAGGATGGGAAGAGGAAGGATGGAAATTAGTGGTGCCGAAAGAGTTGCGGAAGAAAGTAATGACAGATGCTCATGTAGAAGCATCCTCGGGTCATCTTGGGATAGAGAAGACTTATGACCGGGTGGCCCGAGAATACTATTGGAAAGGGATGTGGTACGATGTATATAATTTCGTAAAGGAGTGCGACGAGTGTCAGCGATATAAAGTTTCCCAGTTAGGCCCCCAGGTTTAATGGGTAAACGCATTGTCGAACGTCCTTGGGCAGTCGTGGCGGCCGATATGATGGAATTTCCGCCCAGCAAAGGCCAAAATAAGTATCTTCTCGTCTATCAGGATCTATTTACTAGATGGATAGAGGTAAAGCCCTTAAGGACGGCCGATGGTAAAGCAGTTACCCGGGCCTTGGAGGAATTGATTGTTTTTCGTTGGGAGACACCGGATTTCTTCCTAACGGATAACGGGAAGGAATTCGACAACAAACAAGTAAAAGGGCTGTTAGAGGAATACGGGATAAAACATGTAACAACCCCTCCGTATCATCCTCAAGCCAATCCGGTGGAGAGAAGTAACCGAATACTGAAGACTATGATAGCGACATAAGAGAAGAGAGACCATAGAGATTGGGACAAGCATTTGCATGAATTTAGACACGCAGTCAATACTGCCACCCAATCTTCGACAAAAGTATCCCCGGCCTTCTTAAATTTCGGTAGACATCCCCAACCGGTGAAAAGCTTGCGACGTGAAGTAGAGAGGAGAGGACCTAAGATACAGGTGGACCCTGCAATTTGGGCCGATCGGATTCGGAGGTTAGACGCATTAAGAGAATTGGTAGCGACACATGTGGACAAGGCGCGTGAAAGGCAAGAGCGAGCGTATAATCGGGGGGAAAAAGCAGGCGGTCTTTAACATAGGGGATCAGGTATTACGGAAGACGCATGTATTATCTAATGCGGCTAAAAAGTTTTCGAAAAAGCTTGCCCCGAAATTTGAGGGGCCATATAAGATAGCCGCAATCCTGTCTCCCTCGGTATATCGACTAGAGATGCCGGATAGCCGGATAAATAGTAAAGTCCACGTATCGGAGATAAAAAGATACGGCAGCAGCAGCAGAAATCGTGACAAGGAGGGGGAAAGCGAGACAGAGTGAGGAAGCACGAGAGGCAAATAAAGTAAGCCACATCCTGTGCATTATATTGGGACGGATTAGTCAGGGAATAATCCGGTTTAGGGGAGGGGATTTGTGACGTAGTCATAAGAAATAGAATAAATAAAAAACAGTAATAAAGAATTAAACCAAAATAATGATAAGCTTGAAAAATTAAATATTAAGCCGTATCAAAAATACACTTTAAATTTGCGACAATGAGAGGAAGGGAAAGCGAGCGTGTCAGCGACTACGGTAGGGAGAGAGAGAGGTCCGACCGATTATTGGAACACAGTCCGGCGATAAACAAAGCGCCGAAATGTTTACATCGTCGGCCGTCGACTTCTGAATGTGTGAGAGAGAGAGAAGGAGAGAGAGAAAGGTGTATGCATGCAATGTAGTAGAAAGAGACACTGCGAAGACAACAATGCAAGGAAGGTAGTATGCGATATGACTATTAGAGCAACAAACATAGTACTATCGCATACTACGAATATGGAAAAGACACATTTGAAATTTGGGGCGGATACTGAGGAAAGTGGGGACAATTTAGCGAGGTTACCTGCTTACCTCAGTTTCGCCAAAAATTTAGTACCCGGTCGAGTTCGATCCAAGAACGGATCAATCGCGACAGTGACGTTTAGTATCGTGAGTATTTTTCCAGTGTTTGCGACGAGGGTGGAGGAGCGGACCAGGTGAGGCCGAGGAAATAGGGGACGGCTCGGGAAATAAAGGTAACCACGACAGTGTTGTGACAAAGAGAGTGCGCGCGCGCGAGAGAGAGAGAGAGAAGCGAAAGAAGTGCCCGGTAGGACTTGCGGGAGTCCGAACCTCTAGCAACAAAAGTGGCCGGCGGGGTAACTGCGACCCAACCGCTCAATTCGTGTGGGGATAAAGCCCCAGTTAGTAACAGGTGGGCCGGTCCTGCCTTTCTCTCTTTTTTTTTTTGCGACAGGTGCAACCCCCCCCCCCCCCCCCCCCCATTAGGGAGTGGAGGACCCTGTAATTGCGACAAAAGAGGCGGTGATTAGGACGGGTGAACCGTGACCCCAGCCCCTGGACCGAGAGGTGGTGCCTTATAGTGGTGGTCCAACAGAGCTCGCCTTCGGAGGGAGTTCAGAAGAATTAGGAGTGCGAATGGTCAAAAATTAATGTGATTTAATAAATATTTTGTGTATATCTGTCTAAATCGTGAAATATATGTATGAAAATAATTAGTGACGAAAATTCATCTTTTAGAAATAATTTCCGTTACAAAATTTGTTCGTTAAAAAATTACGAAAACGTGTACTTTTCAGGAGAAAGGAATCACCCCTCTACAATTCATCTTATACTTTAATGATATGTTTTTAACTCTATCTGATGGAAATATTATTTCTTTTGCAGATTACACAGTGGTAATATGTTCGGGACATATTTGGGAAGAAACCATGGCAGATGAACATAAAATTAAGATTCATAAAATTATGTCTAAGGAAGTAGAAAATCTAAGGAGGAAACCCGTGTAATTTTAAATTATAGCCACAAAATAATAAAAAGAAAAATAATTGGTTGAAGATTTGTAAAGCAAGAAGTTCCTAACACTTATAACATCTTGCAGGTGCAGTATAAACGTTTTCTCTATTTCATTTATTATACAGGGTGTCCATTAAGTCGCGGACCGGGCTAAGAACTTTTTTAAAAACGTCGAAACACGTGTTACGATTTTCTATCTATTTTTTTTTGGAGTGGGTTGCGACCCCCCACCTCTAAGGAGGCACGTGAGGCGCGAGGGGGATCATTTGAAAGGTCTTTTTGAGTCGAATATTGATCGCAGCTCCATCTGTGCCTAGTGCCTTGAATTCGTCTCGAAAAGACCTTTCAAATGAGCCCCTTCCATGTTGCCATTTAAGATCTTCGACCGCCTCATGCCCCACGTGCCCCCTTAGGGGTTGCGACCCCCCCCCCCAACAAAGATAGATTTTCATCACACTTCTTTCGGCGTTTTTAAACAAAAAATTTGTTGTTCAATTTATTAGACCGGTCCGGGACTTAATGGACATCCTGTGTATCGTTAGACTTATTATTTATTTTTATTTGATTTTCTCATTTTTTATTATTTCGAAGTTTTATTTTATTAATTTTCTTGTATTATATGCCAGGCCAAAAAATTTTAAAAATCACGTTTTTTATAAATTAGTCCCCATTTTGAAAAAATCAAACGTCATACAATAAAACTAATAGCAGATTTCAAGTACGGACAAAAGTACATCAGAAAATATGGTTTTTGAAATTTGTTTGTTTATCATTACAGAGATAAATATTCACTAAGAAAACATGACAAAATTATGGTCGTTTGGCATGAAAAAGTTTAAAGCAATGCAGGAAAGTCAAATTCTATGAAATTGTTAAATTGGATGAATGGTTCTTTCCATCTGAATCTGAAAAAAAATTCATTACTTTGATTAAGCCGTTTTTTAAAATTATTTTACATTCAATGTTATTGTGGTTGTTCAGAAATGTTTAACTATATATCATTACATTTTGCGTAAGCCAGTTGATTAGATATTTTAAAAACGTATGCAATTTTGCCCTTTATAATAGTATATTACGATACAAGTGTGCGAAGTGCGAAAGTCACCTACCTCGGCGCACGTGTATCGTATTCTATTTTTTTTACTCCGTGAGAGAAATTTTTCGTGCACTGATTTGAGTGTGCGACGTACTTCTTGCACTCATTTCAGTGTGCGAAGTGCAGTGTGCAAATGGGTTACTTCGCGCACGGAGTTGAAAAATAGTATATTACGGTACAAGTGCGCAAAGTAGGTGATTTGCGCACGAGTGTAACGAGTAAAAATGCTCCTTTTTTAAATGAGATAATGACAATATAAAATATGAAAATAAACAAGAAATTAATATTTAAGAAAACAAAATGAAAATAAAAAATTTAAAAGAAAAATTGTAACATATATAATTCCCAAAATCGTCCATTTCCTCGAGATGAGAATCGATAAACATTGAAGTTTTGAAAGCTATAAGCGATATAAAAAATGTTGAATACAGTCGAGCCTCCGTATTATGGACTTCCCTCTTATGGACTATCTGTTTTATGGACTTTTTTCTCCCCCAATTATGGACTTTTCCCTCTGTCGCTGTTTATCGCCTTCCCCCACTTTTGTGCTTACACACTTATACATACATACAATACATATGTACATGTGCCGCCTTTCACTCGTACTTGTAGCGAAAGGCGACGAAGTAGGGGAAGCGCTCTCTCCCCTTCATTGACCATATTCGGGATCGGAGCATTCCCGACGAGTCCATGATACGGAGGCTCGACTGTACTTGATTCTTCCTATCGAATGCTAGAAAATTTTGAAATAATTGTCCGCCATTTGGTGTCCGCCAATTTATATTATTGAATTCTGACTTCAGATTCGTAATCAGCAATCTCAAAACCCCCGCAGTAACAAGTTTCAATCGAATTTGGGAGCATTTTTGACCAATGTAATGCAAAGAATAAAATGTTCAATGTACATTTTTACAGTGCAACAATCGGAAACATATTTCTGAAACTTCAAATGATGTTGAGTGTGCGATATGATCTGGCAAAAACGTGATTTTCTTTTGCATATTATAAAATAGGAGGAGGTGAATGTCATTTTTTTCGCAATTTTACCCTCGCTATTCGAAAGAGCATCCCCAAAAATAATTGGAAATGGATCTTTGCACATTTTTCTACCATCTTTTCTAGTAAATTTATAAGGCCGAAATCCATGCAAAACAAACACATCATGGAGAGTTAAACGGTTAAACGGAGTATAGGCATAGTTTGATGCATAACCTCGTAAATTGTAATATGTAGTTACAGATTTTTAACTTTTTCTGTTTCTCATATTCTTCCCACTTTTAGTTGCAAAAATGGCTGAATTTTTATCAAATTCCATCGATGAATATGGATGTTATGAAATTTTGAACATAAATTTATAAGATTGAAAAATTACAACATGGAGAGAAGCACATAATTCACTTTAGAGAATTAATAAATATAAAATGGCATGATCTGTATATATTTTGTTTAATTTTTCTTGCGTCAACATTATAGAATTAATTATGTTTATGTAATAACAATGTGACTTCAGAACAAAAAATGGATCTGACGCATCTTATGATGTCGATATAGGGGTGTTATGAAATTTAAATAATAAATTTATTAGGTTGAAATGTACAATTTGGAGAGAAGCACATAAGTCCCTTTAGAGAATTAATAAATATAACATGTAATACATCCGTGCCGGCTGTCGGTATTTTTTTTTGTATTGTAATTTCTCTTCTGTCAACACTATACAATTAATTATAATTAACGTATTGTTCGTGTGATTTCAGAAAATAAATGGACTTAACACATCTCATGATGTCCATGGGAGGGATGGAGGTCACGTGATCTAGCGATGTAAGTACACTGAATAAAATTTTGTATATATTCAATTGTGATCACTGATTGACTGGTTATATTATTCATGTCCAAATGTCTTCATTAAAGAATCTAAGTTTCCAGTTCCCAATTATGTTCGATAATTTTGAACTAATACGTCGATTTCGGAATAAAACTACCGTACAATGATTACCTATTCCTATTTGTCACGGTGTATCGTGTATGCACAACAAAGTCTCTTTAAGACATTTTATTTTTTACATGTTCCAGACAAAATAACGTCTAAACTATTCAAACATCTTTCTGTAATTACCAATTTGTATGGCTGGTTGCATATATTGTGACCGCACAAGTTAATTTGGACTTTTCTAATTCACATTCTGCATGCTAATATTAACATATAATTTTTAATTTCAGACCTCAGTACTACAAAGCAGGCTGCAGCGGCATTTCGATGCCTGCCTCACCCAAACCTGCACAGCCGATGTGCGGGATTTAGATCATGTGGACGGTTGCAGTGGATGCAGCCATGAAATATGCTGGCGCCTGAAGGCAGGCGTTGCACATGTGCATTCTTGTTGGGAGACTGACGGGATGTGTGGCGAATGCCTTACGGTTCTCGTCATTTTTGTGCATCATGCACAGAAATGCACAAATAGCGCGTGCCCCGTGGCTTTCTGCCAGGATTTAAAGAAAATCCTAAAACAGAGGAGCACAAACGTTTTCGTAAGTTTCTAAATTTATCGTAATTTCATATATTTGTGTTTAATACGATTATATTCAAGTTTTCTATTAAAGATATTAATTTTGTATTATTTTTCAATAACACTATATTATTGCAAAATAAAAAAGATTCTAAAATAAAAAAATTCTAAATTTGGAATTTTTGTTTTTATAGGGCAGGAAATAATACTGGTGACAGAGACGTCCAAAACGTGCTGCCGAATACAAAGAAAAGCGGGCGAGGAAAATGAGGGGTTTATTTATTTATAAAAATATCTATTTCTGATATAATAAAAATTAATAAATCGAAATATTTTTCCCCATTATCAACGAAGTAGCTGTACTAGCAGCTATTCACCAAAATCCACATGTAAGCACACGACAATTACATCGCGATTCCGGCATTTCCAGAGACAGTATTCAAAGAATATTGCATCGTCATAAGTTTCACCAATATCACATTTCACTGCACCAGGAACTAGATGGCGATGATTTTCATAACCGCGTGGTGTTTTGTGAATGGGCATTTCAAAAAATGCAAACGAACCACAATTTCTTTGCTAATGTATTATTTTCAGATGAATCTACATTCACGAACCATGGTGGCGTCAATAGGCATAATATGCATTATTGGAGCGTAGAAAATCCCCATTGGTTACGACAAGTTAATCATCAACGTCCTTGGTCGGTGAACGTTTGGTGTGGAATCATAGGAAATAAACTCATTGGTCCTTATTTCATTGAAGGTAATTTGAATGGAACAAAATATCGAGATTTCCTAGAACAAGAAGTACCATTACTACTTGAGGATGTTGCTATGGACGTCCGACGGACAATGTGGTTTCAGCATGATGGTTGCCCAGCACATTTTTCAAGAGTAGCAAGGGAAATACTAGACCGTGATTACAATGGTAGGTGGATTGGTAGAGGTGGCCCCATTAATTGGCCTGCGAGGTAACCTGATCTAACATCTCCGGACTTCTTCCTTTGGGGTTACCTAAAATGTAAGGTTTATGAACAAGTACCAACGACTCGTGAAAAAATGGTGGAACGCATAAGAACTGCTTGCGCAGAAATTTCTGCAGATATGGTTCTATCATGTATAAAGTCATTTGAAGAAAGAATAAATAAATGCATTGAAGTGGAAGGTCAACATTTCGAACACTTACTCAAGTACGTGAACAGTGAGACAGTGAGAGGCAAGGGGACTCACGTAAAACAAGCACCCTAAAGGGAACAGAAAAATACTACGTCCACGTCGTTGTTCCTGGGTAACGCTAAATGTATTTTTTCCCGGCTTTGTTAGAATGACCGTATTCCATATCCGCTACGCGGGCGAAAATTGGCAATATTGGAGAATCCAAATCTGCAATAAAAACTGGGGGTTCCTATTTAAGTTTTATTGTTTTTGCCCTCACTCCACCCCCAGGGGATGGGGGAGGGAGTAAATTTCATTATTACTGGATGCCCCCCTTCGTGTCGAACAACTTTCATTCGACAACTTTTTTGATTCTGTGCATAGTTCTCGAGATATTTCGATGTCTTCAGATAAATCGGCCACCCTGTATTGTGACCACACAAGTTAATTTGGACTTTTCTAATTCACATTCTGCATGCTAATATTAACATATAATTTTTAATTTCAGACCTCAGTACTACAAAGCAGGCTGCAGCGGCATTTCGATGCCTGCCTCACCCAAACCTGCACAGCCGATGTGCGGGATTTAGATCATGTGGCCGGTTGCAGTGGATGCAGCCATGAAACATGCTGGCGCCTGAAGGCAGGCGTTGCACACGTACATTCTTGTTGGGAGACTGACGGGATGTGCGGCGAATGCCTTACCGTGCTTGTCATTTTTGTGCATCATTTGCATCATGCAAAAAAAAAAACGAAAGTTGTTGGCGCCTGAAGGCAGGCATAGAACATGTCAAGGCCTGTTGGGAGAGTGAGGGCATTTGCGGCGATTGCCTGCAAGTGCTCATCCTGCATGCGGAGCATGCACGGCGATGCACATCTAGTGCTTGCAACGTGGCCTTCTGTCAAGATTTGAAGGCGCTCATCAAACAACGGACGTCTAACGTCTTCGCCGTGACCACTTTTGTAAGTTTCTAAATTTATCGTAATTTCATTTATTTGTGTTGAATACGATTATATTCAAATATCTACATTTTGGAATAAAATTGATTTGTCAAGGATTACCTTCACCTATTTATTCGGATGCATCATTTCTGCAAGCCAAGGCTTTTATTTTGCATAGCTTTTTTCACATGTTCGCAACGAAATAGAGTTTATTATATTTAAATATGCATTTAAATCGTAATTCGCTTTTTCGAATATATATTGTGCATATACTATACTTACAATTAATTTTTTATTTCAGACGTCGATACTTCAAAACCGGCTACGGCGGCATCTGGATGCCTGCATAAGCCAGGGCAGCGAAGAGGTCCACGTGGCTAATTGGATGCAGCGATAATTGTTGTCTGAAAGCAGGCATCGTCCATGTCCGCTCATGTTGGGAGACGGACGGCATTTGCGGCGATTGCCTGGAAGTTCTCATCCTGCATGTTCAGCATGCACGCGGATGCCTTAATAGCTCGTGCAGTGTGGCCTTCTGCCACGAGCTAAAGGCATTGTTGAAGCAGAGGACCGTGAATGTGTTCGCCGTGACCACTTACGTAAGTTTCTAAATTTATCGTAACATTCACTGCACAAACGGGCAGTGAAACGTAGCCTTCTGCACAGATATTAAAAAAATGTTATCGTGCAGGCCTGGACCACAGCGTATGCACAACGACCACACACGCAAGTGTCCTTAAGTTACCTTAAGATTATATTCAAGATTTATTTTGGTTCTAAATTTTATATTATTAACATTATTTTGAAATTAAGTGTAATGATCAAATTACAATACGTTACAGGCAGTGTCTTAATAACGGAGGATTTCTTAGAACGCGACGAAATGCGTAATTATGTATATAAATATCTACGTCTCATGAAGAAAGAAAAATGTAAACGTTTGCCGGGTATTGTAGTATTACCGCGACAAAATGCTTGATTTCATAGGCAGTATATAAATAGTTGAGAAACTACTTTAAATATGGGTTCTACTTCCCTCTCACGGTCATATTATAAACGAGTAATGTTTATCAACAAGTTCCTACTGTAAATAACCAGGTTTCGTCCAAGATATCTGGAATCAATATGGCTATCGCGGAATGTCCCAACTTTTACGTCTTTGGTTATTGAAACGTGCATAAAACTTTAAATAATTGTAAATATTGCTATATGATATATGAATTGCATACTTATAGTACAAATTCAAAATGAATATTAATAATCTTGTCAACTGTTCCATATAAAATTTAAAAACAATTTTCTCGGCGCTATCGATCAATACTTCAAAATCAAAATAAAATATAATAAATAATGTTTACTGGTGGTAATATGAACCTCATGAAGGAAGAAAGTGTAAACATAACTGGGATTTGTGCTGTGTTATTAAGAGTGTTTGTAATTTTAAGTCATCAATGTTATCTTATGAATAATAGATTGTTTTGGTGACTAATTCATTACATGCACAACATTGTTTTTTAAAGAATAATTGTCAAACGTTTCAGCGTGAATATTCTTTACGAAAGATACTTTATTTGTTTGAAAAGATTTTGTACGTACGATAACATTATTATTATTTCTTTGTCATTCTATAGATGTATCTAATCTAATTTCATTATACTTTATTTGAAAGTTTTATTATATTTATTAGCTGCAAATTCTTTGAAGGTCTGTGCACTGATAAGAACTGTCGGTTCGACACGTATATGGATATAATAATGTAAATGCCCAGGTTCTAATATAACCTTTATAACAAACAAACGTAATGTTACTGATTTTATGTGTAATTGAAAGCAAACGGAAACACAGCATAAAATAGATATCGATATATATGACATATCTATACAAATGTTTAAAATTTAAATTTAGTTTTTTTTTTATATTTATACAAAATTGTTTATTTGTCTCGAGTACTTTCAAAAAATTTTAAAAATCACTTCATTGCAGGCTACAAAATGGAGATCCGGCAAGTCCTGCGTATCAGCCACGTTTTCAGACTTTTCTTTAGTATTTTATCAGCGTAAAGAAAGCATGAAAGTACTTGGAAAGACTAGAAATTAGGGAAAAACTGCAGAATAACTACAGCACCTCAAAAAAAAATGTTATAAAGCTCTTTTGACGTATTTTTGCCTCCTGATTACGAATATGATAATAAAATTTGGCGGTCGGACATATTGAAACCGCTATCTTGAAAAAACTGTCAAAAAACACGATTTTTTCCAGTTTTTTGCATTTATTTCGAAAAATACGCAACTTACGAAAAAATGTTTCCAATAAAAAATGTAGAGAATGAAATTCTATACAAACAAGGTTTTATGCGTTTTCTTCGTATTACCAACGATAACCTCGCAAAAAAAGGATAAACCTCAGAATAAGCGGCATAATGGGTTCTGTTTAGCCTTGAATCCTGTCCGGAAAAATTCCCATGATCCTTAGTCCGTGATATTTATTTCTACAAATGAAAACTCGCAATGCGTGCTAACTCGCATCATGTGCCTGGGGGGGCTCCGCCTCCAGACCCCCCCCCCCCCATAATACTAACCTAACCTCTAACCAATCACATTTGTGCCTAAAATCCCCTAACTTACGTGGAATCTCAAGTCTGATAGAAGCATAAGCTTGGGATAAAGCGTTTTCATATATTTCGATGTTGTGTCTTATATAGATTGCATAGATAACACTTTCTATGACGCATAAATGAACTTGTTTATACTATTTTTTATGAAACGTGGACTCGGGCACTTAACTTTTCCTGAAATATTTCCCACGGAATAAATGTCAAGAATCATCGAGATTTCACGTAGGTTAGGGGATTTAAGGCACAAATGTGATTGGTTAGAGGTTAGGTTAGTATTATGGGGGGGAGGGGGCTCCGCCCCCAGCGGCGCCCCCCCCCCCCCCCCCAGGCACATGGTGCGAGTTAGCACGCATTGCGAGTTTTCATGTGTAGAAATAAATATCAGGAAGTAAGGATCATGGGAATTTTTCCGGGCAGCATTCAAGGCTAAACAGAACCCATTATGCCGCTTATTCTGAGGTTTATCCTTTTTTTGCGAGGTTATCGTTGGTAATACGAAGAAAATGCATAAAACCTTTTTTGTATAGAATTTCATTCTCTACATTTTTTATTGGAAACATTTTTTCGTAAGTTGCGTATTTTTCGAAATAAATGCAAAAAACTGGAAAAAATCGTATTTTTTGACAGTTTTTTCAAGATAGCGGTTTCAATATGTCCGACCGCCAAATTTTATTATCATATTCGTAATCAGGAGGCAAAATACGTCAAAATAGCTCTATAAATTTTTTTTTCGAGGTGCTGTAGTTATTCTGTAGTATACCGAAATTAGAAAAGGGCAAAATAAAAAAAATTAGTAAAGGTGCATCATCCCCATTTGATGCAGATATTAATGACATGAGCCCATCAGCAACAATGGATATGACCGCACAGTGTCCTATAGTAACTGATCATTTTCCGCACAATTTTCCGTGCGAAAAACGTTTAAATTAAAAAGAAAAAATATGGCACATGTAATTATCTTGAAAAGCACCAAAGTGAAAGCACATTTTGTGCACAAACACTCGAGCTATCATCGCTGTAAAATAGGCCTTATGTATCTATATATAATCAAGACGATCCCAGGTGGAAACGCCAGTATAATGCCGGACTTGACTACCGACCAGGTACCGCGCCAGTTGTAAATCATGACTAATGCCAGTACTGACCGCCGGTATTATGCCAGCGCTGGCGCAGTACAGGCATTACACTGGCATAGTACTGTGCCTATCGCCTACCAGTAAAGGCAAATTAAAGATTTCATCGATTTACCAAGAGTCGGCATTGCACTGGCACTGTACTGGGGCAGTACCGACTGCCAGTACAAGCCAAATAAATATTTTCGTCGATTTGCCAAGAGTCGGCATTGTTTTGTATTATTTCGAGGGTCGGCGTTATACCGGCACAGTACTGGTACAGTACTGGCACAGTACCGACTGCCAGTAGGGTGATTAAAAGTATAAGTCATTTTTCGTAAACCCAGACAGCAGCGAGCATAGCGTAATGGTTAAGGCGTCAGCGTAGCAAGCGAGCGGCCGGGGTTATTCCACCCTTAGGCGCGTTTTTTCTTAGGTTTTTTTAATTTATTTGCGAGCGTCAAAAACATTTAAAAATATGTTAAGATATATTTCGATAAATTAATATGAAAATAAACTATAGTAATAATTCGTCCAATTTTTTATATTTTTGATACCGCAAATTTATACTGTGCCAGTACTATGCCGGTATTATGCCGGTACTGATTCGGTGTTGTGGCGGTAGTGCAGTCAGTACCCCATCAGGTTACCTTTCGGTGTTATGCCAGTACCATAACGGTATTAATTCGGTAAAATGCCAGTACCGATCTGGTACAATCTGTACTGGCGTAGTACCGATCCAGTGATAAATTTCCACCTGGGGAGCGGTAGCTCCTCGCGCCAAGTACTTTACTTATAGAACCCCGAACTTTGGGCATAGGGTTCGGGCCTTCATAAGAACTCGGCGCGAGGAGCGACCATTCCCCTTGATTTACGTATCCGAATAAATCACAGTTTTGAGCCGAATACATATTTTTGTACCTTCAACTCTAGCTATTTATTGAATTAGTTGTGGCTGTACAAAGGCTCTCCAACGATGTTTCCAGCCGGTCCATAATTACAAACAAAATATGTAGTATTCATGTTGTTATGTTTATAATCCACTACGCCACAACCAACTTTGTTGGTTTTTGCCCATACTAACTGCGTATAATGCGCGATATGATCTCCTCCGCGATTTTTATTAGACCTGAAACAATATTCAATTGAAAAATAAAAGAGAATTAAGCAATTTTATATTTTACAATGTACAATCTTATGCCGAATAAATTCCTACTTTTTGTAATTAACTCAATCGTTATTCCGGTTTAAACAAGCATTCATAAGCGCTTATTTACATTCGGCACTTATTGTAAATCCAGATTTGTTTAGACAATTTTGCTGGTGTCATTTTTACATAAATTTAAAAAAAATTTAAATCCGCCACCCTTTAAATATGTCAACACTGGGAACTTACGTATAATGGTGTACATCACTTGCGTTATATTGAGCGACTTCATCGTACCAGTTTTGTATTATTTCATCAAATTCAAATTCATTGGCACCTAATGTTCCTAGCAGAATGATATTTTGACCAACGGGAAATCTCGCTGAAACAAAAAAATGCATAATTTTTACGTTCAAAATGAAATTTAGTGTACTTTTATGAAATCTGTTTAAATTTAATGAATATTCTGGAAGCGGATTTATTCAATTTCTAACTCTCTAACGTATGAGAATTCATTTTTTCAATAGAGTGGTTCAATTTTGACTCTGCAAAGAGTGAATTTTTATTCGTGGTAGTATGCATTCAAAATTAAAACTAACGCCTGTTCATCATTTTATTAAAAATATTTGAAGGTATATATCTTGTTAAAACAAATTAAAAACTATTCTTTTTAACCCATTAACGTCCAAACGTCCGACTTATGTTTATTAAATGGGTCTTAAACAAATTTTGGAATAATCATTTCTGACGTGAAATTTTGTGATCTTTCAGAATCTGTCATCAGAACTTTTGAAAAATAAAAACAAAAGAAGTTATATTTTAAAAAAATAACGATTTTTTTACGAAAATATCTTCTTCAATTGATATCGCACCGAAATCGGATCGGAAATTGTCTAGGTAGTACAAATCTTGCGTCCATGGACCCTTATCTTCAAAATGGGAGGATGAGAACTTTGAAATTCAAGATGGCGACGTCCAATACGGCGGTTCAAAGCCGAAGAATAAATGCTATTTCGAATTCTGACGAATATAACAATGTATTTTAATGACATTTCCATAAAATTTGGTATATTGTTGTATTTTTTGTCGCTGATTTCAAATCTATTGCCAGATTCCTTAAATTCAAAATGGTGGATCCAATATGGCGGACGAAAATAAACAGTATTTTTTCAATTTTAGTGAAAATTTGTATATAGGGGTTTTGTGGGTCGCTGATCATGAATGTTTCCTCCACAACAAACCTTAGACTTTTCGAGCGCTGACAGAATATCAGGGGCGACGAGCGCTTCTGTGTTAATCATCATAGATTAAAAAATTACAGACCGATTGAGTTAAATTTTCCAGAAAATTTCTTTAATCTTACACGAACAAGTTTGTCACTGGAAGTTTTCTCAAACGTAAATTTTGTAACACACTTTTTCCCGTCAAAGATGCAAACTAAGATTTCTCGCGACCTTAAGTTTGTTATTGAATAATGATAACAAATTGTTATTTTTAATTACGGACAATAGCTCATAGTTTTCATACATAAATCACGAGTTTACTGTGCAAATTTCAACTCATTTGGTTGATATTTGACCGAGATACGACGATTTGTGTTGAAAATTGTATTGATTTCGAAACTATGAAATTTAAGACTTTTTGTTTTTTATCTTTAAAAATACAAATCGTAGGGAAAAATGTTATATACAAAAAATGTTCAGTTTGGCGAGCTCTATATAGTCATATTTTTTATTTTTTATTATGACACATTCATTTTTTTTCTTCACCGGACAATAGTTTTCCGGCAGTTCGAGCGCGAGACCGATTATAGAATCGCGTGCCTCAATTGTTAGTTAACTATTTCATATAAATTATTGTTTATTTTCATAAGAATCCAAGATTTGGATAAATCACGATACAAATTCGATTACAAAGAAAATTGAGATTAGCTCACTAATCGCTTGTTTGCTACTGAATAGTTTTCGATATAGATTTGCAAATCAAACGTTATCATTTATAAAAACGCTAATATGACAATACAATAATTAAAAATATGATAATATATTTTCATTTTCGATGTAGTTCTTTCATAAATTTTCATTCATTTGTGAGATGTAATATAAAATTACTTTATACAGTTTGTACTGTACTTTAGGAGTAAGTTTTATTAACTATTTTGTTGAATTTCTTATTAATTTTTTTTCAGACAAAAATTGTTTAAATACTATTCAGTTCCAACATAATAAAAATAAACGATAGAATTATCGATTAAACATATAGAAAAATTAACCTAAACATATTATTGTTTACGTGATTGAAGCGGGTGTTTTCAATGTTTATAAGAACGTTTGAATATAAGTTTATAATGTAAACATTACCACATTTCTCTTTATTTTTGTTTTTGTTTAAAATATTAAATTCTTTGTTACAAAATATAAGTGCAATTACCAACATCTCTGCATTCATCGTATCCATATGTGCATTGCCAGGCCCATCGTTGTGCTATTTCAGCTAATTCATTATCCCATTCCTGTAATAAAATGATATCAATTTACTTAACATATTCAGAATTTTAACCGTTTGATAGAAAAATAAATATATATTGTGGACTTGTAGCTTTTACAATTCAGTATTTACGTTGCACGTAATGAATTTCTGAGCTTGATTGGTACTAGCAATCATTTGGTCAATATTTAATATTACTGTATTAGAAAATTATCATAAAGTTTACCAATAATTTCTGTGTCTTCTTTCTTGAGTGCAATTTTCTGTTGCATTTGGAGTTTTATCTTTCTCTACTTACCGGTGTACCACATTATTATTTAGAATAGTTAGTCAACTATTTGTTTTTGTTTTGCGTTTCTATATGCCCCAAAGAGTTCTATTCCAATACAGAACGAAATATTTGTTTGATTATGGTAAAAACACGAATTAGTTGATATCGTTAATTCAAATAGTCGTTCTATGCTCAACATCTAGAAACTATTACTCGACAACAACTAGAATTCTTAGTAATTTTCTGAGATAACTATTTCGTTATCTTTTAATGTTCATGAAGTTTGACATTATTTAAAGGACGTCGTCAAAACTTGAATAACACCGGATATTACAAAAAAAACTTACGTCATGTGGAAGAAACTCAACTAGTGTCCCTTATAGATTTTGGGCCGCTGAATCCGAATTCGGACACAGAATTGCTCCCATCCGTCTGAGTTTTGTTACATTTCAGGTTTAAAACAGGAAAAAATGTAAATATGTCCAAAAAGTAGTTTTTTCACAATCTAACGTCAAATATAAAACAATGTAAACAAGTTGAACAAATTCTGGACCCTCGATTCGGATTATACAATTTTTTTTCTTGCGCAAGATTTGTCAAGTTTCTCGGAAAAAAAACAAAATTTTCGCAGTATAAACCTCAAATTTAAAAAACTTCAGAAGGATAGGACCAATTCTGTGCCCGAATTCAGATTCAGCGGCCCAAAATCTATAAGAAAAACCTTGTCATGTTCCATTTTACAGAACTTTCTAATTTACATTTTTTAGCTTTGATTAATACTTAATGGTACCCTGTTAAGGTAGTCTAATCTACTCTAAAAGATTTGAATTAATAAATATAAATTATTCCAACTTTTTCATGTATTCTGCCAGATTCCTCAAAAATCACCATGGGACTAGAAAATTACTACAATTTAAGTGTTAGCAATAATATTTCTTTCCTATGTGACAAGATGAACCATAATGTAATATAATGTAATAATAAATAATTAGATAAATTAATATATAAAATGTACAACCTTTTATTAATACAAAATCATTAAAAAATGCGAAAGCCAATAAAATTGAAGGAATTTCAATAATATAATAAGCACGTACTGATATCAATGATTTTAAAACAATAGAAAATCATTGGTTACAGCTATGTTGAATAGTTTTCTATTGATATTTAGTGATTAAGAAAACCAATTAAAATCCATTGAGATTCATTCAAAATCACTCAATGAATTTTAATGAATTTTCGATGGCTGGGTATGTTGTACTGACTTATATAGGACCTATTTTTGGCATAAAACCAATAACATTAACGTTTTTACAATTTCTATTGTTATGAAATCCTATTTCTGAATTTGTTCTCTTTGAAAGACTCACCCATATACAATGTATTTGTAAATGTGTTGTAAATGTATTCACTACATGTTGCTAATAACTGATAAATACTTACAAGATCCTGCATGTTAGAAGCTGCTGGCTGAGGACCAGGCTTTCCACGAACTTCTTTTCCGGATGCAACACGTGTCCTTAACTGATTATGTAAATTTACAATTACTGCTTTCTCTTCTTCAAGAAGCTCAGGTGCTTGCAATTCTGTACATGCATCCGATGGCCCAATAGTCTAAAAAATAATAACATTTTCACCATGAATAAAATATTACGTAATTAATCAGTTTTTTAAGATTTTTTAGTTTTGTTGCTTTTGTTATATAAAAAATACCTACAGAGTAAATACACATTGTATGACGTTTGTTTCCACATGATTCTACCGAGCAATAATTCTGAACTCCATGCGATAGTTTAAAAAGCCATAACAAAAAGAATAAGTAGTAGATTTTCATTGTAATCTTTTGAGTTTCGTACGTGTTCAAGGATTTCATGCACTAAATTTGCCAAAGACTTCGTTGCTTTACCTATTTTACATTTTGTGATATTTTATTTGAAATTACCATACAACGTTAGGTTGATTGTTACAAATTTACATATGCTGCATTCTTTATCATCGCAAGTGTCTTTCTAAGAATTTTACCTTTGACGATAACTTTTATGTTCACATAGACGTCCTACTATTTTACATATAGTTCGATAAAGTTTAGTGTTTTCATACTAAAATATACGACTTCTGTATTTAAATTTTGTATCAATCCAAAATATTTGAAGAATTATTTGCATTAGAGAAATAAGTTATCGAACACTAAATTAATTTTAAATTGTAATTTCTTTGATGTTACAATTCGTTTAAAATACAATCAGTATTTTTAGGAGGATTATAGAATAGGAGGGAGAAAGTATATAAATTGATAAATATCAGTTAATCACACATTTCAAAAAATCTGAAAACATTTCACGTCACAACAAAAACCAAAAGTCCTCCTCTTAATCACAGTTGATCGAACATAGAGAATATGACATTTTTTTTTCGATACATAAAACCTTTTAAGGATGACACCATCCCTCTATTGTACCAACCAGAAGTCGAATACCCATCGAGGATGCCTTAAATCACGAACTATCATAGGACGTCTGAATGTACCTTCGATAATACTGTATTCTGTACGTATATATAAAATACACAAACATAATATGCAATATATTTTCACTATGCGTGAGGGCGGTGATGATATGTCACTAGAAATAAATATACAAATCTGTATTAGTTGAAATAAAATAATGTAAATCCAACGTACTTTTTAAATTTTATTATTTTACGTTTAATACTGTTACATTAAGAAAATTTGTAAAGGACATACAAAATAACGATATTTAGTATAATTTTGTAATAAAATAAGTTTCTGTTTATGAAGTTTTCTTTTTCTTCTTCTTCAACTTCTTCCTAGTAATTATCCCCCTCTCGGGCGAAAAATCGGATTTTGCGCCCACTCGACGGAAATTATTGTTCGTACTACGGGCGTAAAACTTAATTTTACTTAATACGAAAATTATTATTTCAGTGCGGTGTGCAATTCTTTGAGAATTTCATCTTTCGAGAAAAACAGGAAAAAAATGTCCAAAAACGCGACTTTTCACCCCTTTGACCTAGATTTTATTTTAAAGAAATAGGCCTAATTAGTTATATTTTGTTGTATATATTTGGATTCTGGAGAAGAATCATCTCAGAATCGACTCTTACTTATAGGACAACAAAATTTTGTTGTGCTGTGTTATCTATAAATGCACAGCGTACATTACAACTATAAATATTATTGAAAATACTTTTAGTGAACAAATTAACAATACTGGAAAAATTGAAATAAGAATCTTGCAAAATTTCAACTATTTATTCGTAAAGCATCTTTAATCATTAGGAATTATTTAAGACCATTTTTAATAAATTACGTGGCTTCAGAATGTTTAATTATTACATTATTAATATTTGATTCGAAGAAATTCATACATGAGTAAAAGTGAAGTATGAATATTTTTTTTCAATTATAAAAATTACATTTTTATTTTTATGTTCCACTTATTACTTACTTCTTAAATAATATAATTATATTACATAACTATGAAGCACCTGTGTTAGTGGCCGTGAGAAACAACATTTTATGTACACACAAGTTACTTTGTGATTTTCAGTATTATAGTCACATATTTACTTATGAGAATATGCACCTTCAGATGGGAAACACTTTTTGAATTATCTGCATTTAAAAAGGTTAATGTTACGTCTGACACAAAGCAAATATACTCTGAAAATTATATGTGTCCAGAGTATTCAAATAAGAACCAACAAACGACATTGCAGAATGCACATCTTCACAGAAATTTCTTCAAACATGGCACTGCATGTGAGCACTACATCGTATAGAGAAATTCTAAACACTAGTAAACGCATTGTGTGGACTTTCTACGCCCCGTTTTTTAATTTTCGCACGATAATTCATCATCTTCAGGTGGTTTTCGTGACATTGAAGACACAATATTTTGATTTTTGAGTATGTAAATACAATGGCATTGAACGTTTGCCATTCACGTAATTTGCCTTTTAATCTTATTGAATAATGATTTTTATAAGTCAAGAATATTCATGTATCAGATTATCTGCATATCAATAAATTGATAATGAAATATCAATAAAATGAATAAAAAAATTATATAGAAGCAGCCTTCCATACATTCTTAAAAATCTCGTATTTATTCATACAAGACGGTTTGTTACAAACCCGAAGAAGACACTGCAGGGCGCAAAATTGAGTTCTGCGCCCGGAGTGTTAAAAACATCTTTTTACTCGAGAAACTGAGATGATATTGGCGTACCTGATTTTTTCGTTTTGAGAAAAAAAGAGTTCAAATTCATAATACATCGTTCAAAATATTCAGTGACAGCATAATTTACAAGTGAATAGTAAATATAACAAAACGTCACTTAGGCTATAAACTGTATATGTTGGGTAATTTATAAGGCCCAAAGAAGGTGATAATATCCCCCCCCCCACCCCCCCCCCCCCCCACCCCCCCCCCCCCCCACCCCCCCCCCCCCCCACCCCCCCCCCCCCCCACCCCCCCCCCCCCCCACCCCCCCCCCCCCCCACCCCCCCCCCCCCCCACCCCCCCCCCCCCCCACCCCCCCCCCCCCCCACCCCCCCCCCCCCCCACCCCCCCCCCCCCCCACCCCCCCCCCCCCCCACCCCCCCCCCCCCCCACCCCCCCCCCCCCCCACCCCCCCCCCCCCCCACCCCCCCCCCCCCCCACCCCCCCCCCCCCCCACCCCCCCCCCCCCCCACCCCCCCCCCCCCCCACCCCCCCCCCCCCCCACCCCCCCCCCCCCCCACCCCCCCCCCCCCCCACCCCCCCCCCCCCCCACCCCCCCCCCCCCCCACCCCCCCCCCCCCCCACCCCCCCCCCCCCCCACCCCCCCCCCCCCCCACCCCCCCCCCCCCCCACCCCCCCCCCCCCCCACCCCCCCCCCCCCCCACCCCCCCCCATTAAAAAAGTTGCAAGTCCGTCGCCGGGACAAAAATGGTTTTACGATTTTCAGAACAGTACAATGTATTCGCCCAATTGAATAGAATATGCAATTTCGACGTATTAATCATGTTTAATGCGATTTTACGCAGCTTGTGCACGTTTTTTTTATTTTAGTGCCGTTTTAAAAAAGTTACCAGTCCGTCGCCGGGACAAAAATGGTTTTACGATTTTCAGAACAGTACAAGGTATTCGCCCAATTAAATAGAATATGCAATTTCGACGTATTAATCATGTTTAATGCGATTTTACGCAGCTTGTGCACGTTTTTTTTATTTTAGTGCCGTTTTCAAAAAGTTACCAGTCCGTCGCCGGGACAAAAATGGTTTTACGATTTTCAGAACAGTACAAGGTATTCGCCCAATTGAATAGAATATGCAATTTCGACGTATTAATCATGTTTAATGCGATTTTACGCAGCTTGTGCACGTTTTTTCGATGTTAGTGCCATTTTCAAAAAGTTACAAGTCCGTCGCCGGGACAAAAATGGTTTTACGATTTTCAGAACAGTACAAGGTATTCGCCCAATTAAATAGAATATGCAATTTCGACGTATTAATCATGTTTAATGCGATTTTACGCAGCTTGTGCACGTTTTTTTTATGTTAGTGCCATTTTTAAAAAGTTAGAACTACGTTGCCGGGACAAAAATGGTTTTACGATTTTCAGAACAGTACAATGTATTCGCCCAATTGAATAGAATATGCAATTTCGACGTATTAATCATGTTTAATGCGATTTTACGCAGCTTGTGCACGTTTTTTTTATTTTAGTGCCGTTTTAAAAAAGTTACAAGTCCGTCGCCGGGACATAAATGGTTTTACCATTTTCAGAACAGTACAAGGTATTCGCACAATTGAATAGATTATGCAATTTCGACGTATTAATTATGGTTAATGCGATTTTAAGCAGCTTGTGCACGTTTTTTCGATATTAGTGCCGTTTTAAAAAAGATACAAGTCCGTCGCCGGGACAAAAATGGTTTTACGATTTTCAGAACAGTACAAGGTATTCGCCCAATTGAATAGAATATGCAATTTCGACGTATTACTCATGTTTAATGCGATTTTACGCAGCTTGTGCACGTTTTTTCGATGTTAGTGCCATTTTCAAAAAGTTACAAGTCCGTCGCCGGGACAAAAATGGTTTTACCATTTTCAGAACAGTACAAGGTATTCGCCCACTTAAATAGAATATGCAATTTCGACGTATTAATTATGTTTAATGCGATTTTACGCAGCTTGTGCACGTTTTTTTTATTTTAGTGCCGTTTTAAAAAAGTTACAAGTCCGTCGCCGGGACAAAAATGGTTTTACGATTTTCAGAACAGTACAAGGTATTCGCCCAATTAAATAGAATATGCAATTTCGACGTATTAATCATGTTTAATGCGATTTTACGCAGCTTGTGCACGTTTTTTCGATATTAGTGCCGTTTTAAAAAAGTTACAAGTCCGTCGCCGGGACAAAAATGGTTTTACGATTTTCAGAACAGTACAAGGTATTCGCCCAATTGAATAGAATATGCAATTTCGACGTATTAATCATGTTTAATGCGATTTTACGCAGCTTGTGCACGTTTTTTTCGATTTTAGTGCCGTTTTCAAAAAGATACAAGTCCGTCGCCGGGACAAAAATGGTTTTACGATTTTCAGAACAGTACAAGGTATTCGCCCAATTGAATAGAATATGCAATTTCGACGTATTAATCATGTTTAATGCGATTTTACGCAGCTTGTGCACGTTTTTTTTATTTTAGTGCCGTTTTAAAAAAGTTACAAGTCCGTCGCCGGGACAAAAATGGTTTTACGATTTTCAGAACAGTACAAGGTATTCGCCGAATTGAATAGAATATGCAATTTCGACGTATTACTCATGTTTAATGCGATTTTACGCAGCTTGTGCACGTTTTTTTTATTTTAGTGCCGTTTTAAAAAAGTTACAAGTCCGTCGCCGGGACAAAAATGGTTTTACGATTTTCAGAACAGTACAAGGTATTCGCCCAATTGAATAGAATATGCAATTTCGACGTATTACTCATGTTTAATGCGATTTTACGCAGCTTGTGCACGTTTTTTTCGATGTTAGTGCCATTTTCAAAAAGTTACAAGTCCGTCGCCGGGACAAAATGGTTTTACCATTTTCAGAACAGTACAAGGTATTCGCCCACTTAAATAGAATATGCAATTTCGACATATTAATCATGTTTAATGCGATTTTACGCAGCTTGTGCACGTTTTTTTTATTTTAGTGCCGTTTTAAAAAAGTTGCAAGTCCGTCGCCGGGACAAAAATGGTTTTACGATTCTCAGAACAGTACAAGGTATTCGCCGAATTGAATAGAATATGCAATTTCGACGTATTAATCATGTTTAATGCGATTTTACGCAGCTTGTGCACGTTTTTTCGATGTTAGTGCCGTTTTAAAAAAGTTACAAGTCCGTCGCCGGGACAAAAATGGTTTTACGATTTTCAGAACAGTACAAGGTATTCGCCCAATTGAATAGAATATGCAATTTCGACGTATTAATCATGTTTAATGCGATTTTACGCAGCTTGTGCACGTTTTTTCGATGTTAGTGCCATTTTCAAAAAGTTACAAGTCCGTCGCCGGGACAAAAATGGTTTTACGATTTTCAGAACAGTACAAGGTATTCGCCCAATTGAATAGAATATGCAATTTCGACGTATTAATCATGTTTAATGCGATTTTACGCAGCTTGTGCACGTTTTTTTTATTTTAGTGCCGTTTTAAAAAAGTTACAAGTCCGTCGCCGGGACAAAAATGGTTTTACGATTTTCAGAACAGTACAAGGTATTCGCCCAATTGAATAGAATATGCAATTTCGACGTATTAATCATGTTTAATGCCATTTTACTCAGCGTGTGCACGTTTTTTCGATTTTAGTGCCTTTTCAAAAACGTTACTATTCCGTCGTCGGGACAAAAATGGTTTTACGATTTTCAGAACAGTACAAGGTATTCGCTTAATTGAATAGAATAGGCAATTTCGACGTATTAATCATGTTTAATGCGATTTTACGCAGCTTGTGCAGGTTTTTTTCGATGTTAGTGCCATTTTCAAAAAGTTACAAGTCCGTCGCCGGGACAAAAATGGTTTTACGATTTTCAGAACAGTACAATGTATTCGCCCAATTGAATAGAATATGCAATTTCGACGTATTAATCACGTTTAATGCGATTTTACGCAGCTTGTGCACGTTTTTTTTATTTTAGTGCCGTTTTAAAAAAGTTGCAAGTACGTCGCAGGGACATAAATGGTTTTACAATTTTCAGAAAAGAACAAGGTATTCGCCCAATTGAACAGAATATGCAATTTCGACGTATTAATCATGTTTAATGCGATTTTACGCAGCTTGTGCACGTTTTTTTATTTTAGTGCCGTTTTAAAAAAGTTACCAGTCCGTCGTCGGGACAAAAGTGGTTTTACGATTTTCAGGACAGTACAAGGTATTCGCCCAATTTAATAGAATATGCAATTTCGACGTATTAATCATGTTTAATGCGATTTTACGCAGCTTGTGCACGTTTTTTCGATGTTAGTGCCATTTTCAAAAAGTTACAAGTCCGTCGCCGGGACAAAAATGGTTTTACGATTTTCAGAACAGTACAAGGTATTCGCCCAATTGAATAGAATATGCAATTTCGACGTATTACTCATGTTTAATGCGATTTTACGCAGCTTGTGCACGTTTTTTTGATTTTAGTGCCGTTTTAAAAAAGTTACAAGTCCGTCGCAGGGACATAAATGGTTTTACAATTTTCAGAACAGAACAAGGTATTCGCCCAATTGAATAGAATATGCAATTTCGACGTATTAATCATGTTTAATGCGATTTTACGCAGCTTGTGCACGTTTTTTTATTTTAGTGCCGTTTTAAAAAAGTTACCAGTCCGTCGCCGGGACAAAAATGGTTTTACGATTTTCAGAACAGTACAATGTATTCGCCCAATTGAATAGAATATGCAATTTCGACGTATTAATCATGTTTAATGCGATTTTACGCAGCTTGTGCACGTTTTTTCGATGTTAGTGACATTTTCAAAAAGTTACAAGTCCGTCGCCGGGACATAAATGGTTTTAAGATTTTCAGAACAGTACAAGGTATTCGCCCAATTGAATACAATATGCAATTTCGACGTATTAATCATGTTTAATGCGATTTTACGCAGCTTGTGCACGTTTGTTCGATGTTAGTGCCATTTTCAAAAAGTTACAAGTCCGTCGCCGGACAAAAATGGTTTTACGATTTTCAGAACAGTACAATGTATTCGCCCAATTGAATAGAATATGCAATTTCGACGTATTAATCATGTTTAATGCGATTTTACGCAGCTTGTGCACGTTTTTTTTATTTTAGTGCCGTTTTAAAAAAGTTGCAAGTCCGTCGCCGGGACAAAAATGGTTTTACGATTTTCAGAACAGTACAAGGTATTCGCCCAATTGAATAGAATATGCAATTTCGACATATTAATCATGTTTAATGCGATTTTACGCAGCTTGTGCACGTTTTTTTTATTTTAGTGCCGTTTTAAAAAAGTTACAAGTCCGTCGCCGGGACAAAAATGGTTTTACGATTTTCAGAACAGTACAAGGTATTCGCCCAATTGAATAGAATATGCAATTTCGACATATTAATCATGTTTAATGCGATTTTACGCAGCTTGTGCACGTTTTTTTTATTTTAGTGCCGTTTTAAAAAAGTTACAAGTCCGTCGCCGGGACAAAAAAGGTTTTACGATTTTCAGAACAGTACAATGTATTCGCCCAATTGAATAGAATATGCAATTTCGACGTATTAATCATGTTTAATGCGATTTTACGCAGCTTGTGCACGTTTTTTCGATTTTAGTGCCATTTTAAAAAAGTTACAAGTGCGTTGCCGGGAAAAAGATGAGTTTACGGTTTTCAGAACAGTACAAGGTATTCGCCCAATTGAATAGAATATGCAATTTCGACGTATTAATCATGTTTAATGCGATTTTACGCAGCTTGTGCACGTTTTTTCGATGTTAGTGCCATTTTCAAAAAGTTACAAGTCCGTCGCCGGGACAAAAATGGTTTTACGATTTTCAGAACAGTACAAGGTATTCGCCCAATTGAATAGAATATGCAATTTCGACGTATTAATCATGTTTAATGCGATTTTACGCAGCTTGTGCACGTTTTTTTTATTTTAGTGCCATTTTCAAAAAGTTACAAGTCCGTCGCCGGGACAAAAATGGTTTTACGATTTTCAGAACAGTACAAGGTATTCGCCCAATTGAATAGAATATGCAATTTCGACGTATTAATCATGTTTAATGCGATTTTACGCAGCTTGTGCACGTTTTTTCGATGTTAGTGCCATTTTCAAAAAGTTACAAGTCCGTCGCCGGGACAAAAATGGTTTTACGATTTTCAGAACAGTACAAGGTATTCGCCCAATTGAATAGAATATGCAATTTCGACGTATTAATCATGTTTAATGCGATTTTACGCAGCTTGTGCACGTTTTTTTTATTTTAGTGCCGTTTTAAAAAAGTTACCAGTCCGTCGCCGGGACAAAAATGGTTTTACGATTTTCAGAACAGTACAAGGTATTCGCACAATTGAATAGATTATGCAATTTCGACGTATTAATCATGGTTAATGCGATTTTACGCAGCTTGTGCACGTTTTTTCGATGTTAGTGCCATTTTCAAAAAGTTACAAGTCCGTCGCCGGGACAAAAATGGTTTTACGATTTTCAGAACAGTACAAGGTATTCGCCCAATTAAATAGAATATGCAATTTCGATGTATTAATCATGTTTAATGCGATTTTACGCAGCTTGTGCACATTTTTTTTATTTTAGAGCCGTTTTAAAAAAGTTACAAGTCCGTCGCCGGGACAAAAATGGTTTTACGATTTTCAGAACAGTACAAGGTATTCGCCCAATTGAATAGAATATGCAATTTCGACGTATTAATCATGTTTAATGCGATTTTACGCAGCTTGTGCACGTTTTTTTTATTTTAGTGCCGTTTTAAAAAAGTTGCAAGTCCGTCGCCGGGACAAAAATGGTTTTACGATTTTCAGAACAGTACAAGGTATTCGCCCAATTAAATAGAATATGCAATTTCGACGTATTAATCATGTTTAATGCGATTTTACGCAGCTTGTGCACGTTTTTTTTATTTTAGTGCCGTTTTAAAAAAGTTGCAAGTCCGTCGCCGGGACAAAAATGGTTTTACGATTTTCAGAACAGTACAAGGTATTCGCCCAATTGAATAGAATATGCAATTTCGACGTATTAATCATGTTTAATGCGATTTTACGCAGCTTGTGCACGTTTTTTTTATTTTAGTGCCATTTTAAAAAAGTTACAAGTACGTCGCAGGGACATAAATGGTTTTACAATTTTCAGAAAAGAACAAGGTATTCGCCCAATTGAATAGAATATGCAATTTCGACGTATTAATCATGTTTAATGCGATTTTACGCAGCTTGTGCGCGTTTTTTTCGATGTTAGTGCCATTTTCAAAAAGTTACAAGTCCGTCGCCGGGACAAAAATGGTTTTACGATTTTCAGAACAGTACAAGGTATTCGCCCAATTGAATAGAATATGCAATTTCGACGTATTACTCATGTTTAATGCGATTTTACGCAGCTTGTGCACGTTTTTTTTATTTTAGTGCCGTTTTAAAAAAGTTACCAGTCCGTCGCCGGGACAAAAATGGTTTTACGATTTTCAGAACAGTACAAGGTATTCGCCCAATTGAATAGAATATGCAATTTCGACGTATTACTCATGTTTAATGCGATTTTACGCAGCTTGTGCACGTTTTTTTATTTTAGTGCCGTTTTAAAAAAGTTACCAGTCCGTCGCCGGGACAAAAATGGTTTTACGATTTTCAGAACAGTACAATGTATTCGCCCAATTGAATAGAATATGCAATTTCTACGTATTAATCGTGTTTAATGCGATTTTACGCAGCTTGTGCACGTTTTTTTTATTTTAGTGCCGTTTTAAAAAAGTTACCAGTCCGTCGCCGTGACAAAAATGGTTTTACGATTTTCAGAACAGTACAAGGTATTCGCCGAATTGAATACAATATGCAATTTCGACGTATTAATCATGTTTAATGCGATTTTACGCAGCTTGTGCACGTTTTTTCGATGTTAGTGCCATTTTCAAAAAGTTACAAGTCCGTCGCCGGGACATAAATGGTTTTACGATTTTCAGAACAGTACAAGGTATTCGCCCAATTGAATAGAATATGCAATTTCGACGTATTACTCATGTTTAATGCGATTTTACGCAGCTTGTGCACGTTTTTTTCGATGTTAGTGCCATTTTCAAAAAGTTACAAGTCCGTCGCCGGGACAAAAATGGTTTTACAATTCTCAGAACAGTACAAGGTATTCGCCCAATTGAATAGAATATGCAATTTCGACGTATTAATCATGTTTAATGCGATTTTACGCAGCTTGTGCACGTTTTTTTTATTTTAGTGCCGTTTTAAAAAAGTTACCAGTCCGTCGCCGGGACAAAAATGGTTTTACGATTTTCAGAACAGTACAATGTATTCGCCCAATTGAATAGAATATGCAATTTCCACGTATTAATCATGTTTAATGCGATTTTACGCAGCTTGTGCACGTTTTTTCGATATTAGTGCCGTTTTAAAAAAGTTACAAGTCCGTCGCCGGGACAAAAATGGTTTTACGATTTTCAGAACAGTACAAGGTATTCGCCCAATAGAATAGAATATGCAATTTCGACGTATTACTCATGTTTAATGCGATTTTACGCAGCTTGTGCACGTTTTTTTTATTTTAGTGCCGTTTTAAAAAAGTTACCAGTCCGTCGCCGGGACAAAAATGGTTTTACGATTTTCAGAACAGTAAAAGGTATTCGCCCAATTAAATAGAATATGCAATTTCGACGTATTAATCATGTTTAATGCGATTCTACGCAGCTTGTGCACATTTTTTTTATTTTAGAGCCGTTTTAAAAAAGTTACCAGTCCGTCGCCGGGACAAAAATGGTTTTACGATTTTCAGAACAGTACAATGTATTCGCCCAATTGAATAGAATATGCAATTTCGACGTATTAATCATGTTTAATGCGATTTTACGCAGCTTGTGCACATTTTTTTCGATGTTAGTGCCGTTTTAAAAAGTTACAAGTCCGTCGCCGGGACAAAAATGGTTTTACGATTTTCAGAACAGTACAAGGTATTCGCCCAATTGAATAGAATATGCAATTTCGACGTATTAATTATGGTTAATGCGATTTTACGCAGCTTGTGCACGTTTTTTCGATGTTAGTGCCATTTTCAAAAAGTTACAAGTCCGTCGCCGGACAAAAATGGTTTTACGATTTTCAGAACAGTACAATGTATTCGCCCAATTGAATAGAATATGCAATTTCGACGTATTAATCATGTTTAATGCGATTTTACGCAGCTTGTGCACGTTTTTTTTATTTTAGTGCCGTTTTAAAAAAGTTACCAGTCCGTCGCCGGGACAAAAATGGTTTTACGATTTTCAGAACAGTACAAGGTATTCGCCGAATTGAATACAATATGCAATTTCGACGTATTAATCATGTTTAATGCGATTTTACGCAGCTTGTGCACGTTTTTTTTATTTTAGTGCCGTTTTAAAAAAGTTACCAGTCCGTCGCCGGGACATAAATGGTTTTACGATTTTCAGAACAGTACAAGGTATTCGCCCAATTAAATAGAATATGCAATTTCGACGTATTGATCATGTTTAATGCGATTTTACGCAGCTTGTGCACGTTTTTTCGATGTTAGTGCCATTTTCAAAAAGTTACAAGTACGTCGCCGGGACAAAAATGGTTTTACGATTTTCAGAACAGTACAAGGTATTCGCCCAATTAAATAGAATATGCAATTTCGACGTATTGATCATGTTTAATGCGATTTTACGCAGCTTGTGCACGTTTTTTTTATTTTAGTGCCGTTTTAAAAAAGTTACCAGTCCGTCGCCGGGACAAAAATGGTTTTACGATTTTCAGAACAGTACAAGGTATTCGCCCAATTGAATAGAATATGCAATTTCGACGTATTAATCATGTTTAATGCGATTTTACGCAGCTTGTGCACGTTTTTTTTATTTTAGTGCCGTTTTAAAAAAGTTACAAGTCCGTCGCCGGGACAAAAATGGTTTTACGATTTTCAGAACAGTACAAGGTATTCGCCCAATTGAATAGAATATGCAATTTCGACGTATTAATTATGGTTAATGCGATTTTACGCAGCTTGTGCACGTTTTTTTTATTTTAGTGCCGTTTTAAAAAAGTTGCAAGTCCGTCGCCGGGACAAAAATGGTTTTACGATTCTCAGAACAGTACAAGGTATTCGCCGAATTGAATAGAATATGCAATTTCGACGTATTACTCATGTTTAATGCGATTTTACGCAGCTTGTACAGGTTTTTTTTTATTTTAGTGCCGTTTTAAAAAAGTTACAAGTACGTCGCCGGGACAAAACTGGTTTTACGATTTTCAGAACCGTACAAGGTATTCGCGCAATTGAATAGATTATGCAATTTCGACGTATTAATCATGTTTAATGCGATTTTACGCAGCTTGTGCACGTTTTTTCGATATTAGTGCCGTTTTAAAAAAGTTACAAGTCCGTCGCCGGGACAAAAATGGTTTTACCATTTTTAGAACATTACAAGGTATTCGCACAATTGAATAAAATATGCAATTTCGACGTATTAATCATGTTTAATGCGATTTTACGCAGCTTGTGCACGTTTTTTCGATGTTAGTGCCATTTTCAAAAAGTTACAAGTCCGTCGCCGGGACAAAAATGGTTTTACGATTTTCAGAACAGTACAAGGTATTCGCCCAATTAAATAGAATATGCAATTTCGACGTATTAATCATGTTTAATGCGATTTTACGCAGCTTGTGCACATTTTTTTTATTTTAGAGCCGTTTTAAAAAAGTTACAAGTCCGTCGCCGGGACAAAAATGGTTTTACCATTTTCAGAACAGTACAAGGTATTCGCCCACTTAAATAGAATATGCAATTTCGACGTATTAATCATGTTTAATGCGATTTTACGCAGCTTGTGCACGTTTTTTCGATATTAGTGCCGTTTTAAAAAAGATACAAGTCCGTCGCCGGGACAAAAATGGTTTTACCATTTTCAGAACAGTACAAGGTATTCGCCCAATTGAATAGAATATGCAATTTCGACGTATTAATCATGTTTAATGCGATTTTACGCAGCTTGTGCACGTTTTTTCGATGTTAGTGCCGTTTTAAAAAAGATACAAGTCCGTCGCCGGGACAAAAATGGTTTTACGATTTTCAGAACAGTACAAGGTATTCGCCCAATTGAATAGAATATGCAATTTCGACGTATTAATCATGTTTAATGCGATTTTAAGCAGCTTGTGCACGTTTTTTTCGATGTTAGTGCCATTTTCAAAAAGTTACAAGTCCGTCGCCGGGACATAAATGGTTTTACGATTTTCAGAACAGTACAAGGTATTCGCCCAATTGAATAGAATATGCAATTTCGACGTATTAATCATGTTTAATGCGATTTTACGCAGCTTGTGCACGTTTTTTTTATTTTAGTGCCGTTTTAAAAAAGTTACAAGTCCGTCGCCGGGACAAAAATGGTTTTACGATTTTCAGAACAGTACAAAGGATTCGCCCAATGGAATAGAATGTGCAATTTCGACGTAGTAATCATGTTTAATGCGATTTTACGCAGCTTGTGCACGTTTTTTCGATGTTAGTGCCTTTTTAAAAAAGTTACAAGTCCGTTGCCGGGACAAAAATGGTTTTACCATTTACAGAACAGTACAAGGTATTCGTTCAATTGAATAGAATATGCAATTTCGACGTATTAATCATGTTTAATGCGATTTTACGCAGCTTGTGCACGTTTTTTCGATGTTAGTGCCATTTTCAAAAAGTTACAAGTCCGTCGCCGGGACAAAAATGGTTTTACGATTTTCAGAACAGTACAAGGTATTCGCCCAATTGAATAGAATATGCAATTTCGACGTATTAATCATGTTTAATGCGATTTTACGCAGCTTGTGCACGTTTTTTTTTTATTTTTGTGCCGTTTTAAAAAAGTTACAAGTCCGTCGCCGGGACAAAAATGGTTTTACGATTTTCAGAACAGTACAAGGTATTCGCCCAATTGAATAGAATATGCAATTTCGACGTATTACTCATGTTTAATGCGATTTTACGCAGCTTGTGCACGTTTTTTTTATTTTAGTGCCGTTTTAAAAAAGTTACAAGTCCGTCGCCGGGACAAAAATGGTTTTACGATTTTCAGAACAGTACAAGGTATTCGCCCAATTGAATAGAATATGCAATTTCGACGTATTACTCATGTTTAATGCGATTTTACGCAGCTTGTGCACGTTTTTTTTATTTTAGTGCCGTTTTAAAAAAGTTACCAGTCCGTCGCCGGGACAAAAATGGTTTTACGATTTTCAGAACAGTACAAGGTATTCGCCACTTAAATAGAATATGCAATTTCGACGTATTACTCATGTTTATTGCGATTTTACGCAGCTTGTGCGCGTTTTTTTCGATGTTAGTGCCATTTTCAAAAAGTTACAAGTCCGTCGCCGGGACATAAATGGTTTTACCATTTTCAGAACAGTGCAAGGTATTTGCCCAATTGAATAGATTATGCAATTTCGACGTATTAATCATGTTTAATGCGATTTTACGCAGCTTGTGCACGTTTTTTCGATGTTAGTGCCATTTTCAAAAAGTTACAAGTCCGTCGCCGGGACATAAATGGTTTTACGATTTTCAGAACAGTACAAGGTATTCGCCCAATTAAATAGAATATGCAATTTCGACGTATTAATCATGTTTAATGCGATTTTACGCAGCTTGTGCACGTTTTTTCGATGTTAGTGCCATTTTCAAAAAGTTACAAGTCCGTCGCCGGGACATAAATGGTTTTACGATTTTCAGAACAGTACAAGGTATTCGCCCAATTGAATAGAATATGCAATTTCGACGTATTAATCATGTTTAATGCGATTTTACGCAGCTTGTGCACGTTTTTTTTATTTTAGTGCCGTTTTAAAAAAGTTACCAGTCCGTCGCCGGGACAAAAATGGTTTTACGATTTTCAGAACAGTACAAGGTATTCGCCGAATTGAATACAATATGCAATTTCGACGTATTAATCATGTTTAATGCGATTTTACGCAGCTTGTGCACGTTTTTTTATTTTAGTGCCGTTTTAAAAAAGTTACCAGTCCGTCGCCGGGACAAAAATGGTTTTACGATTTTCAGAACAGTACAATGTATTCGCCCAATTGAATAGAATATGCAATTTCGACGTATTAATCATGTTTAATGCGATTTTACGCAGCTTGTGCACGTTTTTTTTATTTTAGTGCCGTTTTAAAAAAGTTACAAGTCCGTCGCCGGGACAAAAATGGTTTTACGATTTTCAGAACAGTACAAGGTATTCGCCCAATTGAATAGAATATGCAATTTCGACGTATTAATCATGTTTAATGCGATTTTACGCAGCTTGTGCACGTTTTTTCGATGTTAGTGCCATTTTCAAAAAGTTACAAGTCCGTCGCCGGGACATAAATGGTTTTACGATTTTCAGAACAGTACAAGGTATTCGCCCAATTAAATAGAATATGCAATTTCGACGTATTGATCATGTTTAATGCGATTTTACGCAGCTTGTGCACGTTTTTTCGATGTTAGTGCCATTTTCAAAAAGTTACAAGTACGTCGCCGGGACAAAAATGGTTTTACGATTTTCAGAACAGTACAAGGTATTCGCCCAATTGAATAGAATATGCAATTTCGACGTATTAATCATGTTTAATGCGATTTTACGCAGCTTGTGCACGTTTTTTTTATTTTAGTGCCGTTTTAAAAAAGTTACCAGTCCGTCGCCGGGACAAAAATGGTTTTACGATTTTCAGAACAGTACAAGGTATTCGCCCAATTGAATAGAATATGCAATTTCGACGTATTAATCATGTTTAATGCGATTTTACGCAGCTTGTGCACGTTTTTTTTATTTTAGTGCCGTTTTAAAAAAGTTGCAAGTCCGTCGCCGGGACAAAAATGGTTTTACGATTTTCAGAACAGTACAAGGTATTCGCCCAATTGAATAGAATATGCAATTTGGACGTATTTCTCATGTTGAATGCGAATTTACGCAGGTTGTGCACGTTTTTTTCAAAGTTAGGACCATTTTCAAAAAGTTACCAGTCCGTCGCCGGGACAAAAATGGTTTTACGATTTTCAGAACAGTACAAGGTATTCGCCCAATTGAATAGAATATGCAATTTCGACGTATTAATCATGTTTAATGCGATTTTACGCAGCTTGTGCACGTTTTTTTTATTTTAGTGCCATTTTCAAAAAGTGACAAGTCCGTCGCCGGGACAAAAATGGTTTTACGATTTTCAGAACAGTAGAAGGTATTCGCCCAATTGAATAGAATATGCAATTTCGACGTATTAATCATGTTTAATGCGATTTTATGCAGCTTGTACAGGTTTTTTTGATGTTAGTGCCGTTTTAAAAAAGTTACAAGTCCGTCGCCGGGACAAAAATGGTTTTACGATTTTCAGAACAGTACAAGGTATTCGCCCAATCAAATAGAATATGCAATTTCGACGTATTGCTCATGTTTAATGCGATTTTACGCTGCTTGTGAAGGGTTTTTTCGATGTTAATGCCGTTTTGTAGAGGTTGCAAGTCCGTCGCCGGGACAAAACTGGTTTTACGATTTTCAGAACAGTACAAGGTATTCGCCCAATTGAATAGAATATGCAATTTCGACGCATTAATCATGTTTAATGCGATTTTACGCAGCTTGTGCACGTTTTTTTTTATTTTAGTGCCGTTTTAAAAAAGTTACCAGTCCGTCGCCGGGACAAAAATGGTTTTACGATTTTCAGAACAGTACAAGGTATTCGCCCAATTGAATAGAATATGCAATTTCGACGTATTACTCATGTTTAATGCGATTTTACGCAGCTTGTGCACGTTTTTTCGATATTAGTGCCGTTTTAAAAAAGTTACAAGTCCGTCGCCGGGACAAAAATGGTTTTACAATTTTCAGAACAGTACAAGGTATTCGCCCAATTGAATAGAATATGCAATTTCGACGTATTAATTATGTTCAATGCGATTTTACGCAGCTTGTGCACGTTTTTTTCGATGTTAGTGCCATTTTCAAAAAGTTACAAGTCCGTCGCCGGGACAAAAATGGTTTTACCATTTTCAGAACAGTACAAGGTATTCGCCCAATTGAATAGAATATGCAATTTCGACGTATTAATCATGTTTAATGCGATTTTACGCAGCTTGTGCACGTTTTTTTTATTTTAGTGCCGTTTTAAAAAAGTTACAAGTCCGTCGCCGGGACAAAAATGGTTTTACGATTTTCAGAACAGTACAAGGTATTCGCCCAATTGAATAGAATATGCAATTTCGACGTATTAATCATGTTTAATGCGATTTTACGCAGCTTGTGCACGTTTTTTCGATGTTAGTGCCGTTTTAAAAAAGTTACAAGTCCGTCGCCGGGACAAAAATGGTTTTACGATTTTCAGAACAGTACAAGGTATTCGCCGAATTGAATAGAATATGCAATTTCGACGTATTAATCATGTTTAATGCGATTTTACGCAGCTTGTGCACGTTTTTTCGATGTTAGTGCCATTTTCAAAAAGTTACAAGTCCGTCGCCGGGACATAAATGGTTTTACGATTTTCAGAACAGTACAAGGTATTCGCCCAATTAAATAGAATATGCAATTTCGACGTATTAATCATGTTTAATGCGATTTTACGCAGCTTGTGCACGTTTTTTTTATTTTAGTGCCGTTTTAAAAAAGTTACAAGTCCGTCGCCGGGACAAAAATGGTTTTACGATTTTCAGAACAGTACAAGGTATTCGCCCAATTGAATAGAATATGCAATTTCGACGTATTAATCATGTTTAATGCGATTTTACGCAGCTTGTGCACGTTTTTTTTATTTTAGTGCCGTTTTAAAAAAGTTACCAGTCCGTCGCCGGGACAAAAATGGTTTTACGATTTTCAGAACAGTACAATGTATTCGCCCAATTGAATAGAATATGCAATTTCGACGTATTAATCATGTTTAATGCGATTTTACGCAGCTTGTGCACGTTTTTTTTATTTTAGTGCCGTTTTAAAAAAGTTACCAGTCCGTCGCCGGGACAAAAATGGTTTTACGATTTTCAGAACAGTACAAGGTATTCGCCGAATTGAATAGAATATGCAATTTCGACGTATTAATCATGTTTAATGCGATTTTACGCAGCTTGTGCACGTTTTTTCGATGTTAGTGCCATTTTCAAAAAGTTACAAGTCCGTCGCCGGGACATAAATGGTTTTACGATTTTCAGAACAGTACAAGGTATTCGCCCAATTAAATAGAATATGCAATTTCGACGTATTGATCATGTTTAATGCGATTTTACGCAGCTTGTGCACGTTTTTTCGATGTTAGTGCCATTTTCAAAAAGTTACAAGTACGTCGCCGGGACAAAAATGGTTTTACGATTTTCAGAACAGTACAAGGTATTCGCCCAATTGAATAGAATATGCAATTTCGACGTATTAATCATGTTTAATGCGATTTTACGCAGCTTGTACACGTTTTTTTTTATTTTTGTGCCGTTTTAAAAAAGTTACAAGTCCGTCGCCGGGACAAAACTGGTTTTACGATTTTCAGAACCGTACAAGGTATTCGCGCAATTGAATAGATTATGCAATTTCGACGTATTAATCATGTTTAATGCGATTTTACGCAGCTTGTGCACGTTTTTTCGATATTAGTGCCGTTTTAAAAAAGTTACAAGTCCGTCGCCGGGACAAAAATGGTTTTACGATTTTCAGAACAGTACAAGGTATTCGCCCAATTGAATAGAATATGCAATTTCGACGTATTACTCATGTTTAATGCGATTTTACGCAGCTTGTGCACGTTTTTTTCGATGTTAGTGCCATTTTCAAAAAGTTACAAGTCCGTCGCCGGGACAAAAATGGTTTTACCATTTTCAGAACAGTACAAGGTATTCGCCCACTTAAATAGAATATGCAATTTCGACATATTAATCATGTTTAATGCGATTTTACGCAGCTTGTGCACGTTTTTTTTATTTTAGTGCCGTTTTAAAAAAGTTGCAAGTCCGTCGCAGGGACAAAAATGGTTTTACGATTCTCAGAACAGTACAAGGTATTCGCCCAATTAAATAGAATATGCAATTTCGACGTATTAATCATGTTTAATGCGATTTTACGCAGCTTGTGCACGTTTTTTCGATGTTAGTGCCGTTTTAAAAAAGATACAAGTCCGTCGTCGGGACAAAAATGGTTTTACCATTTTCAGGACAGTACAAGGTATTCGCCCAATTTAATAGAATATGCAATTTCGACGTATTGATCATGTTTAATGCGATTCTACGCAGCTTGTGCACGTTTTTTCGATGTTAGTGCCATTTTCAAAAAGTTACAAGTACGTCGCAGGGACATAAATGGTTTTACAATTTTCAGAAAAGAACAAGGTATTCGCCCAATTGAATAGAATATGCAATTTCGACGTATTAATCATGTTTAATGCGATTTTACGCAGCTTGTGCACGTTTTTTTATTTTAGTGCCGTTTTAAAAAAGTTACCAGTCCGTCGCCGGGACAAAAATGGTTTTACGATTTTCAGAACAGTACAATGTATTCGCCCAATTGAATAGAATATGCAATTTCGACGTATTAATCATGTTTAATGCGATTTTACGCAGCTTGTGCACGTTTTTTTTATTTTAGTGCCGTTTTAAAAAAGTTACCAGTCCGTCGCCGGGACAAAAATGGTTTTACGATTTTCAGAACAGTACAATGTATTCGCCCAATTGAATAGAATATGCAATTTCGACGTATTAATCATGTTTAATGCGATTTTACGCAGCTTGTGCACGTTTTTTTTATTTTAGTGCCGTTTTAAAAAAGTTACCAGTCCGTCGCCGGGACAAAAATGGTTTTACGATTTTCAGAACAGTACAAGGTATTCGCCGAATTGAATAGAATATGCAATTTCGACGTATTAATCATGTTTAATGCGATTTTACGCAGCTTGTGCACGTTTTTTCGATGTTAGTGCCATTTTCAAAAAGTTACAAGTCCGTCGCCGGGACATAAATGGTTTTACGATTTTCAGAACAGTACAAGGTATTCGCCCAATTAAATAGAATATGCAATTTCGACGTATTGATCATGTTTAATGCGATTTTACGCAGCTTGTGCACGTTTTTTCGATGTTAGTGCCATTTTCAAAAAGTTACAAGTACGTCGCCGGGACAAAAATGGTTTTACGATTTTCAGAACAGTACAAGGTATTCGCCCAATTGAATAGAATATGCAATTTCGACGTATTAATCATGTTTAATGCGATTCTACGCAGCTTGTGCACGTTTTTTCGATGTTAGTGCCATTTTCAAAAAGTTACAAGTACGTCGCAGGGACATAAATGGTTTTACAATTTTCAGAAAAGAACAAGGTATTCGCCCAATTGAATAGAATATGCAATTTCGACGTATTAATCATGTTTAATGCGATTTTACGCAGCTTGTGCACGTTTTTTTATTTTAGTGCCGTTTTAAAAAAGTTACCAGTCCGTCGCCGGGACAAAAATGGTTTTACGATTCTCAGAACAGTACAAGGTATTCGCCGAATTGAATAGAATATGCAATTTCGACGTATTACTCATGTTTAATGCGATTTTACGCAGCTTGTGCACGTTTTTTTATTTTAGTGCCGTTTTAAAAAAGTTACCAGTCCGTCGCCGGGACAAAAATGGTTTTACGATTTTCAGAACAGTACAATGTATTCGCCCAATTGAATAGAATATGCAATTTCGACGTATTAATCATGTTTAATGCGATTTTACGCAGCTTGTGCACGTTTTTTTTATTTTAGTGCCGTTTTAAAAAAGTTACCAGTCCGTCGCCGGGACAAAAATGGTTTTACGATTTTCAGAACAGTACAAGGTATTCGCCGAATTGAATACAATATGCAATTTCGACGTATTAATCATGTTTAATGCGATTTTACGCAGCTTGTGCACGTTTTTTCGATGTTAGTGCCATTTTCAAAAAGTTACAAGTACGTCGCCGGGACAAAAATGGTTTTACGATTTTCAGAACAGTACAAGGTATTCGCCCAATTGAATAGAATATGCAATTTCGACGTATTAATCATGTTTAATGCGATTTTACGCAGCTTGTACACGTTTTTTTTTTATTTTTGTGCCGTTTTAAAAAAGTTACAAGTCCGTCGCCGGGACATAAATGGTTTTACCATTTTCAGAACAGTACAAGGTATTCGCACAATTGAATAGATTATGCAATTTCGACGTATTAAGTATGGATAATGCGATTTTAAGCAGCTTGTGCACGTTTTTTCGATATTAGTGCCGTTTTAAAAAAGATACAAGTCCGTCGCCGGGACAAAAATGGTTTTACGATTTTCAGAACAGTACAAGGTATTCGCCCAATTGAATAGAATATGCAATTTCGACGTATTACTCATGTTTAATGCGATTTTACGCAGCTTGTGCACGTTTTTTTCGATGTTAGTGCCATTTTCAAAAAGTTACAAGTCCGTCGCCGGGACAAAAATGGTTTTACCATTTTCAGAACAGTACAAGGTATTCGCCCACATAAATAGAATATGCAATTTCGACGTATTAATTATGGTTAATGCGATTTTACGCAGCTTGTGCACGTTTTTTTTATTTTAGTGCCGTTTTAAAAAAGTTGCAAGTCCGTCGCCGGGACAAAAATGGTTTTACGATTCTCAGAACAGTACAAGGTATTCGCCCAATTAAATAGAATATGCAATTTCGACGTATTAATCATGTTTAATGCGATTTTACGCAGCTTGTGCACGTTTTTTCGATGTTAGTGCCGTTTTAAAAAAGATACAAGTCCGTCGTCGGGACAAAAATGGTTTTACCATTTTCAGGACAGTACAAGGTATTCGCCCAATTTAATAGAATATGCAATTTCGACGTATTGATCATGTTTAATGCGATTTTACGCAGCTTGTGCACGTTTTTTCGATGTTAGTGCCATTTTCAAAAAGTTACAAGTCCGTCGCCGGGACAAAAATGGTTTTACGATTTTCAGAACAGTACAAGGTATTCGCCCAATTGAATAGAATATGCAATTTCGACGTATTAATCATGTTTAATGCGATTTTACGCAGCTTGTACACGTTTTTTTTTATTTTTGTGCCGTTTTAAAAAAAGTCCGTCGCCAGGACAAAAATGGTTTTACCATTTTCATAATGGTAATAAAAAATGCTGCCGAGTGAATACATTACGAATTTTCAACGTTTTAAATAGTTTTTACGCGATTTTCCTGTGCGCCGTAGGATATCCCCTGCTGGCGAATCACCTGCTAGTTTCAGCGTCATGTACTTTTTATAAAAAGTGTCAGTGTAAACCAAAAAGTTATAGCACTTTTTGAGTTTGCCTGTCGCGGCGCGTTGGAGAAAAACGTAACTTTTTCCCCACAAAAACTAACATTTTCGCGAAAGTGTCACTACAGTGTGTGCGGGTAGTGTGGACAGTGTCGCCATCGTGAAAAAATTGTTAAAAAAAAATAGTGACAAAAAAGTTGTGCGGGAAAAACTAACTATTGTGCAATGTTGCGCAACAGCAAAAAATCGCCAATTTTGTTTTTTTTTCAAAAACCAAAAAGCGACTCGTGTAGAGCACAGTAAGACGAACCTTACTGTGTTTTTAAAATTTTTTTCGAGTGAAAAATAGTGCGGTAAAGTGAAGTTGAAAAAGTGAAGTGGGCTTAGGAAAAATCTGTCAATCGACACTTAGAAAATTTTCGGTCCAGTATGATGCTGAAGTTAGCGTAAGGTTCCAGCGTAAGATTCGAAAAAGCAGTGGTTCTCAACCATTTGACAAAAGACGCGATAATTAATAAATAAACTAGTGAGTAGAAGGGGAATGACAGTTCTGCGCCACTCGCGGTTTCGGTGGATCGCGAGGGGTACCTCGCGAGATGACTCGCGAATTAAGACCGCGAATTAAGGTCGCGAATTAAAACCGCGAATTGATATCGCGATTTGATTGCGCGAATAATTATTGTCATGCTACCTCTCCCCCCTCGAAACACATGGATGGTATACGAGTTGAAACGCGTCTAAAATCCATTAGTCATTCCGATCTTTGGAAAAACACGTGTACCTTCGACCCTCTGGCGCTCGGGGCCTAGCGGTCTATTTTCGGCATCGGTACCGACCATCTTTGGGAAAACACATGTAATTTCTAAGAATATTACATAATATGTTGGGACCTATATCTCGTAATGATGGTATACAGGTCCAGACGCGTCTAAAAACCATTATTCATTCCCATATTTGGGAAACACATGTAATTTCTAAGAATATTAGATAATATGTTGGGACCTATATCTCGTAAAGACGAGTTGAGACGCGTCTAAAATTCATCAGTCATTACGAATGTTCACTCATGAACCCTTTGTTAAATATAACCATTTTAAATAACCCATTTTTGTTTGTACAATATCATGCAGGAAGGAGGATGAAGAAAATATAGAAGATATATTTAATAAATGTTATTTATTTTTTTATTTCTCATATTCATACATAACAATATACAATAGCAATCAAATGAAATTCATATTTTCAATATCATCAGCTAATGCATCGCTTTTAACGTGACAATTGATGCAGTCTTTAATCATAGGTGGTTGACCATCTATCGTATCATAGCTTGATTCGAAATGTTTATAACATCGACGACATTCACGTATATCAGGATGCATTTGCATAGCAGGTGGCAAGCAAGCCCATGTTTCTTCAATTTGCCGGTCAGCAAATATGCAAATGAAATCAATCGGCAGACATTCGATATCTTTTGTTTCCATCAATGCGAGACGTTTTACTTCGTAATAAATCCTTAATGAACGTTGTGGAGATGCAGGTTGTTCACATAGATTTTCCAATACCCAATTCTCAAGTATTTTTACATTTTCTTTAGCGCATGTTCCATTAATCGTATGATTTTCACACATCTCCGACAATTGATATTGCTGCTGCTGCTTCAGTTTTGTTAGAGATGGGCAGTCCAAAAATGTCGAGATCGACAACATTTTTAGCGTTTAATATATCCTCCAACCAACATTTTTTATCGACTCCTTTTACATAAATTTTGCTAGCACATTTAACGATATCCTCCAAAGTTTCGTTTATAGCGTCAAATGGTACGTCGCCAGATTGCCATGGTAAACCGTGATAATTATTCATCAACCAGTTATTGACTCTCTTATAGTGTAAAGGTACCCATTGATATGGTGGTTTAAACACATAAGTCACAATTTCACTGTCGACAATATTTATTATAGACATTTCCTTCGGTATTAACCTATTACCAGGCCCGCGGAATCCCTGCACGTCTACAACGTATTCCATTTCGTATGAAACTGATTCACAAGTGAATAACCGCGTTTCATTCATTAATTGACGCACGCGCAATAATGGTTACCTCTCCTCTCAAACCAATTTCTTTACATTTCCACTTATTTCGTGTTAACATTCGTTAACAAAGGTAGCATTAATAAATAAATAAATAATTTATAATAATAATATTTAAATAGTAATAAATCTCTCATCATCATCAATATCCTTGTCTTCCTCCTGTGTATTAAAATGTATAATATAGAAATGATGGAAGAAGCTAGCAGTAATTAGAAAGAGAGGATGTCATGCTTATTCTCTATGCATTTATCTATTCACGGTATTAACGAGTTTTCATGACTTTCGAACCATAGATATAATTTTGGAGTACTGATTCACTAGTGAATAAAGTATAACAGTGTTTTATTCATTAATTGACGCACGCGCAGTAATGGTTACCTCTCCTCTCAAACCAATTTCTTTACATTTCCACTTATTTCGTGTTAACATTCGTTAACAAAGGTAGCATTAATAAATAAATAAATAATTTATAATAATAATATTTAAATAATAATAAATCTCACATGATCCGAATAGTGTGTATTAAAATGTATAATATAGAAATGATGGAAGAAGCTAGCAGTAATTAGAAAGAGAGGATGTCACGCTTATTCTCTATGCATTTATCTATTCACGATATTTACGTGTTTTCATGACGTTCGAACCACAGCTATAATTTTGGAGTTTGGACACGTGGGTAATGTAATTAATCATGCTCTTAACCGTTTTTCTTTAAATATGTGTACAATTTACCAGATCTTAATCGCCATACAGGTTTCGACCTGTTAATTATCCGTAGACTTTACTATACGGTAACAATGAATCTGACTTCCCATTAGTAACAAATACATACGAGTATCGACTTGCTTATAATATAACTAATTAACCTTCATTTAATATTTCCCACTTTTAACATTTCTGAGACTAATGAGATCGAAATGTCGATGTAAAAAGAGAAGCGTGTAAAATTCAAGAGTTTCTTTCTATCTTTACGCACAGTTTTGTGTCTTTTAAGTAAAAAGTTAATGGATGTGACAATGCTGCCATCTTTTGGTATGTTTAAAGAGATTGCAGAATCTGTGTATCGCAGAATAAAATATGCGGGTGCATCTGAAATGCGTGGATTCATCGCAAGCTGCGATCATACACTTGCTGATATGAGTGGTTATGGAGCGATTACAATTGAATATGAGGTTCTTGAAAATTGGCTCTAGTTGATAATTAACCTTATTATCGCCATGCAAAAGAATATGAAAGTGAAATTGTTAAATATTACCGTGCATCTACTGCAAAGCGAAAGCAATCTTGAGGACCCGGGATTTTTTATTTTTAAAATACCTATATTGCCATTACTATACATCCCTCCGAAATTAACAATTTGCAGAGTCTTTAATCATCGGCGGCGGTCTTTCCAAGGTATCATCACTCGTTTCAAAATGTTTATCAACGACATTCACGTAAATTTGGATGCATTTGCATTGTGAGTGGTAAGCATGACCATGCTTCTTCGATTTCACGTTCTGCAAACGTTGAGATGAAATCTATAGGTAGACACACGATGTCTTTTGTTTCCATTAATGCTAGACGTTTCACTTCATAATAAACTCTCATTGACCTTTAAAGAAATGCAGGCTGGTCGTGAAGATTTTCCAGTATCCAATTTTTAAGCATTTTAACATTTTGTTTAGGACACTTTCCGTTAAATGTATGATTTTCACAATTTATCGACAATCGATGTTGTTGTTGTTGTCCTATGAATTTCGGTAGAGATGGATAGGCCAATATGTCTAGGTCGACAACATTGTCAGCATCTAAAATTTTCTGCAACCTATATCTTTTTTTGTCTGCACCTTTTATGGGCATCTTGTGAGCACATGTAAGGTTGTCTTCCAACGTTTCGTTGATTGCATCAAAGAGTATATATCGACCGATTCCCATCGTAGACTATGATAATTGTGTATTAACCAATCGTTTTACGTTGAAAACATACTTTACAACATCACTGTCGGAAATATCCATAATGCACATTTCCTGTGGTACAAACCGATTACCGGGTCCGGGAATCCTTGCACGTCGGCAATATACTACATTTCTAGTACCTAATAGTGATTAGCTTGTCCCCTTCATTAATTGACGCATTTTTTTCTCTCTCCCTCTCTCTTTTGTTATAAATCTAGTATTGCGATTTTATATGCTTCTGTTAGTATGCCTTGTTATATTAAGCTTAGTTTTAGTTTTAGTTATCTGTATGTATGCTCTATATTGGTTGGCCTAAGAGGTAATACCTCAAGCCATAATAAAGAGAATCAATCAATACATCTCTCTCTCTCTCTCTCTCTTCTTTCTCTCTCTCACACACTCTTTGTCACTTCCACATATGACGCGGTACCTCTAACTTATGGATATACATCGTATCTTTCTCTCTAGATCGTAGTATCTCTTCGTCAAATCCTATGAATCGGAAATCAAATCAGAGTGTAACAAAAACAGATAGTTTTCATGGTCACTAGATCCATCTCGGTATCATCCAATTTTCCTCTCGAGATTAAGATAGACGGTCCCATACTTGTCCATTGTAGCTAGTTTGCGAGTTACGATGCTCAGATGATGCAGAGTTGAACGCAATATTAAATCGTTTCACGTACTAGTACCAGTATGATGGTCTCCATACTTTTACAATTAAAGAAACCTTTTCTACGATATTTGATCTCTTTGAAATGTACATATACGTATGAATACAAGTTTCGATCCATTTATAATACAATTGAGCGCGCCAAAGATCTCTAAATGTTCAGTCATTAAATTGACATCGTTTAAACAATTAATTTTTGTATGTATATTGAATCGCGACGTACTGCACTCTAAAAACAAATACTTAAAATCATTACATCTTAAAGTCAGTCCATGTATAATTACATCTTACATCTTACCTGGTCTAAGTCACCTTATCTACACTACATATTGGCCATATGTAAATTGTTTATAAATTGTTTAAACAATGCTGGCATTTTTTTTAACGTTTTTCACCAATGCGTACTTGTTTGTGGTTATGAAAAGAAGGTTCTGTACAAATTTAAGCCCCGGACGCGGATTTCTATTGCCGCCATTTGAATTTTACGCTGGACCATATGTAAATTGTTTATAAATTGTTTAAACAATGCTGGCCTTTTTTTAAACATTTTTCACTATAGCGTACTTGTTTGTGGTTATGAAAAGAAGGTTGTGTACAAATTTCAGCCTAGGACGCGGATTTCTATTGCCGCAATCGAATCTTACGCGGGACCATATGTAAATTGTTTATAAATTGTTTAAACAATGCTGGCATTTTTTTTAACGTTTTTCATTATTGCGGACTTGTTTCTAGTTATGAAAAGAAGGTTCAATAAAAATTTCAGCCCTGGACGCGGATTTCTATTGCCGCTATTTGAATTTTACACTGGACCATATGTAAATTGTTTATAAATTGTTTAAACAATGCTGGCATTTTTTTTAACGTTTTTCACCATTGCGTACTTGTTTGTGGTTATGAAAAGAAGGTTCTGTACAAATTTAGGCCCCAGACGCGGATTTCTATGGCCGCAATTTGAATTTTACGCTGGACCATATGTAAATTGTTTATAAACTGTTTAAACAATGCTGGCATTTTTTTAAACATTATTCACTATAGCGTACTTGTTTGTGGTTATGAAAAGAAGGTTGTGTACAAATTTCAGCCCCGGACGCGGATTTCTATTGCCGCAATCGAATCTTACACGGGACCATATGTAAATTGTTTATAAATTGTTTAAACAATGCTGGCATTTTTTTTAACGTTTTTCATTATTGCGGACTTGTTTCTAGTTATGAAAAGAAGGTTCAGTAAAAATTTCAGCCCTGGACGCGGATTTCTATTGCCGCTATTTGAATTTTACGCTGGACCATATGTAAATTGTTTATAAATTGTTTAAACAATGCTGGCATTTTTTTTAACGTTTTCCATTATTGCGTATTTGTTTCTAGTCATGAGAAGAACTTACTGTTTTTTGTAGTTGCAAAATGTTTCTGAAGATGGTATAAAGCTGTAGTCAAAATTGCAGATCGATACACTGGTTTATTTATTAATTATCGCGTCTTTTGTCAAATGGTTGAGAACCACTGCTTCGAATCTTACGCTGGAATCTTACGGTAACTTCAGCATCATCGGTCTAGCGGGACTTAGAAAATTTTCGGTTTAGTGGGACTCCGAAAATTTTTAGTGAAGTTGCGGGACTTTTTTTTTTTTTTTTTCCCTGCGTAAGTAGTTCGAGTCCTCTCGGTGGTCCAACCCATCTCAGTGGTGCAGGGCCAATCTACCTCCAGTGAGACAACTCATTTCAGCCGTGTGAGTAGTAAGTGTCCGGCGATCAGCCAACTCATTTTTTCAGTAGTATAAGTAGTTTAGCGGGACAACCCATTTTTGGAGTTTCTTTTATTTTTTTTTAAGTAGCCCACTATTCGTCGAGCGAGACGAACATTGGAAACGTCCAGTGACGTGGAAATCGTGAGGCGTAAGCGAAGGATCCGCGAGGTCGAAGGGACTAGCCCTCCTCGTGCTCGCGGACGATCGTCGGGGTCCGAGTCGGGGATGACTCCCGCGAGTAAGGAACTGGAGAAGCGACGGAAGAAGCTCTCCAAGAAGAAGCGCGATGAGAACGCGGAAAAACCGACGGGAAGCCGCGATGTAGAGTCACACGAGACGGACACCGGTAACTCGACGGTAGTAGACGCGGACGACTCCGATTTCGAGGTCGTGCGCGGGAGAATATCGAAACGTAAAGTCCTACGTGAAATCGAGCAAGAAACTAGCGAATCGGAAAACGCGAAGAGCCGCGAGGTCGCGTTAAAAAAACCGGCGCCCCGAGGACCGGAAAACGTTTCCGAGGTTAAAATCACCGGGCCTAAAAGCGCGAAGACCGCTAAAAATAGCGAAAAGTTTAAAGCCGAGATGAACTTCGCGGAGAAAACTTCGGCCATCGAGGCAACATTCCGCGATATTTGTTACGACGAGAATATTAAGATCTCCAAACACGTCGCTAAAAAAATCCTTGAGGAAACCGCGAAACTCAAGGACATTATCACGGAACTCGTCGCGCGAAACGCGTACTTGGCCGGGAAAGCCAACGGGCTTTTGCACGCGGGCGTGTTAGAGGGCGATAAACGCCGGGGGGCAACTGCCCCGGTGGCGCGACCCCGGGGGGGTAGAGGCGAAATTATCGCCTCCCCACCTATGGGAAGCGCGCCAGCGATGTCCTACGCGGGCGTGGCCTCCTTCCCCCCGTTGCCGGTCCTGACGGGAAGGCCGAGCTAGGCTGCAGCGACTTTACGTCCGCGAGGGGTCGCGGCCGTCGTGCGCGGCTCGGGGTGAGGGCGAGGGCGCTAAAACCCACGAGGTCAGGATAACCCCTTCCGCGAATAGCAAAATCGCTAACCACGATGAAGCTAGACGGGCGCTCATAAACGCGGTTAACCCGGTCGCCGAAAAAATCGCGGTAAAATCGGTGCGTAAAACACGCGATAACGGGCTCATAATCGAGACGACAACCGCTGCCGACCTTGAGAAGCTCCTTAAGGGCCCTCGAGCGTGCCGAGGCGGTCCCGCCTGTGACGTCAGAGGCGGCCCCGCCTGTGACGTCAGAGGCGAGAAAACTTTGCGCCGTGAAATTGGCGATTTTCAGGGGTTTTCGCGGAAATTTTTTTTTGCAGAAATCGGATTCTCGTGTAGAGGAATATCGATTAAAGTAGTATGGACAAAATTGTTAGCTTATAAATAGGAAAAATAAAGCATCAAAGTTTGACAGCGGCCATCTCTTTGTCTAACTTCAGGCGATCGACATAAGACCTTCTCTTTCTAGGTTGCTCCGCTCACTCGCGCTTCGAGACTGTCTCACTTGCTCGGAATAGAAAGACACTCGCTCCCTCTCTCTCTCTGCTTCCGTACAAGAGTGCAGGCGCGACAGGACGTGCGTTGTCGTTACGAAAAATTCATGGGAATGTGGCCGGGGAACAAAGTTCCGAAAATCAACACACCTCCCGACAGGCCAAGATTTGCATATAACGTGGCTCCAGCGTGATTTTCTTCCTTTTGTCTTTGAAAATTTGGCAAAAAGAAAGCTCATTAAAAAACGCTAGACTCACGCAATATCGAAATTTTAGTTTTCGTTTTCGGCAATTTGTTTCCCGGTCGCGCAAATTGCACGATTTTTAAAAAATATGGATGCTTTTTAGAAAGTAACACATCGAGAACTGCAGATGGTGAGATACGGTAAGTCATACAATATAATTTTGAAGGGTTACTTTTTGATTGCCGGAGGATAAAAAGAAAGAAAACTAGTCGACTTTTCAGTGCGCAAAGTAAAATAATTGGCAAAGTAAAGCGCACAAGCGTCGAAAACTGTTCTTTTTTTTCAATAAATTAAACTTGATGTTGTGGCCTATGCGAACAAATTAGATGTAATTTGCGCAATATTTCTTTTATTCAGTTTTCCTAACTTTGTTTCCGACACTAGACACTCGGTCTGCACAATTCAGAATATTTTCGACAAATTTTTTAAAATATCGCATTTTACGACAGATGGCAAAGAGAAGATTTTTCGCAAATATTGAGGATCAAGCTGTTTTTGTTTTTTTCCACTTTATATTATGGTGTATGTCAACAAATAATTGTTATTTGTCCAAAATATTTTTTTTCTGACTATTTTCGAATTTACCGCACGAACCGAGTGTTGCCGAACGCCTAGCGGTGTTGCCAAGTTTCTTCCTGGTTACTGCGCGGCGCGGAGTCCGGAGGGCCAACGACTTGGCAACAACGCTAAGCGTTCGGCAACACTCGGTTCGTGCGGTAAATTCGACGGCGCGGCACCACGCGGCACATGTACGGAAAATAATCGGTAAGAAATCAGAATTACACGATTGTAGATCCCTAGAATGTTTTATAATCGTATATGTAATTGTTTATTCTTTATTTCAGCGACGAGGCTGTTCAATTGCCGGAGGAAAAAAAACGAGGCGAAAATCGGTGATGCCGGAGCCGGGGCAACAAAGGCGGACGAGCGCATCGAGGAGCCACCACAACAGCGACATGAACTAGAGGTATATATGAATAGACATGATAAATAGCATAAATTTAGTGCGGTTGAGTACTATCGTATTTTTGTAGTACAATTTTTAACAGTAATCGACCCACGTAGAGAACAAAATAGTAAAATATACTATTCCCAGATAGGATAACTATTCCACTAGTCGAAATTACTACTGATTGTAGTATACGTGTGGACCAAGTAACTTTGACAGCTTCGTATAAACTATAACATTTCACAACGTATCTATTTACAGGACGTACACGTATAGGATCACCATATTTTACTATTTTCCTTCTCCAAGTGTTTTGCGTACCATTCAAAATTAAACTACAAACACGCTAGTAAATATGTAGCATAAATATTTCCTATAGTCGAAATTACTACTGCTTGTAGTATACGTGTGGATCAAGTAACTTTGACAGATTCGTATAAACTGTAATATTTCACAACGTATCTACTTACAGGTAGTACATGTATGGGATCAGTATATTTTACTATTTTCCTTCTCCCAGTAAACACGATAGTAAATATCTAGCAAACAACTTCTGCCATTTATTTAATAGCACAAATAGCTTAAGAATGATTTTTCATTACGCAGAGTAGTGCATGATAATAACATATTACATTTATATAGATTACGCAGAAAAATAATAACATGATGGCTATACGCTTGAAACTTTGTATAAACAGTCTGCAACTATTTGCGCGATGATATAAATGGCAGAAATTGATTGGTGGATTTTTAGGATCGCGTTTGTAGTTGAATTTTGAATGGTAAGCTACACACTGGGCGAAGGAAAATAGTAAAATATAAAATAAATAATAGTTATTTAGGATTAGTACATTTTACTATATTGTTCTGTCAGTGGGTAGAGTACTGTTAAAAATTGAACTACAAAAATAATATCTACAATAAATTTTGCTATTTTTTTTTATACAATGATATATACAATATATTTAAAATATTATATTATATAAAAATTAATATATTACATTAAAATAATATATTAAAAATATATACAATATATTTATTATTTATTTCATCGCACACATAGTTGCAGATTATGCATTCCTATTTATTGCAGATTTTTAAGTATATAACCGTTATTTTATCATTTTTAAAAGCGATAACTCGTTTCCTCATAAAATTTAGATGCAATATGTTTATTGTTTGGTGCGATTAAATATTTTATTTCAAAAAAAATTTCTATAACTGCCTATTGTCGTGTATTTTACTTATATGTTTGTATTGTTTCAGCGTCACCGTAGGGGCCCCAGGGTTCGAGGAGCGAAGAGGCAGGAGGCGGCGAAACATCGTCAATACATGGACGATAAGGCCAGATTTTTGTACCATTACGTTACAAAAAAAAAGAAAAAAAGAAAGAAAAAAAGAAAAAAAAAGAAAAAAGATACATTTTTCCTTATCCCATGGGGGGAGGGGGGGGGGCAAATGTATACCTATACTGTATACTTATCATTCTTGCACGTTTGGCATCCCCCCCTCCCCAATTTGTCAATTCATTTCCTGTGTATATCTATTGAATATGCGTTCGTGTGTGTTCTTCCGCATTTCCCCATAGTGAGGCTGCTTTCCGGATATGGACTTCAAAGGTAGGTATTTGTAGGCTAGTCGTTTCATAATAAAAAAAAGCGGTTTGATCCACACTTTTGTCTTAGAAAAAATTTCATTGTACAGACCGAGTGTCCAATGTCGGAAAAAAAAACATCAATTTTAATTTATTGAAAAAAAAAGAACAGGTTTCGACGCTTGTGCGCTTTACTTTGCCATTTATTTTACTTTGCGCACTGAAAAGTCTTGCCAAAAGTTATTCGATCTCCGATGAATTGACTAAGATTTCTCGCTTTTTATCCTCCGACAATCCAAAAGTAACCCTTGAAAATTATATTGCATGACTTACCGTATCTTCAATCTACAGTTCTCGATATGTTATTTTCTAAAAAGCATCCATATTTTTTTAAAATCGTATAATTTGCGGGGCCGGGAAACAAAGTTCCGAAAACGAAAACTAAAATTTCGATATTGCGTGAGTCTAACGTTCTTTAATTCGCTTTCTTTTTGCCAAATTTTCAAAGACAAAGGGAAGAAAATCACGCTGGAGCCACGTTATATGCAAATCTTGGCCTGTCGGGAGGTGTGTTGATTTTCGGAACTTTGTTCCCCGGCCACATTCGCAAAAATGCATGAATTTTTCGTAACGACAACGCACGGCCCGTCGCGCTGCACTCTTGTACGGAAGCAGAGAGAAGGAGGGAGCGAGTGTCTTTCTATTCCGAGAAAGTAAGACAGATCGAAGCGCGAGTGAGCGGAGCAACCTAGAAAGAGAAGGTCTTATGTCGATCGCCTGAAGTTAGACAAAGAGATGGCCGCTGTCAAACTTTGATGCTTTATTTTTCCTATTTATAAGCTAACAATCTTGTCCATACTACTTTAATCGCTATTCCTCGACACGAGAATCCGATTTCTGAAAAAAAAATCACGAAAATCCCTCGAAAATCGCTAATTTCACGGCGCAAAGTTTTCTCGCCTCTGACGTCACAGGCGGGACCGCCTCGGCACGCTCGAGGGCCCTTAAGAGCGACAAAATCAAAAACCCCGGGTTGGACGCGACGCGATCACAAATCTACCCGAAGCTTATCGTAAAAGGGCTGCCATCCGACATGACAGCTGAAAAAATAAACAGCGCGTTAAACGGAGAGACCGTACCCGGGAATAATAATTTCGCGATCGCCAAATACAAGTTCGGTAAAAAAGAATCCGAGCGCACGAACTGGGTAGTGGAGGCCTCCCCGGCAATGCGAGAAGCCCTTCTTGCGCGCCGTAAGGTCTGCATAGACTGGCTGGTTTATCCTATTCAGGATTTCGTAGCGGCATCGCGCTGTTACAATTGCCAACATTTTGGCCATATTTCGCGGAACTGCACCAATAAGGTGGTATGCGGCCATTGTGCGAAGGAAGGCCACGCCTTCGCAGATTGCCCACGAAAAGAACAAAAGCCAGTCTGCGCAAACTGTAAGGCTGCCCGAAGGGATAGGCGGGACCACGCTGCTAACAGCGTAGCCTGCCCCTCCAACCGAATAGCGGTAGAAAGGGCAGTCTCTAGAATTAATTATGGATAAATCCATCGCAAATTATCTGCGGCGCTGGCTCGGTGTATTTGGTTAGTATATATTTTCAGTACGCCTGGTCAGTCGATCAAGGCATTAAACGATTAGAGAAAGTGCTCGCGGCACTTCGCGGAGAGCCAGTTGTAATAGCGGCGGATACTAATGCCAGTTCGCCGCTGTGGGACCCGCAGTGCACGATCAGGCACACACATGATCGCCGTCCCGCGCGTGGGAGGCGATTAGAAAATTTCATCGCGAGGGAGGGACTGGTGGTCTTGAATGACTCTAGGGAGCTCCCAACTTATCGGGGTAATAGCGGGGTCGTGGAGTCGCACATCGACGTCACACTCGACACTCGTGAAGCCGCCGGGCTGATCGAGAATTGGCGGGTGCTCGATGGTGTCACGACCAGCGACCACCGCGCGATCGCGTTCGAGGTCAACTGGACCCAATCAGGCGGGGGCGTCCCGAGCGACCAGGCCTGGGAGCAACTCGGCAGATACACTGTGCGAAAAGCGAAGTGGGAGGTTTTCGATAACTTCCTACTTCAGGAAGTACGATGCAACGCGGTCCTGAATGGCGACGATTCCACGGCGAGCTTGCTCGCTAGGGAAATCGGAGTCGTTCTAACAAAAGCCTGCGATGTGGCAATGAAGCGACGTAAATGGTACGCCAGAGTTTCTCCGGGTTGGACGCAGAAGGTAACCGACCTGAAGAAAGCCGCGTACAGAGCAAGAAGGCTGCATCAGAACAAGGCCGAACTGAAACGCGAATTGACCGAGAGTTGGACGCGAATTGTGAACGAGGCCGGGAAGTCAACTCCGTGGGGGATCCCATACAAGTGTGCCCTTGGCAGACTGAGAGGGGAGAAGCCATTGAGTACCCTGGCGTTCGGGGGTAACTTCACGAGCGACTGGAGGGAGACGGCTGAGCTTATGCTCAAATGTCTAACTCCGGACGACGATCCCGCGATAGAAATACCGGCGCTTATGTCTCCAGGGCAACTACCAGCCCGATGAGACTTAAGAGGGTAGAATTGCGCGAATTGAGGCTGGCACCGACCCGAAGGCGTATCGGCCGATCTGTTTATTGTCCATTCTGGGCAAGATTCTGGAGAGGCTGATACTCTACCGAGCGTCCCACGTCCTGATCGAAAGTCCGAGGGTGGCTGCGTGCCAATTCGGGTTTCGTGCCGGAAGGGGCACAGAAGACGCGATAAACGAGGTGCTCAGAGTCGTTCGAGAGTCTGAAGCAAAATACATTTTAGCGATCGCGTTTGATATCTCCGGGGCGTTCGACAACCTTTGGTGGCCGTCCGTGCTCGAAGAATTGCGCAATCGGGAGTGTCACCCCGACCTATACGAAATTCTGTCCAGCTACCTGTCGGATAGACGGGTGGTGATCGCAGAAAAACATATCATAGTAAACGGGTGACTAAGGGGTGCCCGCAGGGGTCAGTCCTGGGGCCTAGCCTCTGGAATCTCGTTTTTGACGATCTAGTCAATAGAGCACAAAATACGGAGGGTGTATCCCCATTGCGTACGCCGACGACATGCTCGTACTCGTCTCTGGGAATTCCCGGAGAGGAATCGAGGGTGCCACGACTCGGGTCTCGAACTCGGTGCACTCTTGGCGCCAGAGCAAGAAACTAGAGCTCGCAACGGCGAAAACGAGCATGGTGCTGCTAAGGGGGAGTCTGGACAGACGACCAAGCATCAAGCTTGACGGGAAAACAATAAATTCAGCGGATAACATCAAGTACCTCGGCGTAAGGCTCTCGAGTGGACTTAGCGTACGCTCCAATGTTCTCGAGGCTAGCCACAAATCTCGGGAATATTTTCATACAATTACAAACGTTCTTAGGGGTAAGTGGTCGATGCCACACTAATCGCGTATTATTTTGTATAAGGGCGTTATGAGGGCCTGCGCAATGTACGGCACACGCCAGCGCTGAGATCATCAGGGCGCAGAGGATGGTCACCCTTGCGGTGTTGCCCTGCTGTATCCACGAGCGCGCTCCAAGTCCTTATCGGGGATATCCCCTGGGACTTGAGGGCACGAACCGAGAGGGTGGTCAGCCTGCTGGCCAGGAACCTGCCGCCTCACGAGAGTGACTCGGCGCTGGTGCCCACAGAGGAGTGGAACGACGTCTCCGACCTCAAGCGACTCGCGCAGAGGAGAGCCATCCTGGCCATCTGGCAGGAGCGATGCCAGACCAGCCAATCCGGGGTGGTAACCCGCCGGTTCATTCCCGAGGTGTCCACCATCTCAAACCTGCCGGATGTGGAATACACCCTGAGCGCGGTTACCTGCTCACGGGGCATGGGAGCCTGAACTCCTTCCTCTACAAGGTGGGCAATACTCCGGACACCTCTGTGTCGTGGTTTGGAGGAGACTAGCACACATATGCTGGCTGTACGCCGACCTACGGGATCTCCAAGCCATGGGAATCCTGAGGGAGGAGGACGACTGGGACCTCACGGGCGTGATACGTAGTGAGGAGAGCTACGAGGCGTTCGTGAGGTTCGCCGGTGAGGCGATGGCGCGGAGGTCTGCCCAGGTAAAGTAATCTTCTGGGCAGCCCCCTTAGGCAGAGGGGACTGTCTTGGGGGGTGATTCCATGATCACCTCTTAAACCAATCTCCGGGGAGTGACGTCCTCGCCTTCCCTATAGTTCAGTTGGTCGGAACACCGGTGGGATGCCTGTACCCATACCGGCCCCCAAACCCAGGGTATGGGTACCGCGGGGGGTGGCCAAGCCCGGGATCTTGCTACTGCCACCCACTAGGATGGACTCGCGGGGGCAGTGGGTTCACTAGAAAGTTTTCTCCCGACCAGAGGAGACAGAATAACAAGGGCGACGAGCCCTTCTCTGTTAATCATAGATTACAAAATTATAGACCGATTCAGTTGAAATTTTTCAGAAAACTTCTTCAATCCTACGTGAACAAGTTTGTCACTGGAAGTTTTCTCAAACGTAAACTTTGCAACACACTTTTCCCGTCAAAGATACAAACTAAGATTTCTCGCAACCTTAAGTTTGTTATTGAATAAAAATAACAAATTGTTATTTTTAATTACGGACAAAAGCTCGTAGTCTTCATACATAAATCACTAGTTTACTGTGCAAATTTCAATCATTTGGTCGATATTTGACCGAGATACGACGATATATGTTGAAAATTGTATTGATTTCAAAACTATGAAATTTGAGACTTTTTATTTTTTATCTTTAAAAATACTAATGGTTTGGGAAAATGTTATGTTATATACAAAAAATGTTCAGTTTGGCGAGCTCTATAAAGTCATATTTTTTATATTTTATTCTGACACGTTCATTTTTTTTCTTCGCCGGACAATACTTTTCCAGCAGTTCGAGCGCGAGACACATTATAGAATCGCGTGCCACAAATACCCTCACAGAATATTAATATTACTGGAAGGTTACAATAACCTTAAATGTGTAAGGTTGTAACATTACACGGAGATTAACCCATTAACGCCCAAATGCACAGACAATTTACACCAGCTTCAACGCTTATTTCCAATACGAAATAAATTTCGAACAAAGTCAAACTTACCAGATTCTACAATTTTCGGGGTCGCTCTTTCTAGCCTTGAAGAGAAAATTGTATAAAATTCAAAAGTTATCTATGATTTTAACATTTATAATAAAATTTCAGGGTGAATTTCTCACAAATATCAAATTTTCGATGCAATATCGTGCTTTGAATGAGTTAAAATAAATTAGAAACGTGCACTGGATAGTTGTACTTAAAAACTACACTGGTATATATTTTAAATTTTGCGATGTTAAATCCAAAATGGCTACCGCAGCAACGAATTTCTATTTAAAATTCAACCATTTTTTTCTTCGAAACCATACACTTGAGAGAAAAATTTCTAAGGACAATTTTGTTTTAGAATGAGTCTATGAATACTCTCGAATTTTCTCGAAATGTATTGTTACAATTTTTAATTTTTCGAAAATTCGAAAATCATAAATTTTGCAAAATATTACTTGAAAAATCTAAAAAAAATTTATGGCAGTCTTCAACCCATTCTAAGATATTTTTGTTCTGTGCAAATTTTCTCTAAATTGTATACTTTTCCAGCAAAGAAAATTACTAAACTTTTCTAGATAACTAGATCAATAATTTATTTTCTTGAAAACTATAGTCTTTAGAGAAAATTTCCACAGAACAAAAATGTATTAGAATTGGTTGAGGAATGCCCTAAAATTTTTTTCAGATTTTTCAACTGACATTTTACAAAATTTAGGTTTTTCGAATTAAAAAAAAATTTAAATTGTAACAATACATTTCAAAAAAATTTGAGGGTGTTCATTGACTCACTCTAAAACAAAACTTTCCTTAGAAATTGTTTGCTAAATTGTATGGTTTTGAAGAAAAAATTGTTCAACTTTAGATAGAAATTGGTTGTTGCGGTGGCCATTTTGGATTTAACATTGCAAAATTTAAAATATATATCAGTGCAGTTTCTAAGTACAAGTATCGAGTGCACGCTTCTAATATATTTTAGCTCTTTCAAAGCACGACATTGTATTGAAAACTCGATATTTGTAAGAAATGCGCCCTGAAAAAGACTGGTATTTGTTACAATTTTCTCCTCGCCACTCGAAAGAGCGACCCCGAAAATGGTAAGTTTGATTTTTTCGAATGTATTTCATACTGGAAATAAGCGTATAAATTTTCTGTGCAGTTGGGCGTTAATGGGTTAAGAAACCTTCATAGAACTTTATTTTAACCTTATATTAACATGTGAATCATCGACCAAACTTATTACATGGAGGTTACACTGTAATGTTGCATTAATATTAAATAATGTCCCTGTAATATTATTATAACATAGGATGAACTTTTAAAATTCCCTAATAGCAATTGTAACATTAGCTGGAGCTTAGAAAATCTTTAAATAACCTTACGTTACATAACATGATAATAATCGTCCCAATTCCTCCCAGGGACATTATAGGATAAGGTTAATTTAAGGTTTTTTGACATTAGTACAACATCGAACGTTAATTTAACCTTATAAAAGCGATGCAGCCTGGTCAGTCGACAGGTATAAATCTACGCTGATAAATGTAAATTAAGATGATTGAATAGATTTTTCAAAATTTGGATTCTTTACTAGAAGTTCTAGTTACTTTCTGCACCTTCTTAAAAAACACCAAAGTTATTAATCGAGTATGAACGGAGGATTTTTTAGAATAAGTAAAAATCGTCTATTATGCAAAATTTTCCATCAATTACGTTATCTTTTTTTAAGAGATCAAAAATTAATTCTGCAAATAAAAGTATTAATTTCTAATTCGTCGAGAAAACGACGCATTAGTTCTTAATCGGAGGGAAAGTTCCCCCAACAAAAAAAAACGTTGTGGTGAGATCGGCCTCCAGCCGATGTCGGTTTCGCTTCGCTGTCCACACTTCAAGGAACGCCGGCGCTACTTCGTTCGCGGTTCGGCGACACGCTCCTAGCGGCTGCAGCCGGAACTCAAGTGATGGGTTTCCTCGGGGTTTCGACTTTACCGCTGAGTCAACGGGAATCCCCTTAAATTAATATTTAGATATAGTTTTGATTTATATTACTTATTATATTTGTTTTATATTATTTATTATATTATAAAGATACTTTCAAAAGTCGAAAACTAATTTCTAAATGTCAATTTATTGAAAAACACCTTTTGTGTTATTTCAATTTTATCCCTATTTGAGTAGTATCTTTTTTCACCGCGATTTGTCGCTTCCGTATTTATACCCTCTATCATGAATGATTGGAAATAGCATTAAATTAAACTTAATAGTAGATTGTGTGGACATTTCAGTAATGTTATAGAATAACCTTTATTGTAAAGTTAGTGGTACATTATTTTAACATTACACATTAAGGTACATTTCTGGAAAACTTTTATTAACGTTATGACAATGTTTCGTTTTAAGCTTTAACGTTGTAAACTTCCGTTAACATTAACTCAAGGTTCTGTGCTATTAGGGTAATATTATTAATGATTTGTTGGCCAATATCTTCAAAAGTTTTCATTGATTTTACATTGAGTCCCTGTATGTTTGCCATTGAATCTACAATGTATATACGATTTTCTGTCCATATTTGTTCTTTAATCACGTCGTTTTCAACAAATTTTTCTATACCATGTAGAAGATCAGCTTTTGTAGTGAACTGTCTTGAACCATCTTCTTTAAATAAAGCAGGCGGTGTTTCAGTGACCGGTACGCGTAGTAAAACGGCAAGGTTAACATCGGATCGGATTTCAGTAAGTGCCTTTTGATACACTAATTCCGACGATATGTTTTCTTTTTTACGTTCACCTCCTGTGTTAGCTGATAATTTTTCCATATTTGCAAAGTTTGCAACCTTGATTTTTTCAGAGGCTCATAAAAATTAACTTCCTTTTCGCTAGTTTTTTCCAACCTATTATCTAAAAATTCGTTCATCATTACATATCCAGTATCCAACGCAGTTCCAAATGGCGGACCCAATATGGAGGACAAAAATGTTAAGAATTCCAACTAAGGCCATGAAAATGGCTACCCATAAGTTGTCGGGTGCGCTGAACACGAATCTGATGTTTGTTTCCAAAAATTGAAAATCGCGGACCCAATATGGCGGACAACAATTTTAACTGGAGCTAAGGCCATGAAAATGGCTCCATGTAAGTTTTCGGGCGCGCTGAACACGAATCCGACGTTCATTTTTAATAATTCAAAATGGAGCATCCAATATGGCCGACCAAAATTTTGAAAAATTCTGTTGTATGAAATTATGTGCACGGTTTTAATAATAGTTGAAACTTGATGTAACTAACCCGAAATAACGAGGTGAATAAAACTTTACACTCAAAATTTCTAACCCGAAATAACGCAGATAACGTCAGTCTCTGAAATCGTACTATACTAGTACTACATTATGATACTACTATCAAAGTGTTTTTCTCTGAGAAGGTAACCTTTTAAACGATTAATCGTTTTCTAAAAGGGTCGCAGGCGAGCGTGAGGTTCAAACGCAGGAAACTCAGGTTCAAAAATAAAACTTTTTCACACATGTTTTTTACAATATTTTATATAACGGATGTGAAAAAACCGCGCATATTATTGATTTATCTCACTACTTTAATAGCACATTTATACTTTGGATGTAAATACCATCGTACTTAGGAATATCGCGTAACTCCTACTTAAACATTGATGTAATTCTTTATTACACTTTATTAAATTTTATGTTATTTAAGGGGTCCGGGTACAAAATTAGCTATATGAAGCAGGCGTTCAAAAAATCCCAAAAAATTATTTCTTTAGTCATTTTTGACGAGCAATTCAATGATGATAAAATAAAAATTGTAAAAAATTTTTTTGACCCAAAAAAAATTTTGTTTTCGAAAGAAATGAAATTTTTTAAAATCCATGCCTAATTATTTAGAAAATATGTTTTTTTTGTTCATCACATTTTTTTTTTTAATTTTTAAATCAATTTAGCGAATTTTAATAGCTTTTTTCCGAAAACAAATTTCTTTTTTGTGCTAAAATTTATGGGCCAAAAAAATTATTTCTTTAGTAACTTTGGATGTGGAATTCAGTGGTGCTTGAATGAAATATGTAAAAAAATTTTTTGACACAAATGATATTTGTGCATCAGAAAAAAATTTTTTTTCAATAAAAGTGGAATTTTTGAAAATCCATACGTAGTTATTTAGAAAATATGTTTTTATTCTTACTTAAAAATCCTTCGAATTTTTAAATTAATTTAGAAAAATGTAATAGCATTTTTTTGAACAAACAATGTTTTTGTTCTCTATAAAATTTATGGGTTAAAAAATTGGTTTACACTGTTTATTCTAGCACTACTGAATTCCTCATAAAAAATGACTAAAGAAATAATGTTTTCAAAGTTTTTAAAGGTGTATTTCATAGAGCTGATTCAGTTCCCAAAAATCCAATAATTCATGGAGGCGGCGAGGAATAATTTAAAACACATCACCAGGAATTGACGACGGCTCTCCGTTCGTCCTACGAAAGACAAGGCTGCTGGTCCTCTCCCTCGTAGTCGCGAGGGAGTTCGACATCCATCCCGGGTTCACCAGGTGACAGCAGCCTAATTCATAATCACCAGACGGATGAAGGACCCAAACAAGAGGAACGACGCCATGAAGAAAGAAAACGAAAAACGTAAGCCTCTTTCTTTCCGTTCCGTGTAACAATAATAATGAATGTGCCCATTTAACTTATTATATACGTTAACTTATTTATATTTATTGATTTATGTGTATGTATCTGTATGAATGTATGTATTGAATGTGTGTCCGCGTTAAACTAATTTATTTTATCGCGTTAACTTATTCCGTCGTTGACGACATGATAATTTTATATACTGACTCACACAACTTACCAACGACTCGACCACATGTTTTATAATTATGACTCTTATTTTATTTATATTTGCAATTGACTACGAGTATGTTTGGTATGTGTGTGATCTATTGATTTTAATGACGACTTCAATTATGTGTGGAATTCAAAGTTTCAATATATTTTAATTGAATGACTAAAGATAACAATGACTTTTCATTTCAGCACCTAACGATTCCAATCTATGATTTATTTATTTATTTATAATGATTGACTATAATTTGACATATATTTATTTTTATGTTTGGACGATTCGGAAAGGTTTTAATATATAGACTCCGATTTGTTACAACCCTCCCCTTAATTACCTTTTAATTCTTTTCGTATATTCCATACTTAAAGTTTTTTTTCTATACGATATGCGGATAACATGCTCGAAATATTTTATCTCAGTCTGAAATAGACCTAATCCTAATTTTAACGCTGATGCATTTGGCGTGAAAGCTAGTGACATATTACGAAATTGGTGTGTTGTCTTCAGACAAATTGGACTTCGACTTGTTGCTAGATTTCCCACAATGCAATTGACGCACTTACCATCTAACAGTGTTTCATAAACTTGTAACGTACGAGCCGTAATACGTACGTTTTAAACACCCGATATATTTATAATATTTTTTAGAAGTCTTCTAAAATCTCAAAAAAAAGTTTGGAAAAGTGAAACATACGTTTCCTTTTAACACAGCTGCAAATCATAACTTATTTAAATGAGCTAACGAAAATGTGAGAATGACAATTTGGGGACTGTAGGTTTCTCTCGGAAAACGATCATAAAAATTATCTCATATTAGATAAGCTGGCCCAAGTGTGAGAACGCTTTAGGACCACGTCCTTGCTCTCATTCTCATACATGCAATCTGGCGGAAAAACCGTCACCAAATTTATCTAAATTTAAACACCAAGGAAATCCTCTTAATCTCATGTTCTAGAAGTTTCTTCTTGAAAATATTTTAAATTTACATATTTTATTAAGTTACAAAAGAATCATCCTTATTCATTTAAACTCAATTGTTAAATGTACCTACTGTTAAAAATTGCTTATTCAAAGATTAAAAAATTATAGTTAATATAAAAATATTGATAATAATGGATGCTTCTCTTGTAAAACTTTTATTATTAATTAAATTTAAGCCATATCATTTAAGATTTATATAGATCCTCGTCATTTAATATCCGAACTATATTTTAACTGTTAAATCAAAACACAGCTTTCCCTTAACTATTACAACAATATCTTCTTCGTTATTAATAGCTATTGCAGAAACCGTCTTCAATTACATTTCAAAATATCTATTACCATAGGCGAATATTAATATTAAATAACATTTAAGTTTGTTTAGTTTATAATTAGCGTATTCAATCGCACTTATAAATGCCTGTTTTAAATTATGTAACACTTATTAATATTAATGATACACTTGGAAATAATGTTGATAACCACTTTAAAATTAATTTTCGTAAATAATATTATTTCGTTATACTCTTTTTGTTTAAATCCAATGTTCATTAATATCGATAACTGATTTAGAAACAAGGCTTTTACTATTTGTGCGTTAATTAATTCTGTATATGATATTAATATTGTTAATAATATAAAATTGTATTTGTCTTGCCTCGGCGACAGCTCGCTTGTATCGCCCCTCCCTCTCGCCGTTTTTCCGAAGATCTTTGCACTCATCCACCTCAAGAAAGCTCCCTATTGGCCCTTACACATGGGTCCAAGTTCCGCCCCAGACACTACTCGTGTCTCTATAAAAAGAGACATATAAAAAATAAAAAAATAAAAAAAATATATATTAAAAAAAAATAAAAATAAAATTTTAAAAAATTAAAAAAAAAATAAAACAAAAATTAACACAAAAAAAAACATAAAAAAAAATAAAATGGGAATTGTTTGCCACGTCGTACTTCAAAAATTTAATATATGCAGTAATATTCGGATTACTTAAAAGATCGAATAATTCTGAAGCCGTACTTTTTAATTCTTTTGTATTGCTTTTCTCGAAAGTTCCTAAACGAAAAAAATCGGTCAAAGGTGCTCAGTTATCCAGCAACCGTACAACACACTGATGCAAACACAGCCATCGCGTAGCAGATACTTTTAATAATCGGTTGTTTTTCACCTCATGAAAGTTTTGCCAGACCTTAGTCATGGCAGCGGTAACCCCATCCATGCCGGGGGCCTTGCCCGCCCTCAGAGCGCGGGCCACCGTACTCAGTTCTAACCAGGTGAACCTCGGTGAACCCGCACCCTGGTCTGTGTCCTCCTCGTGCCCCCGGGTCTCTTCCGCCTCTTCGGGATTCCCAGGGACGAATGCATCGAAGAGGACCTCGGCTGTTTCCCTCCAGCCGGTGGTCAGTGTACCGCCCGCTTTGCGAACGGCAAACATACAACGAACACACTGGTCCCTTCTCCTGCAGCTACACCTCATCAGGCGGTACACCTTGCCCCAGGGGTCCCTGTTGCCTTCCACTGACACATAATTGTGCCAGTGGTCGGTCTTTGCCTTGAGCAACAGGGCGTTATACTCCCTCTTCTGGGCAAGGTACACCCGCCGTCGATGTTCTTCGTCCGCGCCCCCGAAGGTCCTGCTGGCTTGCCAGCGAATCCTGGCAGCACGCATGCTGCTTCTGGCAGTCCGCAATTCGCCGAGCCACCACTTGACCTTCTTGGGCGCAGCCGAGGCAGCGTCCTGCAGAGGGAGGGCTACACCCTGAGCCCCATCTCCATGGCCTCCCTCCGCAGGACGTTCCCGAAGGCGGGGGCATCCTCCCTAGTTAGGGAGCTGGCAGGGCCATGGCCAATCCCGGGCTTGCGGCGCGAGCTTTCGATGTTGATGAGGTTGTGGTCGCTCTGCGTCGCACCCGGCTCGATGGTCCAGCGCGTAGCCCTCCTCCCCAGGTTCATACCCTGGGTGACATCAATGTCGGTGGAGCCATTCCGACCGACATACCTAAAGTACTGGGAGGGCTCGTTGACGACCACGAAGTCCATGGCCGTAACGAACTCCTCCAGCACGTCACCCCGGGTATGGTTTTCATGCCCCCGGAGCCTGTTTTTGGAATACCAACGGGGCGATGACGCATTGACATCGGCCCCGATTAGCACGGGTATACCCCTCAGCAGAGAGAGTATGGAGGAGTCCTCGCCGCGCCCTGTATGCGTTGGTGGCATATACAGGGACACAACGCATAGGGTACCGAAGGGCCCCTCCAGCCGCACACAGACCCCAGGGTCATCCTCAGCCAATCGGATGCGGAAGGCGTCTATCCTGCCATCAGCAATGGCGATGGCAGAGCCTCCGTCCCGACTGGTGAAGACCCCGGTGCCTATGGGGAAGCCAGTGGCCTCCCCATTCTTCTTGGCCCTGTACGGCTCTTGGAGAAGGGCCACCGATACCCCGTCCTCCCTGATCTTCTGACTCAGGGATGCAGCTACGTATGCCGATCGCATACAATTAAGCTGCACCACCTGAAGTGCAGAAGTCTCCACCGGGGCCGCCATACTTGTGCTGGGGGCTTCAGCCATTGCGTGGGCCCCGTGGTATGGCCTCCTCCCTGGCCCTGGGGTTGGCGTTTAGTGGGCGCCACCCTATTCTACCCCTAAATATGGTGCACGCCCCGTCTGCCATGTGATGGGCCGCTCCCGCCCCGCTAGCTGCGCACCTAGCGGGGATCACCTACGCGCACGCGTATCGTATACTATTTTTTTTAACGTGTGAGCTAAGTGCTCACTTAGCACACTAAGTAAATACTTAGCGCACGGTGCACGAATGTTCTACTTTGCACGCGGAAAACAGTGTGCTAAGTGAGCACTTAGCGCACGGAGTTAAAAAAAATACATGTAGCGTTACCCAGGAATAACGACGTGGACGTAGTATTTTTTTGTTCCCTTTGGGGTGCTTGTTTTACGTGAGTCCCCTTGCCTCTCACTGTTCACTTACTTGAGTAAGTGATCGAAATGTTGACCTTCCACTTCAATGCATTTATTTATTCTTTCTTCAAATGACTTTATACAGGATAGTATCATATCTGCAGTATATGCATTCTAACATGTTTTCACGAGTCGTTGGTACTTGTTCATAAACCTTACATTTTAGGTAACCCCAAAGGAAGAAATCCGGAGATGTTAAATCAGGTGACCTCGCCGGCCAATTAATGGGGCCACCTCTACCAATCCACCGACCATTGTAATCACGGTCTAGTAATTCCCTTGCTACTCTTGAAAAATGTGCTGGGCAACTATCATGCTGAAACCACATTGTCCATCGGACGTCCATAGCAATATCGTCAAGTAGTAATGGTAGTTCTTGTTCTAGGAAATCTCGATAATTTGTTCCATTCAAATTACCTTCAATGAAATAAGGACCAATGAATTTATTTCCTATGATTCCACACCAAACGTTCACCGACCAAGGACATTGATGATTAACTTGTCGTAACCAATGGGGATTTTCTACGCTCCAATAATGCATGTTATGCCTATTGACGCCACCATGGTTCGTGAATGTAGATTCATCTGAAAATAATACATTAACAAAGAAATTGTGGTTCGTTTGCATTTTTTGAAGTGCCCATTCACAAAACACCACTCAGTTATGAAAATCATCGCCATGCAGTTCCTGATGCACTGAAATGTAATATGGGTGAAACTTATGACGATGCAATATTCTTTGAATACTATCTCTGGAAATGCCGGAATCGCGATGTAATTGTCGTGTGCTTACATGTGGATTTTGGTGAATAGCTGCTGCTAGTACAGCTACTTCGTTAGCTTCTCCTGTAACTGTTAATTTTCGCTTCCTTTTTTTCATTTCTACGCTGCCATCGGAATGAAAGGCATTCACAACTTTGTAAAAAAAAGAAAGCGAGCGAGCATTATCTGGAAAACGCTCAGCATACAACGCAACAGCATAGTCAATATTCCTCCTACATTCACCACAAACAAGAATCATTTCGATTTTTTCGGGAATTGTAGCAGAATTCATTTTTAACTTGCAATTCTATTTAAGCAATGAAGGGTAGACAAAAAATAGTCACGTAAACTGAAAGTTGCTATTCAAAAAGTAAAGTGGCCTCCGACCGAATTACTACCAATACAATGGACTTCAAAAACAGTCTTACATTGAAAAACCGTGAATATTAAATTTTAATATGGAGATTAGAAAGTTGCGATATCCATTTACTTCCCTTTAGGAAAGTAGAGAAAAATGAAGGTGAACTGGTTACGTGCGACTCAACTTATTTTATATAAAATGATATGCTACTTTATTTTCGAGTTATGTCGCCCCCTAGCGTTATCTAACAGAACCGGCGCCGGTGATGGCCGAAATGCAAGCGATGTACATGTATGAAACCACGTGAGTTCACTCGGGGTCCGATAGATGGCCACGAAATCCCCAAACGAAGTCGCACTTTCGTTTTGTTTAATAGAAGCTGGTTTGACCATCAATGCTCAGCTTATATATTCTCGTTTCGCAAAAAACTTACACAGAGATAATGAATGAGCTGAGTGAAGGGACATCACGCGTTTTTTAATGGGTTGCGTGATGTCCTCTTTAATTACTTCGACCCAGACCATAGGTCTCGCGAAGTATTGAATTTGGTCAGTTCCCGCCGAAAAAGTACCCTATAGTTTTTTATCAAATGTCGACGTTTCAGGCCCTAAGGAACCCAAAGCAACAATTGGTGTCCGTTAGGTTGGACGTCCGTCCGTCCGTGTCCATTTTGTATACGCGATATCTCGCGACTGGCAGGACGAATTCAAAAAGTACAAACGGATTTGGGTTTCTCTTGGCCAAACTTAGATCTGATTAGTTTTTGGAGACAATGCATACTAGATTATGGGGAGGTTTAACAAAAAAACGCTCAAAAAACACGTTTTTCCATTTTTTAACAAAAAATACAAATCGTACAAAAAAATGTTTCAAACAAAAAATATAGAACATCGAATTCTCTACAAAAAAGGTTGTATTCATTTCTTCGTAAAATCAACGATAATGCCGTAAAAAGCAAATTAACATGAAATTAACATAAATTGTACAAACGCATATAGAATGCATATGTATGTATATCATATACATTACATGAAAAACAGAGCCACAGAGGAAGCAGGGGAGTGAGGCGGGTATGGGCCCCCGACCTGTCAAAAACTCGGCTAAACCGCGTTTTTTTAAGCATCAGTGTGAACAAGACGTCCTCATTTATCAGTGCTTCGGCTGACCTGCGGTCGGGGTCGAAGTTTTGAAAATGCTCGTTTTCAATTCTAATATAGGGTAAATATGCCAATGAATGGACGACTAACAATGAATGGACGATTTTCTACATATTTCTATTTCTTATGAATGTATGATGCACAACATGCAACAAAATACATATTTTTATGTTCTTTGAACATTCAAAACAATATTTACAGTACTATTGATCTTCCAGTGTTTATTATTTTGTAAAATCAAAGCCAAGTTTTAAAGTCATCCAACAATATTACTACTTCGGCTCGTCTGCGGTCGGGGGCGAAGTTCTGAAAATGCTCATTTACATATTTTTGATACATTTTAGAAACAATGGATTATTATAATATATCACACTATGTTAGAACTCCTCCTCCCATCTCCCCCCTTAATTCCGAACTATGCTGCAAAGGGAGTGTTCTTATAATTTATTCCTGTTTTTATGGATGCCTTATTAATACTTCGGCTCGTCTGCAGTCGGGGGCGAAGTTGTGAAAATGCTTATTTTCAAATTTTATTCATTGCAGAAACAAAACATTATTGCACTATATTAAAATATGTTCGAACTACCCCCCCCCCCCCCCCAACCGCCATTAATTCCTAACTATGCTGCAAAGGGAATATTCTCATAAACGAACATGTATTGTAGGCACCCAGTCTGTAGGCACCCGGGTCGGAGGCACCCTAGTTTTCACTCGAATTTTTATACAGTACATTCAAAACAACATTTCGAAGTAAAATACGTATGGAATTTTTGATACGTTGCTTTGCCGATTTTATATTGCCAAAATACGTCACTTTTTTTAGGTAAAAAATGAACACTTATTTAAATGGTCCGCAACTAATCAAATATCAATATTTCGAAAATTCCGTACGTATTTTACTAGATATACCATTGGAGATCATTAAGAATTTTTTTTTATTTGTTCTAGGTGCGAATTTCCACCGGCTACACCGCTTGCCGCGGACCCTTTTTTTAAACAGTGCATCGGTAATATGATCGCCATTCCGCTACAGTCGAGCCTCCGTATTATGGACTTCCCTCTTATGGACTATCTGTTTTATGGACTTTTTTCTCCCCCAATTATGGACTTTTCCCTCTGTCGCTGTTTATCGCCTTCCCCCACTTTTGTGCTTACACACTTATACATACATACAATACATATGTACATGTGCCGCCTTTCACTCGTACTTGTAGCGAAAGGCGACGAAGTAGGGGAAGCGCTCTCTCCCCTTCATTGACCATATTCGGGATCGGAGCATTCCCGACGAGTTCATGATACGGAGGCTCGACTGTATTTTGTGATATTTTCTAATCAAAAAAAATGTAGACGTATTTCTATATATGATAATGATTTTCTGTAAATATGAATACTTAATTTAATTGCCTTCCATTAAAAAAAATTCTCAAAAAAAAGAGTTATTTTTTTGGCCATTACAGTGGTGTAACCCCTTCATATAATAATTATGAAATTGAGAATTTCGGACATATCAATAAGTTAAAAATATTTTTGAAAATTAAATTAATAAAATAATTTGTTATAAATAATGATTCTTTCAGTTAAGGTTAGAACTGATGTAGTTTTAAAAAAATAATTCAAAGCCATAAATAATAATATTCAATGGAATAAATTTTGGGAGAAATAAATTACGGTATTTTTTCATTTGCATTAATGTAACATTTGTCAAACCGAATGAAGAAAACCTAAACATATATTAAATTGTCTGATAAATAATTTTTATATGCACACTCTTTATTATCCAAATAATTAAAAAAAAAAGTCCCGTACTGGGCATGAACACCAAAAAACAGCGCAACATTCCAGCACTTTAACCATTAGACTACCAAGCATTACGAAAATATATGTTGTATATGAACATCGGCAGAAGAAATTTGTTTTATATACATTAAATGAAAAAATAACCAACATTAATAAGAAAAATAAGAATGCAATTAATATGTAGTATTGAAAATTACAAATAATTGAATAATTCGTTATTTTGTAAAAGTTGATTGTTTTGGATACGAATTCTCCGCGAATAATCAATTCTGGTAGGGCCGTTTCGCTGTCTACACTTCAAGGAGCGCGGGCACTACTTCGTTCGCGGATCAGCGACACGCTCCTAGCGATTGCGGCCAGAACTGACGTGCTGGGATTCCCCGGGGATTCGACTTCACCGCTGAGTCGACTGGAATTCCCTTAAATTAATATGTATACGAGCTTTATAGCTTCACTCGCTAACGCTCGCTCGGGACATCCGAGTCACTGACTGCTTATTTCTTTTCTTTTTATATATATTTATTAGGGTGTATCGAATTTTCTAGAATGTTAATGGCTGGTGGTAAATTGATAGTTTTTATATCTAGCATCCGCGCAATTGCCTCAAAACCCCTATTTTTGGGGTGTTTTTATTTTCTTTATTTACTAATCGTTTCGTCAATTTATTTTTAAATATTTTTTTTTAATTGGAAGTTATGCCCAGACTATATATCTACAAAACCCATGTGATAAATTTTTTTGTTTTAATTACACGGTGTTTTTATGTAGAAGTTATATATAATAAAAATATTAATAAGGGTTCGGCTTTGTCCTACAAAGTTGGTTGCTGTTGATTTTCCTCGACGTTTCGAACGACTTGCGTTCATTTTCAAGAGGTTACTTTTTTTGTTTTAATTACTAGAGCCCGTGAAAAATCGCTAAATACGTCATTTTGGATAAAAAATGTCTCTTGATTTTTTCGTAAAATGCACATTTTCGGTGATAAAAATTTCCAAAGTTCACAAAAATCTTTTTTTTACAAGTTTGGTAATTTTTATCTCCGAAAGTATGCATTTTACGAAAAATTCACAAGAGGCATTTTTCATCCAGAATGATACAAAGAATTTACATAAATTTTGTTGGATCAAAAAATTCAAATTTTTAAAAATTTTTCCAAAAATGACCGTATTTAGCGATTTTTCACGGGCTCCAGTAATTAAAAAAAAAAAAATTTATTACATGGGTTTTATAGATATATAGTCTGGGCATAACGGTCCCAGTACACTTAATCGTATTCTATTTCATCGTACCCCACTTCATAGCCTTCCGTTTCATCGTCTGGACACTTCATCGTCTGGACACTTCATCGTCTTGGACACTTCATCGTCTGGGACATTTCATCGTCCAGGACACTTGTTCGTCCGGGGCTCATCGTCATCGGGGACACTTCATAGTTTCGTATGTTATTAGCTATTCTACGTGCACCAGGTCTTCAGGGTCGCCGATTACTGGCTAGGTGGTGGGATCCGTAGAATTTTATGTTATTAGCTATTCTGCGTGTACTGGGTGTATAGGGTTGCCCATTATGTGGTCTAGGTAGTGCGATCCGTAATTTTTTATGTTATTAGCTCAAATACTTGCATCAGGTGTTCAGAGTCGCCGATTACGGGGTCTAGGTAGTGAGCTCCATAGCTTTTTATGTTATTAGCTCTAATACGAGCACCAGGTGTTCGGGGTCGCCGATTACGGGATCTAGGTAGTGCGCTCCGTAGCTTTTTATGTTATTCGCAGGCATATATGGACTCGTAGAGCTTGAATCCACCGTTGTCCCTATGTCATGGGGAAACTATGCCCCCTAGACCCCATTCTTGTACTAATTGAACCTAACTAACCCCCTCAGGGTGTTGTAAGGTTTGCGACGCCACGTGCGACTCGGGGAGCTTCCCGGGTAAACGAAAACGAATTGAAAATTAAAAATATCAGTTTAAATGTATTCATTTTAGTAATTTTAGTACATTTTTAGCCTCTAGAATTTATTTTAATCGTTTTCGTTTGCTGGGTAGTTCTGTTTACACGAAACTGTAATGCGGACAACAGCGCCACCGCAAGTTGACGAGAAACCCATATTACAGTGGGCTTGTAATTTTACATTTTTTTTTACACATTCTATGTAAAATTACCACGAATATCACTGGTATTTTTATTTCCACCTGTTACGCTGTAAATTTACATTTCCGTTGTAAATTTTACATGTTTTTGGTAAATTTCCTTGCGTTTTCGTTGGTTATTTACGCGAAAAATGTAATTTTACAACGAAATTAATAGGATATGTCATCAAAATTGTCTCAAAATCTCGGAAATGTAATTTTACTTTCACTTTTCTGGGTGTACGGATGGATACGGAATACGGATACTCGGGGGCGTTCGATTGAATACGTACACCAATCGTATCCCAATCGTATACCGCATCCGAATGGATACACTGGGTATGCGGGATACGGTATACGATTGGGATACGTTTAAGATACGATTGGTATACGTATCCACCTAAATCGAACACTCCCAATCAATACCTAACTCTCATTGTAAATCATAAGATCAAATCATACTTTATTCTTATAATGAATGTTATTTGATATTCATTTTTTTTGCTTTCATGTTTCAGCCTTATATCGATATACTTCTGTATAATCAAAGTAATTAATTGTGTTCGATGATCCATGAAAGGTTCTTGGTCTAAATGATGATTCTCATCATCTAAAATGCGATTTGGATGACTATGCAACACATCTTTTATTAATATTTTATTAATATTTGTAGCAAATAAATTATTTCTTGAACGTATTGCTTTTTCTGCACATGTACATATATAATTTACATCGTCTGATGCAAACTGCAAACCTCCTCTATTTTTTAATGTTATTAATCTTGATTTAAAATTACTACAAGATCCATCTAAAATATCGCAGCATATTTGACAGTGAATTTTTTGCTTTAAACTGCGTACAATTGCACCAGCTGTATATTTTATTATCTCTTCTGCATATTCTGAAGTACACCAATTACTTTCAGCCAGAGTGTAGTTATGTTCAAAAATATAATAATTATCCTTCTGTAGTAATGCACGTACTTCTTTAAGATTCAATTTATCTTCAGATATTGTTGTTCGCACTTTGAAATGGTCAGCTTTCATACCAACATTAAAATCAGCATTTGATTCTAAATTATCATTGTCATCATTTGTAAGTGAATTTGTAATGTTGCTATCACATTCACCACAGTTTTCCTCTGATATAAGCAGAGTATTATCAAGGGTTTGCAGAAGGGGAAACTGAGACATTTAATTTATTCAGTAGCAATTTTTTATAGGCGGACATGTATTGAGTCGTTGTGGGGTTATTGTTATGTCCGTTCATTCTTCGAATCGATGAAAAAAACATTTCAACGTGGTCTTGTGATATTTTGTAAGATAAAAAATATTCAACAATCTTATTTTCTATTAAATATTTGGATAGATTGAACAAATTTGTTAAACTAATAATAAAACCAACAAAACCTGTCTTTACAGACTCGCAATCTGTGACTGACTTATACAAGGTTTCAGGTTCGGTTTTCATTGATTGCTGCTCTTTCAATTTTTTATTCGATACAGATCTCTAAATTATCAATATATGAAATAAATACATCTACTTTTTCTTTCACAGAAGGCAACAAATCCGCTGTTATACCCCTTCGACTAGTTGTCTTGCAATACTTATTGCGAACATTTAACAAATCAAACATATCATTTATCATTTTGCAAAATGTTGCAGTTGACAAAGAATTTTTAAAATTTGCATCTTCTAAGGTAAATTCATTAAACCTCAAAGCTATGGAACTACTATTGCTCAGTACTTGAGCAGCTAAAAAAAAATTTCATTTTTTCTTTGTAAAAATTTACATGTCTATTTGTAATTTTACTCGCGCAGTGTAATTTTTCTGTCTGTTGTTTTTCATTCAATTTTTTAATAAAATACCACTGAATGTACTCATTTTTATTGTAAATCAATGGACCTTTGGTGGCAAAATAATTTCTGACGAGTTTAAGACAATGACATGGGTCATAAAAGATATAGACCGGCTTAGAAGTTACTGGATGTTCGAAATAAGGTTTAAAATTTATTTTGTCACTGTAATTTAAATTTGCTCCTAATTGTTTACAGGCAGTCTTGTGAGCTTTATCACCGTCAAATGAAACTGCATGAACATCAATTTTTTTTCATGCAATTCAATCAACAATTCTTTTAATAAAATCGATTTTTCGGTACCATTTAATGAATGAATGAAATAATATGCTACTGGAGCTTTGAATCCCCCGTTAATATTCACCAACATAAAAACTATCGCTTTACTAGCTATTTTCTCTTCCTCTTTGTTTGTTTCTTTTAATATCTGACCACCCAAATCAACAAAACCTTTCCATGTGTGGGTATTTTTATCCCATTGTCTGTGCTGCTTTATATGCATTTCATCGAAAGTTATGTTGGATACCATTTTTTTTCCTGCTTTTAATTCTTTGAGAACAATCGTAGATACTTTTTCTATCATTTCTTTTGAAATACCGGGTTTATACTGTTTCGAAGGAATCCAGCTATTCAGGGTTTGAGCAGAGGGCAAACATTTAAGAAAACTACGTCGGACAACTTCATACGCAGCTGGTGAATGAAACTGAAGTGTTCTAGCGAAGGTTTTCAGATTAGCTGGGAAAGAAACGGTTGGTTTTCGTGATTTCATGCGGTTAATGAGTTCTTGGACATGTGGTGGTAAATCCTACAAAATATGGACAAACATTGTAGTAATTTTTTATTGTAAAAATAAAAATATTGTAAATATTACATAATATCGTAATAAAAAATCATGACATAATCATTACGATGATTCAAATTTGTAAATATTATGAAACAAATAACTTTGTATATAAATTGTAAATAAATGTATATAAATTAATTAACTGTCGTTGTTGTAACAAAAAGTAACCTTTAAATAATGAGCAGCACTAAAACTAGATGTCTTTTCCAACTCCTGAATGACGTCTTTCAAATTACGTATTCTCTTCTGTTTTCGATGATTTTTATTATGGGCAGCCGAGGTTTTCCTTCGTTTGTAAGTAAGATATCGAAGAAATCTATTCCACGCTTCTTCCGAAACAAAGTCAGTTCGGTTAATATATTCAGTTTTGAATCCATCCATAAATCGAATTCGTTTTCTTGGATTACTGATTGGAGAACAATTTTTCCTAAAACACAGGATAATTATGTCAATTTTTGTGTACGTAATAGAAATGTATAAATTGTCAATTCAAAACCAACATGATTGTAAATATAATTTTTAATTTTTTTTTACAATATTTTATAGACCAATATAAATCACATCACACTCAACACAAAAAAATAGATGCAGAATTTATAAGTTAAAATTTTTGTTTGATAAATTACTTATATATCAGGTAAGAGTTTATTTTAGTGTTGAAAATAAAACCAAAACAATATCTTAAGAAATGAGAACAAAACATGTATATCATGCTACTTGCATCCATTATTTATGCAATATTATAAAATTTATTACCTTTTTTTATTGTTTGTTGAGTCGTTGCATATATAACCGCCATCATGTTCATCTGCTGCGTTCAAATCCTTGCCTTCTTTCGATGTTGAATCTTTTTTGGCATTGACGTCTAAAACCACAGGCTTATCAAAATGTTGGCTATTAGATTATTCAATCTCCTCTTGAAGTCTTGATTCCGGTATTAGTTGCACTATTTCAGCCATTTCCATTTGTTCCACAGCTTTGGGTTCAATTATTTGCAATGAACTTATATCAGTGCTTGGAATTGCTGTGGAACATAAGTGTTACGGATAGAATCGATGTTTTATCGACTGCGGTACCCGGCGTAGGTTTTTTCCCACAAAGGTGGTTTTCCCTACGCCATTGCACACCCGCATGGGGGTACCTCTTAAAATGAAGCTGGCCTGTTAGGTTATTATGTAAAAGGCCCTTCGAAATGGTGACGATCTCGATACAATTATTTGTAATTCGAATAGTATGATATCGATGTATAATATGACGTAGTCTATTTATATGTTCGAGAGTTTGAAAAATCGAACCAAAATGTGAAAAAGTGACGATCGGGTGGGGAGAGAACGTTCCGGAACGCGAGAGGGTTATGAAGTTCGCGTCGCGATCGGATCGTCACCGGTTGATCGCAATAAATAATTAATAGTTTCTTGTGGCCGATCAAATCGTGTGTATTATTAAAAAGCCCTTCCACCAGTCGTTTACAATAAGCGTTTCCTATACGATATTTCATTTGAATTTCTTGTGAATGATTGATCGTTACAGTGGTGACTGCAGATGTAAGATGTCTTGTAATTTGGAGTTTTACATAATTAAAGGCATCTATCCATTTCTGTCGCATTAATTCATCTTTAGGAAACCTACATGTTTAACATTAAGTATTTTATGAGAAAATATTTATATAAACAAACATATCAATATTTGAAATTTATTAACCAAGGAACTAAGTTTAAGAATAAACTTACGTGTGAAAACTACACTCCGAAAAAGGGTTTGGTTCCTTCTTGCACACTATACACTTTTTAACCATTTTTATAGCTGATTGCTAATACATAACAATTTTTTATTCTTTTAATGTTTAAAAAATTATGTATCATTTACACGTTAAGAAGTCTCTCCCACAAATATATCAAGAATCAAGTCATGTACAGGTCATGTACAGGTGCGACTGTATAGTTACGCTTTGCGCATGCGCGATAGAACAAGTACAAACAGGGCCCATACAATCAGTTTTCTCTTTTCATCTCTCTATCGCGATTTCAGCTCACTGACGCACTCTATTCTTATATCTCTATGAAAAGAACTTATGCGCCCATAGGTGATTACCGCGCCCGAGGGGCTGGCGAAGACTACACCTGGGGGTAGGGGGTCGAAACGTTGAAATTTGATGAAAAACTATAGGGTAATTTTTTTGCCGAGGTGACGAAATTCAATACTTTTTCAGACAATAGTCATAAGCATTTTAAACCAGTTTTTATGGAATTATCGTTGACTTTAGGAAGAAAATGCATATAACCTTTTTTGTAGAGAATTTCATGCTCTACCTTTTTTGTTTGAAACATTTTTTAATAAAATTTGTATTTTTACAAAATAAATGCAAGAAACTACGAAGAGACGTAATTGGGGCAAATGTTTTTTAGTAATGGACGGATGCATCTGCAGCAAAATCTAATTAGATCTAAGTTATGCCAAGACGTGTATTTAAAAAAAAAATTTATGTCATTACGCTTATCCATACGCGAGTTATCGCGCGACAAAAAAACGGGACGTACGGACATACGTACGTAGAAGATCACGGACACAAATTTTTGTATAGTTGATTTGGGCTCCTTAGGGTCTGAATCGTCGACATTTGATGAAAAACTGTAGGGTAATTTTTATGCCCGATGTGACCAAATTCAATACTTCGTCCAGACCTAAGGTCTGGGTCGAAGTAATTTACAGTTCATATGTATTGTAGTTCACTGTTACTTTTATGAAAAGTAAATGGCACCTTTTAAGAATTGCAAACAAATTTATAGATAATTTTCTTTTACTAAAATATTTTTTAACTTACTTGCGACCGAGTGAGTTTGGATAAACTCTGCCGCTAGAAAGTAGTTCAAAATAAATGAAGAAGGTTATTAATTAAATAGCAGGTTATAGAACCTGTAATGTAACCTGTACCTTAACTTGCTATTATTTAATTCTCTATTTATTTTAAAATACTTCGTAGGGACAGAATTTATCCAAAATCACTTATTCGGTAGACAATAAGTAAACAAGTATTTCCGTTAAAAAAAAATTACAGAGGACCACAAAAAAATTTTTTTAGTTTGAAACGCGACTAGACGATTCTTATAGATTTTGGGCTCCTGAATTCGAATCAGTGAACAGACTTTGTCCTATACGTCAGGGTTTTTTTTATATATTCTAGGTTTTAAATGCAAAAAAAATGATTTTTTATGCATATTTGCTAAATAACTGAATAAAACAACGATTCGACCACAGAATGAAGCGAGACTTGGTGAAGCGTGTCTGATTACCACCATCATAGTAGGGCATTAACAAAATGTTGTGAAATTTCTAAGCTCATACATCACGAAATTTCCAATTTAACGTAGGGAATTTACAACGTTGTGCGTTGGCAAATTACCATATTTTTTACGAGTGAAAATTACAACATGTTTGTAAACTTCATTTGGCTTTTTTAGAGTGTACAGTAATAGCAGGATATGCAATTCGAAACTTCGTTTTTTACCCAATTCATGAATAAAAAGTCTTATTATCCCAATTTACGAAAAATGATGCGGTTTTTACATTTCTTTTGCTACTAGGATCGCTACAAATAATCTTAAATAGAAAGAATTTAGTTTTATTGTAATGTTTTTAATTTTAAGGCTAGAGTGGTCTCATGAAAAAACAGTGCGTAGTTTTATAAGGCAATATTTATGGAGAAACGATAATAGATTTAATAATAATGTAAATAGTTATTATTTTAATAATATTTAATGATTATGCTAATGAAATATAAAGACATAATTACTAATTATTAAATGGGTGATTCTCCTGAAAAGTACACGTTTTCATAATTTTTTAACGAACAAATTTTTTATCGAAATAATTTTTTTTGTTATGAAATATGTTGTGGGTACGTTCTGAAGTGAGAATCCAATATTGCGCCAAATTCATGATTGTTATCACTAATGCTATAGCCATTCTCAAATTTTAACTAAGGGTTATACGTTAAATTGCGAATATTATTATATTGCATGCTAAATGTTAGTTAATATATATATATTAAAATCACAAATTATGTTAGTCGACGATTATAAATTGTTAAATATTTCTAATTCAAGATGGCCGATCCAATATGGCGGACCGAATTCTAAAATTAAACGTTTCAAATTTACAATTAATAATTATTTATTCAGAACAGTAAAAAAAACAATATTTACAAATATTACTTAATATGGTATTACATTCTTACAATACAATATTATTATTTTCTGATGTTCCTTTTCGGTTGTTTCTTAGAAGTTTTTCTAATCTGACGAAAGTTTTCTAATCGCAATTGTCTTAGTTTTCGTTTTTAACTCGTTATTCACAAATTTTAATTCCCCAAATGATAATGTACACAATTTTGTTTCATTGAACAATCGTAATTTTAAATTTAAAAATCTGTCATGACATTTGGATTCAGGGTCCCCAAAAACCCTCTAGTAATAAGTTTCAAACGAATATGATTAACTTTTGTAATTCAAATAAATATTTTATCAAAAGGCTTCGGAGATGACAAATCGAAATATTATTGAATGTTATTAAATAACAGAATGATGTAAAGAAATATTCTTATATCTTTTTTGGACCAATGAATACTTAAGTTTTATGGCAGTGACATTTATTTTTAGCACGTTGATTTTCTTTTATTGCAAAAAATGAGAGGCTTCGTTGATCACCCAGAATTTTTACTCCCAAAGAAATACAAACATTAAGCAGTGATATAAAATAGAAAAACAACATTTATACGTAATTCACCTTATACATTATAAAGAGTATAGTTGAAAGTACTTTTTAAAGCATCGCAAACAAATTATTTATATTTTTATGTTACTTTACTGCAAAGAAATACATTAAATAGCTATTTTTGTTAAAATTTGACAATAAGTTTCCAGATTACCGAACCACGCCGAAAAGTTCACAAATCAAATTTCCACATGAAAAATAGTCCACAACAAAAGTCCACAATAAATAAAAGTCCATAGTAAATTTAATGAATTATTTGATACATATACCATTTGATTCACATATGTATATGATAGCCAAGTTTTTGTATGTATTCCAGTTCATGACCTTCTGCGTATTCTTGATAATTTTTTACGATACAAACTAAGCGATCTTCAAGCTTTAACAGATCGTTTTTTTGTAAATTTCTCATTTTTTTCCCTAAATTTAAATCACGTAACATATATTCGACATCCGCTTGTTCCTTTTGAAGTTCAGTCGTTGCGATCGGACGTATAAAAATCCATCAATATGACCGTACGTGCTACTACCTTTTGTAATAATTTCCTATTCTATTAGAGCCATATTGTAAATACGCTAAATTTTTTAACACGCGATATATTTTCAAGGCACGGCTAATTTTGAGGTTTTATTCAAGAACCTGTCAATATCAAGAAGTTACCCGCGAAAATGTCGCGAAGCGTCATATGTATGTAATTTTTCGAATCCTGTGGACATTAAATACCTGTGGACTTTTTTGCCGTGGACTTTTCGGCGTGGACATTTTGTCCTGATAACAAGTTTCCAACGCTCGTTTCAAAATAAAAAACAAATTTTAATTTAGTCTATATGCATGAAAAGTTAGTGAATAAATTCTAGTTTAAGAATCAATGTATAGAAAATTGCAACAACATAATATTTTTGATAGTATTTCATTTCGATACAGTCAAATAGCGATTAAGCTTAAAATGTAACATTGTTATAACGTCAATAAAATTTGTCCAGAAATGCACTTTTATGTGTAATGTTAATTTACTATGCCACTAATTTTAGAATAAAGTTTAATCTATAACATATATTAAGTTTAGTTTAATGCTGTTGCCAATCATTCATCTTAGAAGGTATAAGTACGGAAGCGAAAACTCGTGTTGAAAAAAGATACTACTCAAATAGGCAGAAAATCGAAATAACATGTAGCATTTTTAAATAGTTTCGTAAAGAGGTGTTTTTCAATAAATTGACATTTAGAAATTAGTTTTCGAGTATTGAAAGTATTTTTATAATGTAATAAATAATATAAAACAAATTAAATAATACAAAACAAAACTATATATACATATCAATTTAAGGGGATTCCAGTCGACTCAGCGGTGAAATCGAATCCCCGGGGAATCCCAGCACTTCAGTTCTAGCCGCAGTCGCTAGGAGCGTGTCGCCGAACCGCGAACGAAGTAGTGCCCGCGCTCCTTAAAGTGTGGACAGCGAAACGGCACCGACCAGAGTTGATTATTCGCGGAGAATTCGTATCCAAAATAATCAACTTTTACAAAATAATATATTCAATCATATGTAATTTTCAATACTAAATATTAGTTACTTTCTTTATTTTTCATGTTAATGTTGATTATTTTTTCATTAAATGTTTATAAAACAAATTTCTGCCGATGTTCATATACATTACTACATATATATTTTCGTAATGCTTGGTAGCCTATTGCTTAAAGTGCTGGAATGTTGCGATGTTTTTTGGTGTTAATGCCCAGTACGGGACTTTTTTTTTTATTTATTTGGATAATAAAGAGTGCGCATATAAAAATTATTTATCAGACAATTTAATATATGTTTAGGTTTTCTTCATTTAGTTTGACAAATGTTACATTAATGCAAATGAAAAAATACCGTAATTTATTTCTCCCAAAATTTATTCCATTGAATATTATTATTTATGGCTTTGAATTATTTTTTTAAAACTACATCAGTTCTAACCCTAACTGGAAGAATCATTATTTATAACAAATTACTTTAATAATTTAATTTTCAAAAATAATTTTAACTTATTAATATGTCCGAAATTCTCAATTTCATAATTATTATATTAAAGAAACTTTACTTCTTTTAAGGATACATGCAAAAGCATTGTATTAAATTATTCATGCAATCCAATATCAATGGTTAATGTATTTTAATATTGAAAATCTATAAAATGAGATTAAGTCGTATACATCGAACCATAGAATTCTAAATTCAGATTTCAGAAGTTAATTAATAATTCTTTTTATTCAATTTTTATGATTTCAGTTTAATTTATAAATTTTCCATATCAAAAAGATCAAAATTTTATTATTCGTGATTTTAATACGGAAATTTTCGCTGATCAATAACGATAGGTAATGTATTCAATTCAACGAAACTGTTTTTATAATAATAATAATAATTCTTTTTCATCACACTGGGACGAAAGCAGCAATTTTCCTCCCGCAAGCGGGAGGAAAGTTACTTCTTTTCCTCCCTGTCATGAAGAAAAATCGTATACTTCCCTCGGGAAGTAAAAGACTACATGTTTTTCACCCTCGGCTTCACCTCGGGTAAAAATTACACGCAGTCTGAGACATTCTTTATTTTACCTCCCTCGTTGAGTAATATACTATTAATTAGGATTGCAACTTAAATATATTTGTATAAAAATGCTGGAAAGCCATAATTAGTAATATAGAATGGAATAAATGTTGTGGGAATCAAAACAGAGTATTTTAGTTTTTGCTTTAACATTATATATGCCAATATAAATTTAAAAAAGTAATAATAAATTGTCCAATAAACAATTTGATATGCATGATAGCTAATATGAAAATAAAAAATAAAAAAAAATCGCCCCATATTGGGCTCGAACACCAAAAACATTCTCAACTTTCCAACGCTTAGACCACTCGGCTACCTAGCCGTACGGAAGATTTAACAAAAATCCTCCTAATAAAGTCTTGCCCGACAGTATACTATATATCAAAAACTATTTCATTAATCAAATTAATCCCAAGAGTTGTATGTATATATTAATGTAAACGTTTTTTTCATTAAATATGAAAAATGTATAAATTTAACTAAAATCATAAAATTGGAATAAACAGAATTATAAATGAATGTCTGAAAATCTGTGGTCCAACTCTCACTGGTTTATAATGTTTTCAGTTAGTTATTTATACTTTAAAAATATAATTGCATCATTAATTATTTTGCAAGTTATTGTTAATAGTTAAAACAATACCTTCAAAACTGCTGTACAAAAATGTTTAAAACGTTTATTTCATGAAATGTGAGATTATATCGGAAAACGCGTGCTCTACTATGTTTTGCATTTGCTTTTACGCTACATTTTTCTAAAATGCTATTTAAATTATATTTATATAATTATATAATTGTTATAAATATAATACGTGTCTCCGAATGTAAGCTCGATCCTGAATTTTCTTCTCTCTGATAATTTTGGAATAAATCTAGGCACGACATTCAAAATGAAAAATTCATTATTAAAAATTGAAGCAATATTAATTTATTAATTACAAACGATTCGGAAAGTTCGTTTTCAATTTTTAACATAAAATTGCAACTAACAGTTTTATGAAGAAGCCTCCACGCCGTTTAGGGCGGAGGTTCGTCCGAGGCGAGGTCTGGCAGCTCATGGCAACAGCCTTCGGAGGGCCCGCGACAACCTCACAAGCTACAATTCTGGGCCCAGCCGAGCGTTTCGCTCGCTACGCCGCGCCGTCTGCCAGATGGGTGTGAGGGACTATTGAAATCCGGGAAAAGAAGTACCGCAGGTTCCTCATATCCATCTCTCTTACTTGTTTGGAGAAACATTCCTCTTCTTGGAACTTTTTGTCCAGGCCAACCAGTTTCACAATGGATGAGATCCTATTGAAATGCGACAAGGTACCGAGCAGGGAACCAATATGAGAGTATTCAAATGATGAATAGATCAGTGCTGTGTTGATTGGTCTGATCTTGAGCAATTCAACCCCCAGCATGATTTGATCTTTCTTCTGGCTCCCCAGGAACATTCTCTTCAATTGTGTATTCTTTACTTTGGCAGGATTGGTCAGGTATGTTTCCTTCCCTGATCCCTGATGGGCGGCATTCCTCCTCTGTCGGCAACACCGACAGATTCCCGCGCGCTCTGCGCAGGGGGTGCCTCCCGACTCGTCTTCGCTGCGGAGTGGGGTATTTCCCCCGCTTAGGGGCAAATCCACCCGGCTCCCGTCAACTATCCCCTTCCCTTTAGCGGTTGATTTCTCCTCCATGCGTGTTGGGCCGATACGCCTTCGAGTCGGTGGGGAGTGTATCCGAGCCCTTAGGTATTACGCGAAGTGAGGCTATTTTCCACTCATTAGGGAAAGTATTTTCGCTAAAACACACATTATACAATCGCAAGAAGTGCGAAGGTATTATCTAAATAGCTCTCTTGAGCACCTCTGCCTCGATTTGATCTAACCCCGGGTCTTTTCCGTTACGCAGCTTCCCCACTGCAAGCCTCAATTCGCGCAATTCTACCCGCTTAAGTCTCATCGGGCTGGCAGTTGCCCTTGAGATACAAGTGTTTACGTTTCTAAGCGTGCGCTGCTCGCACGTATCTGTCGCGGGATCATCGTCTGGAGTTAGACATTTGAGCATCAGCTCGGCCGTCTCTTTCCAGTCGCTTGTGAAGCTACCCCCGCATGCCAGGGTACTCGGCGGCTTCTCCCCTCTCAGTCTGCCAAGGGCACACTTGTACGGGATCCCCCACGGAGTTGACTTCCCAGCCTCGTTTACAATTCGCGTCCAACTTTCGGTTAACCCGCTTTTTAGTTCGGCCTTATATTTCCTATTGGCTCTACTGAATTCTTCCAGGGAGCTCTCGTCGCGAGTTCGCTGATGCAACCTTCTTGCTCTATACGCAGCTTTTTTCAGGTCGGTTATCTTTTGCGTCCAACCCGGGGAAACTCTGGCGTACCATTTACGACGTTTTAATACCAGATCGCAGGCTTTTTTTAGAACAACGCCGATTTCCTCAGCGAGCAAGCTCGCCGTGGAATCGTCGTCATTCAGGACCGCGTTACTTTGTGCTTCCTGAAGTAGGAAGTTATCAAAAACCTCCCACTTCGCTTTTCGCACATTGTACCTACCGAGTTGTTCCCAGGCCGGAACGCTCGGGACGACCCCGCCTGGTTGGGTCCAGTTGACCTCAAACGCGATAGCGCGGTGGTCGCGGGTCGTGGCACCGACGAGCACCCGCCAATTCTCGATCAGCCCGGCGACTTCACGAGTGGCAAATATGACGTCGATGTACGACTCCACGACCCCGTTGTTACCTCGATATGTAGGGAGCTCCCTGGAATCATTCAAGACTACCAGTCCCTCCCTCGCGATGAAATCTTCCAATCGCCTTCCGTGCGGCGCGGCGATCGTGTTTGTGCCTGATCGTGCACTGCGGGTCCCACAGTGGCGAACTGGCATTAGTATCTGCGGCTTTTACCACTGGCTTTCCGCGAAGTGCCGCGAGCACTTTTTTTAACCGTTTAATGCCTTGATCAACTGACCAGGCGTACTGAAAATATATGCTAACGAGATAAACCGAGCCAGCGCCGCAGATAATTTGCGAAGTCACCACACCCAGAGAACTGTGTCGCCATCTTTTCGCGGGCCCGTGCACGCTAAGATCGCAAGGTTCCTAGCGTGTACTTGCAGCGCTACAGTCGGGCATTTTCTCAACGGATCTGTGCGACTCTAGTACGTGCCGCTTCCGTGGATAAAGGAAACGACGCGCGTGAACTATAGTCACGGGAGTGATCCTACAGTTACACCAGTGCACTCCATGCTACTTCCCCCACCCGGCTGTGATAGATTCGCACAGAGTCCGTGACAATTTTTCAAGGGCGTAAATTACAATGGTGCACTTGTACAAAAGATTCACGAGCTCTCGAGTGTCCTGCGGTGTAAAAAAAAACGTGTTATTATGTTTAAGAAAATTTTTATTACATTTTAAAAACTTTTATTAAATTTAAGAAACTTTTAAGTAAAAAGAAAAAGTTGACGTAAAGTCGCAGCGGCGTAGCTGGGCCTTCCCGTAAGGACCGGCAACGGGGGGAAGGAGTCCACGCCCGCGTAGGACATTGCCGGCGCGCTTGTGCAATAAGTCCGTTGGCTTTCCCGGCCAGGTACGCGTTTCTCGCGACGAGTTCCGTATAGTCGAATCAGACACTGAGCTCTCCTGAAATTTTTCGCCGCCTTGAGCCCTCGTGTCCCCACACTCAACCGCCTCCCGACCACTCAACACAGGCGGTTGAGAGTGGGGACACGAGGGCTCAAGGCGGCGAAAAATTTTAGGAGAGCTCAGTGTCTGATTCGACTGTAAGTATATCCTTGAGTTTCGCGGTCTCTTCAAGGATCTTTTTAGCGACATGCTTGGAGATTTTGTTATTCTCGTCATAGCTAATCTCTCGAAAGGTTGCCTCGATGGCCGAAGTTTTTTCCGCGAAATTCATTTCGGTTTTAAAAGTCTCGCGATTTTTAGGGTTTTTATTCGCGCTTTTATTTCCCGATCCGGTGACTTTACTCTCGCTTACGATTTCCGGTCCCCGGGGCGCCGGTTTGTTAAACGCGACCTCGCGGCTCTTCGCGTTTTCCGACACACTGGTTTCCGCTACGATTTTACGTAAGATTTTACGCTTCGTTTTTCTCCCGCGTACGACCTCGAAGTCGGAGTCGTCCGCGTCTACAACCGCCGAATTCCCGGTGTCTGGTTCCGTCTCGCGTGACTCTAATTTTTCGCGGCTTCCCGTCGGTTTCTCCGCGTTCTCGCTTCGCTTTTTCTTGGAGAGCTTCTTCCGACGCTTCTCCAATTCCTCGATCGCGGGAGCCACCACGGACTCGGACCCCGACGATTGTCCGCGAGCACGATGAGGGCTAGTTATTAGTCCCTTCGACGTCGCGGATCCGTCGCTTACGCCTAATTACCTCAACGTCCATATTGCTGGACGTTTCCATGTTCGTCGGGCTCGACGAACACTATCGAAATGCTGGAACGCCCTCCCTGTCTCGCGACTTTAGGGCGCCTCCTGTCTAGCTCAGGAGTGGGTGAACCATTCCACAAGGGGGGCTTCACCGTACCCCGTCATCCCCGCTATCGCGAACGATGGGCGACGATGACTACCAGTTTGACGCGAAGCTGCCTGCCTTCGCGCCTCTACTGGTCAAGAGAGATCTCTCCAGCGAAACCACTGCCCCCGCGAATCCAACCCAATGGGTGGCTAAAGGGCTTGCCACCCCCCGCGAATACCATATCCTGTGTAGGAGGACGGTTCGGGGTCAGGCCACCCGCTGGTCTCCGTCCAACCAAGCCCGAGAGGAGCGGGGTCGCCATGCCCGGGATACCCTTTGGGTAGGGATCCTTAGATTGCCTCCCAAAGGGTATTTTCTGCTCCTGTCCTCGCCTTATGGCAAGGCTCGCTCGCGTCTAGCCTTGAAGAGGCCTTCCGCAAATGACGCGAATGCCTGGTAGTGTTCCTTACCACTCAGAATATCCTCCAGTCTCCATTCTCCGTTCTGGTCCCTGATGATCCCCATGGCTTGCAGGTCTCGGAACTCCTCGTGGAGGGGGCATTCGCACACCATATGGATGACGTCTTCCTCCCCTTCGCCGCAGTCGCATTGGGCTGTGTCGCTCAGTCCACGATCATGCAGGAAACGGTTGATGGACCCGTGGCCGGTGAGTAGGAACCCTGCAGACATTCCGAAACGGAAGTCCCGGATTCCCCCGATCGTCCTGACGTCTGGAGCGAATCTGCGCGTGGTTGCCCCGTGTGGCGAGGCATCCCATCTATCCTGCCATAGTTTGAGGACATTCTCCTCCAGCACCTTGTTCCTCGTCTCTGGGTTCTCAGTCCCGTGCGCAAGTCCCAGGGTGGTGTCCGTGGGGTCAATGCTGCGTTTCCATTGCGCCTTCAGTCGCGCCGCTCTCGCCAAGATGTCCCACGGTTGTTCGGCGCTTAGGACCTGCAGCGCAGCTGTCGAAACTGTCCTGCAAACCGACATGCATTTGATCAGGGCCAGTCTTTGCGCTCGCCCTATTTCGTCTCGGTTGTATCCCGTGGCTAGGGCTCCTGCCCAGAAAGGTGCCCCGTACAGGGCCATTGCCCTCAGGACACCCCTGATTATTTGCCTTGCAGCCCAACCCTCGACTCCTCAATCTTTCCTCATTATCCGTGACAACGCTGCCCCCACTATCGCAACCTTTTTCCTTATCCCGCGTATGTGGGCCGCCATCTTGAACCCATGCGACAGGGTGATCCCCAGGTATTGGGTCTCGTTGACCCATTTGACCCGCAGCCCCCCGCAAGGAATGGACGCCATGCCCGAGAGTCGACCCTTCAGCATGATCGCGTGCGTTTTCCCTGGGCTCATCTCGACTCCGGCATAGGTCCCCCAGCTTTTCACAGCTCGGAGCATCTCGCCGGCTTTTGCTCTTTCTGAGCTTCTGCTCATTCTTCGTTTTATTATTATTTTTTGCACCCATATTCTGTTCCCACGAGAGTGGTTGGTTCTAAAAGTCAGGTTGTGCAGAGCCCCCATACACAACTAAGGGAATTTTACACCCCGCTGCTCCCCTGGGCCAGCGGGAGGGGAACCGTTCGCGACGCACTTAGCTCTGCGCCACGCAGGCCTCGGCACGGTACCTCACACCTTACCTTGAGCGCCATAGGGGTCCCGGGGCAGGCCAGTCCCCTAACTGCCTTTCGGCAGCCCCCAGGGATTCTCCACGGATCCCTCCCCCTCGACCAATCCGGCATGGTAGTACCTACCGGCATAGCCCGAGGGTTCATTGGTATGCTGGGAGTCGTGCAACACTTGGACCAAAGTCTCCCGGGGTGAGAACACCCCGCAAGACTTTGGAGCCCCCCCGCCTCGACAAGGCGAATGCACATGGGGGGGGGGGGGGCTCGACGAACAGTGGACTTAGTAGGAAAAAACTAGAAAAAACTGCTAAAATGAGTTGTCCCACTATAATCTACTACTACTTAAAAGGAAAATGAATTGGCTGACTGCCGGACACTTACTACTTAGATGATCGACTACGACTGATATCAGTCCAGATCGGCCCCTGACCACTGATATGAGTTGGACTGTCGACGCCACTGCAACTACTTACGCTGGAAAGAAAAGTCCCGCACTTCACTGAAAATTTTCTATGTTTCACTGCACTTGTTTTTCACTTTAAAATTATTTTGAAAAGACAGTAAGATTACTCTCACTGTGCTCTTCCCGATGCACTTTTCACTTTTTTTAAATCAAAAATTGGCTATTGCGCAACGATTGATTTTTTCAAAAAAAAGTCACTCGTCACTATTTTTTTAATAATTTTTTCGCGAAATCGTCACTGAACACTTTACACTCGCTGTAGTATCACTGACTCGAAATAGTTAGTATTTGAGGAAAAAATTGAGGTTTTTTCCTCCGCGCAGCGTGACAGGAAAACACAAAAAGTTGAATAACTTTTTGGTTTACACTGACACTTTTTAAACTGAATACACTACTGTGTGCGCCAATGGGAGACGCACACAACTGTTTTTGCAGATTTTTTCGAAAACGCGTGGATTTTGAAAAAATTAAAAAAAAATTTTGAACTTATTTTCGCACTATTTTTTTCACTTTTTATTCACTGCCACGTAGCTGGTCACTAAACACAGTCACTGTTAAAAACTCATCTCGAAATTCACACTGGAACTTTGAAAAAATTCGGTACACGCAGGAGCACTGGAACACGACCGCGGTTAGAATGAGACTGGGTATTGCCAACATTCGTATCTTTTTAATTTGGTAACCGAGCCTTACCCGCCGCGAAGCTTTAAGGCTCGGGCCCCATGGCGAGGGATACACTGGCCAACGCGCCCTCCGTGAGGAGAGCTACCAATTTCCCCGTTGGTGGCAAGACCAACGGTGTCCCTCGGTCAGGGTCAGGGCACTTTCCAACCCCTACGGCAAGCGAGGCCGCGTCCGAGCTGAACAATGCGCAGCTCACCCGGCGGGGCCCCTGAAGGGGACCCCTAACCCAGCTTCCGGGCTTTAAACAACTACCCCCACCCTTGTGCGAATTAACATTGGCACCCGTAGTCAAACAGTTGGTTGAAGGTTGGCCGAGCTACCTTTTCCCATAGTCGGCTCCCAGAGTATCACCAACTTGCAACCGCAGTCAGCACAACTTTGGAACGTATATACCCCGACGATCGGGCAAACTCATAAAAATCGTTCGCAACACAGTAAAGCCGATTATTGGTCCCACTGTGGTCCATATTTGACTTGTTGGTTGGTTAATATATACAAATAGATTTAAATTATACAATTCAGAATTATTAACCCCACTTTTCCCCTCAACTGGCCCTACCATTGGGCCTTTTATGGTAATTTATTTGTATGCGAGTACCACCGACTGTTGGCCCAGTTCTGTCCCCAGACTTACCCGACCGTCAGTTTCATTTTATAAAAACGGATTACAGGTTAGTTGCACCAAATGTTGGCTGCACATTGTTCTGCAATTGGCCCAATCATTGAGTAAGATATTGTAAGTAATATTCATATAATTGTAACCGATTATTGGGCCACCTTTGGACCGTACTTGGCCCGATTGTAATCATTTATATAGATATTTGGGCAAGATTTAAGATGTCGGGGATATCGCAAATTTGTTCAAGTTGGCAAAACTCTGGGCCATTAGTAAATGCACATTGAACCAACTTTTATTTCCCAAAGTTGGTCCAACCGTGGCAACCAATGTAGTGCCAACCATAGGAAATAAAGTTGGTCAAATGAAATTTGTGGTTATCATTTCGTTGGTTAGGCCAATTACAGTTATCAAGGACGGACCAATGATGCCGTAGGCGGCCCAACTCCGCGCCAACCGAAAAGTCGCACATGGGTCGTGCGTATTGAGTTATTCTGCTCATTATTATGTACGCATTAAATAATAATTGAGATAAACACAGTGCGCATTAGTGCCGTCGGTGAAAAACGCCATTATACGTAAAGTAATAATCGACGTCAAACACACACCCGTATGTGGCGTATTCCTTCGGATGCGTACTGTTTAAATGTCTTTTTTGTTGTTTTTTATATGGGTACGAATGTAATTCGTTCTTGGATTTCTTTCTAAGAGGCTAGCATCAGCGTAATCTTGACCTTATATTAAGATATTCTAACTACTGGCAAGCTTTCACTTCTAAAATGATAAATAAATATAAATATTCTTATGGAAATTATTATTGCAGTACATTTTCTACAAGGAACCGTCAATATCTAAAGACTGTCGACATAAATGAGGCTACATCGGTATATGCCATTAAAATTAAAATTGAATGGTACATTATCTCGTGTTGTTTTAACATTTCGTTTAGATTTTGTTAGCTATAATTTATTTTTAAGTATTTCAATGTTCGTTAATATACTAAATTAATCTTAAATTATAATAATTTCCATCTTATATACAGGGTGGCCGATTTATCTGAAGACATCGAAATATCTCGAGAACTATGCACAGAATCAAAAAAGTTGTCGGATGAAAGTTGTTCGACACGAAGGGGGGCATCCAATGATAATTAAATTTACCCCCTCCCCCATCCCCTGGGGGTGGAGTGGGGGCAAAAACAATAAAACTTAAATAGGAACCCCCAGTTTTTATTGCAGATTTGGATTCTCCGGAAAAAAGTACACCAATTTGACCTAGGAGCTATTGCATTTTGGTTCACAGGTGGCGCTGTAATCGATAAAAAATCCAAATTTATCTGAAGACATTGAAATACCTCGAGAACTATGCACAGAATCAAAAAAGTTGTCGGATGAAAGTTGTTCGACACGAAGGGGGCATCCAGGGGGCAAATAGGGACAATTTGATCCCTGTATGAAAATTTAATATTAAAAATTCTAATATTAGAATTTTTAATATTAGAATTTAGTAATATCAATTGCGAAAATTATTATTCTGAATATGAAATTTTAATAATGTCCATTCGAAAAATTAAGATTATGAATAATTGATATTCTTCATATTAAAAATCAAAACTGATTACATAAAAATTGTGCATACAATATGGAAGCAATTTTATAAATAAGTTTTCTACCTTCAATAAAATTACATTTTAGGTTTTAAATTTATTATTTAATAAACAAAAAGAGGACATCACGCAATCCATTAAAAAACGCGTCATGTCCCTTTACTCAGCTCATTCATTCTCTCTCTGTATGTTTTTTCCGAAATGAGAATGAATAAGCTGAGCATTGACGGTCAAACCAGCTTCTATTAAACAAAACGAAACTCTTACTTCATTTGGGGATTTCGTCGCCATCTACCGGACCCCGAGAGAACTCACGTGGTTTCATACATGTACATCGCTTGCATTTCGGCCATCACCGGCGCCGGTTCTGTTACATAACGCTAGAGGGCGACATAACTCGAAAATAAAGTAGCATATCATTTTATACATAAGTTGAGTCACACGTAACCAGTTCACCTACATTTTTCTCTGTAAATGGATATCGCGACTTTCTAATCCCCATATTAAAATTTAGTATTCACGGTCTCTCAGTGTAAGACTGTTTTTGAAGTCCATTGTATTGGTAGTAATTCGGTCGGAGGTCACTTTGCTTTTAGAATAACAACTTTCCGTTTACGTGACTATTTTTTGTCTACCCTTCATTGCTTAAATCGAATTGCAAGTTAAAAATGAATCCTGCTACAGTTCCCGAAAAAATCGAAATGATTCTTATTTATGGTGAATGTAAGAGGAATATTGACGATGCTGTTGCGTTGTATGCTGAGCGTTTTCCAGATAATGCTCGCTCGCGTTCTTTTTTTTACAAAGTTGTGAATGCCTTTCACTCTGATGGCAGCGTGCAAATGAAAAAAAGGAAGCGAAGATTAACAGTTACAGGAGAAGCTAACGAAGTAGCTGTACTAGCAGCTATTCACCAAAATCCACATGTAAGCACACGACAATTACATCGCGATTCCGGCATTTCCAGAGACAGTATTCAAAGAATATTGCATCGTCATAAGTTTCACCCATATCACATTTCACTGCACCAGGAACTAGATGGCGATGATTTTCATAACCGCGTGGTGTTTTGTGAATGGGTATTTCAAAAAATGCAAACGAACCACAATTTCTTTGCTAATGTATTATTTTCAGATGAATCTACATTCACGAACCATGGTGGCGTCAATAGGCATAATATGCATTATTGGAGCGTAGAAAATCCCCATTGGTTACGCCAAGTTAATCATCAACGTCTTTGGTCGGTGAACGTTTGGTGTGGAATCATAGGAAATAAACTCATTGGTCCTTATTTCATTGAAGGTAATTTGAATGGAACAAAATATCGAGATTTCCTAGAACAAGAAGTACCATTACTACTTGAGGATGTTGCTATGGACGTCCGACGGACAATGTGGTTTCAGCAGGATGGTTGCCCAGCACATTTTTCAAGAGTAGCAAGGGAAATACTAGACCGTGATTACAATGGTAGGTTGATTGGTAGAGGTGGCCCCATTAATTGGCCTGCGAGGTCACCTGATCTAACATCTCTGGATTTCTTCCTACGGGGTTACCTAAAAGGTAAGGTTTATGAACAAGTACCAACGACTCGTTAAAACATGGTGGAACGCATAAGAACTGCTTGCGCAGAAATTTCTGCAGATATGATTCTATCATGTATAAAGTCATTTGAAGAAAGAATAAATAAATGCATTGAAGTGGAAGGTCAACATTTGGAACACTTACTCAAGTAAGTGAACAGTGAGACAGTGAGAGGCAAGGGGACTCACGTAAAACAAGCACCCCAAAGGGAACAGAAAAATACTACGTCCACGTCGTTGTTCCTGGGTAACGCTAAATGTATTTTTTTCCGGCTATGTTAGAATGACCGTATTCCATATCCGCTACGCGGGCGAAAATTGTCAATATTGGGGAATCCAAATGTGCAATAAAAAATGGGGGTTCCTATTTAAGTTTTATTGTTTTTGCCCCCACTCCACCTCCAGGGGTTGGGGGAGGGGGTAAATTTAATTATCATTGGATGCCCCCCTTCGTGTCGAACAACTTTCATCCGACAACTTTTTTGATTCTGTGCATAGTTCTCGAGGTATTTCAATGTCTTCGGATAAATTTGGATTTTTATCGATTACAGCGCCACCTGTGAACAAAATGCAATAGCTCCCAGGTCAAATTCGTGTACTTTTTTCCGGAGAATCCAAATCTGCAATAAAAAATGGGGGTTCCTATTTAAGTTTTATTGTTTTTGCCCCCACTCCACCTCCAGGGAATGGGGGAGGGGGTAAATTTAATTATCACTGGATGCCCCCCTTCGTGTCGAACAACTTTCATCCGACAACTTTTTTGATTCTGTGCATAGTTCTCGAGATATTTCGATGTCTTCAGATAAATCGGCCACCCTGTATAAGTACATAGGGGAGAGTCGTGTAGCCCCGGTCACCAAATTTTTCTTTACAGTAATTCGATAAATAGTGCACGAAAAAAATCGAGAAAAAGTAGCAATATTCTGTACACTCACGCAAATATGACTCAGGAAAATGTATGAGAAAAATCAATGGTAAATTGATTTATTTTAACATTTCATACAGACATTTTCACAACAGAAAAAACATAAGGTAAAATCTACATTCGATTCTACATTCTACGATCTACATTCGCAAGCTCGCCCGCACGCGCGCACACACGCACACACGCACACATATTAGAGTGCTTTAAAAAATTAAAATTGCGAATTAAAAATCGTAATGGGGGGGGGGGGGCAAAAAAACAATTTCAACAGACATTTTGAAAAAAATTAAATACCCCGAAGGCTAGATTTTTAAAATACAATTGACTCAGGCGTGCCACCCAGCACTTGAGATTTAACATTGCTTTTAAATGGTTAGATATTTTCTGAAGAAGATAAGCCCAGGCTGAGCTCTGAAAAATTTTCCGACCGAGTTATTTGTGTTTAAAGTACAGTTAAATGTACCTAAAAAACAAGAAAAGTACAAAACCTAGGGGAGTTGGGGGGGGGGGGGCGAATCACAACTTCATCAAATTCCCACTTTTTGCCCAAATGTTCAAAAAGTCGAGTTAAAGGTTTAAATTTCTTATTATTTTGTTTCAAGTTTTTGAACATGATAACTTCAACCAATCGGTCTGAAGCAAATTTCTTCATGCGTGTAAGAAAAAGCCGTATACAGAAATAATATAAGACGATGAGAAAGGTATAGAATAAGATCCTTTCCATGACGACAGCATTACATTTTTCATGAGTAACAAAAGCAAAAAGTGAAATTGAATTTCCATCAATACATTTGTTTTGAAACAAATTTATTTTTTTCACACACTTTAATTTGGCTTATATTTAACACTTTTGACTGTCATCCGGAATTCTCTTCAGAAAATATCAAGGAATTAAAAAATGCGTGGTTCAGATTTTTAAGAAAACTTTATTCACAATAATGGAAAAAGAAACAAAATGTTCAGTAGTTCAACTATTTCAGAAAATTATTACGAAAACTAAAAAGTACTATTTAAAACTCAAAAACGAAATTTAGTTGTTCAATTGCTTAAAAATTTGGATCCTGCAATTGAAGTAAATTGAAGTAGTTTGACAGATGTAAATTAAAGTCATATTAATATGTATAGATCATTTCACAAAAATATGACAATTTATAGCACAGATGTTTGAAACGTTTAAAGTTTTAAACGCGAGCAAAACAAACCTTCACTTGTTTTATCAAGTTCGCCCGATACTTGACAGCCGTCAGAAGTGCCCAGGTAGAAAAGTTTTATAAAAGATATATAAAATTTCTATAAAGTGACTCTATATAACAAATTTATACAGATTTTATTAGAAAATGGTTCTATAAATTTTTTATAAATAAAGTATAGAATTGTTATATTTATAATGAAATATATATATATAGACTTTATAAAATATCACGAAATGAAGGAATGTTATAAATATTAATTAATACATGTACAAATAATGTATATATTTCAGGAAAACTAAAAGTAGTCAATTTTGTTTGATTGCGTTACCAAATTCTGTTCCTCGGCGCAAATTATTACAGTGCCGTTTCTACTGGTTCCATAAAGCAATTGAAATAGATTCAATTATACATAACTAAGTATTAAAGCGTAAAATAGAGTTTTACTTCTATGGTGCAAATAATATTTTTCGATTCCAAAGAAGTTAAAAGGAGATTTAAAAAAAAAAGATGTTTTAGCAAAATTTGTATAATAATTCATGGATTGTGAACTTGGCATTTTAATTTTCGAAAAGTAACTGTATAAAAAATGAATATGACATTTATAAGAAAATGATTCTCTACAATTTTTATAAACAATGTGTACAATTTTTGAATTTATAAATCTATATTTACAATTTCTATTTACAATTTCTATTTACATTTTTCATTTACGTTTTTCTTCGTTCGAAATTGACAACTTGGTACCTTTTATACGTAATCTGTCAATCTATCGGAAAGGTTTAGATAATATGCACATATTAAAAAGGCAACTTATATATCGTTAATATATATCGATATATATATATATATATCGATATAATAGATATCGGAATAACATTTTTTTTTTTCATTCATATTCAGTGGTAAACATAAATAGTTTTTCACGCGTAAAACTTGACTTTGAATTTCTTCTATTGGAATGACGTGAATATAATAAGTTTCGCGGAAAGGAATTATATGAGTAGATAATTGTAGTTTAAAAGCCGGAATTGATATTGATGTAGCTTCATTATCGGAAATAAGCTTAAGAACTACAGCCGCAATCTTATAGTTTATTTGCACAAAATACAATACACTCGCGAACGTGGAGTCTTTTAAAACTATATAGTACACTGAGAGAACGATAGTTTAACTATTAACATATTAGACTTGTGGTAAAGCTACCAGCATTTTAAATTTCAATTTAAAATACATACATTTACCACAAATATATCTTATGTTGGCAACGCAGAAAACTGCCGTATATTTGTGATAAATATACCGACGTTAGTACTAAGTATATGGATGTTACTGCATTCGCCCTAATCCAAAGGCCGTTTTATGGTTTCAAAATTTGAATGTGTTTCAACAGCCGTCATGTCAATTATTACAAGATAAAATTATAATGCATTGTATCATTTTTGAATGATTAAAAGCTATAAGTGTAATATATTCTTTTATTTGATAAGCTAAACTTACAGTAAAATTTGAGGTTAGCAGTAAAATGAAAAGGTTAAATTAAAAAAAAAAGGTTAGTCAAATGAGGTTAGCTGACACCTGACGTATCTTTCCACTGACACGTATATATTTAGGATTTTAATATAGGTACAGTCAAAATTAATATTAAACATAAATATTAAGACGTTTATTTTTTGTACACTTTGTTATCGTTTCGAAACAATTTCCTTCAGGTTTGTACGGGGAAATATATCCAGACATATCAGTTTAGATTAGATTATGACAATAATTAAATAGTAGGTATGGTTTATGCTCCATCTGGAATCGAAAAAAAACAATTTGGTTCCACAGTAAGACCAAATATTTCATTATTGTCATAAATTAATCTAAACCGATATGTACTTATACAGTAATGAGTTTCATTTCTGACATTTTACGATAAATTTTCTTTTGTAAATAATGAATATTACATTTAGTAAAATGTGTGTTTCAGTACAAATTGATTTGCTTACATGATCAGATCAAAACAACTTCCTTCAAGTTTATGAGAGTAAATCATATTCGGAGATATCGGTGTAGATTAATTTACGACAATAAATAAATGTTTGGTCTTATCGTAGAACTTTACCATCGACAAGTATTACGGAGGATAAATATATTCAAGAATGCAGACATAAGGAGAAAGTTCAAGTCACATTCGTACCAAATGTATCTTTAATGAATATTATGAGTTAAGAATACGGTGCAAGGATTTGTATAAAGGGAACTGAACTATCAACACTTAGATTTGTAATATCCTCTTGATACGAGGATATAAGAATTGTTAAATAAATAACACACTGAATCAATTATCAAAAACTGTATTTGATTCTAAACGAACAGTACACTTCTCCGTAAACTAGTTCCGATCGGTCTTTGCGAACACGTGTTCGAGAGCACGCTGGTCAGTATCACGAAAGGCACAAAAATAGTACCGCGGTTTCCAATTTGTCAGTGCCGACTTGCACTCGGTTTTAACTATAATCTAAACGCCCGACTTGGCGCTAACTTATTATTCGACGCGTTTTCGATAGAAACTACAGCCCGGTTTGGCCGCGTCGTCGACCCAATTTCGCACGCGCGGCGACTTCCACGACGGACGAGAATTGAATGCCTTTTCGCACGCTTTCCGGCCTAGTCCGACTTCCGAGTTCCGATATCTCTTATCGGTTGGCAAACACGGTTGCCAACCTCGCGACCTAACCTAACAGTCTCTTTATTGCGACCTAGTCTCTAATGACGACTACAGATTTTAGTATATACACTTGTATCATTATTCATATTTCTGAAGTGATCTTGAATTGTCTCTTATTTTTACTTCTTTAGTTGAACACTCCACATAATATGAGTAAAGCATCAATGGAATAATGATACAAGTGTATATACTAAAATCTAAGTGTTGACAGTTCAGTTCCCTTTATACAAATCCTTGCACCGTATTCTTAACTCTTAATATTCATTAAAGGTACTATTTGCGTGTACAATTTTTTACGGGATGCAGGTTATTGGAGAATACTATGTAAAGATATAATAAAATGTTTTTTATTCATCTTGATTCATATTATTTACATATAAATTCCCATCACCGCCTAAGTGAATAAATGCTGGTACTGTGTACAACGACTTAATATTAATAGTGGACAAATTACAATGAGTGGGCTTTTCTATTACATACGATTCTACATGTTTGTTAATTCCAATACATTGCACTTCTGCATAAACTAAAAAGATATTTTCATCATTCGCATATACCACAGATTCAATCCATCCAAACAGCGGATCATCGTATGAATTTCTAGTAATTTGAATTACTAGTCCTGATTTAAATAAAATCCCGTTATACTTAATCCAGGACACGTCAACGATATCTTTTATGGTATTTCCGAACAAATGTAAGTACTGCGAGGATTTTAATTTCTTACCTAGTTCAATTTCGGTACTTATGCCGATTTGAGATATAAAGCGATACGCTAATTTTAGTTGCAATTTCAAGGCAAGTGAATAAGTTAAATTTACCCGTGATGATATAACATTTGCTACAGATTTTACGACTCTATGAAACGCTTCAAAACGCATAGATGAATAATTAGATAATGGTCCAACAGATTTAATTAATCGAACGTAGTGCGTTAAAAAATGATGCTTAGGTTTCAATTTAGCTTTAAATAATTTAATGTAAAGTGTGTGATGTTTAATTAAATCTTTCAAGTGGTCAAGTTGTTGTTGACTTATTTCCTTTTTGTACACGAGAAAGACGATGTTGTATAGCATTAAATAAAATGCCCATATTTCTTCAGATGGGTCTACCAAGTCTCCTACGATTAAAGTACAATATGTAACTAGTGCATGCATTTCGGCTGCAGACATAATTATGCATTTATTCTTAAGATGGTTTTCATTAATCAGAGGAATAGCATTACCAACATCAACGCCACTGCAATAATCAAAGAATTTAATTCTATTATTTAAAGTCAAAATACTAAAATATTTCTTAACATATATTAATTCATACAAAATGTAAGCCATTTCATACCTACAAATACCTTCCAGTAAATCATGCATAACATCACATGTTAAGTTTGTTGTCATGTGAAATGAGGGAAGTATATTCCACAAGCAACTTTCTTTTATTCCATGACTCAAGTTTTTCACATGTATCTCATAATTTTCTTTATTTCTTATGAAATTTTCATTTTCTGTCACCATTTCAGATATAACGTCTCTGTGGCAATAGCATACTCTGCAATAATACGGGCCTGAAAAACTGTCATGTAAACCAGCCATTGGCCTAGTTTACACCGAGGCCACCTGACCTGAAAAGTGACCTGGAAGCGGCCTGGGCTATGGTCAGGTAAATGACGTTTACACCTACCGAGACCTACGAATAAAATAATCGTGGATAAACGGTAATTATTTTTTTTTGTCAATTTTCTACTGATTAGAATAGTCAAATTTATTGCAAATTGACTGTTATTCATTAAATAATATGAATTTTTATATTTTTTATTACATCTTTATTGCTCGTGACATAGAATTATATAGGCAATTTCGAGGCCTGCGTTTACACCGAGAAGTCAGGTCGCAACCTGTGCTTCGTTTTTCTCTCAGGCCTGGGCGGTGTAAACGGCATGTTAGTGGCCCAAATCAGTCTAAAAAAAAATTTTTTAATTGTCCAACTTTGAGTTGGAACATGTAGATATGCAGGCCCTACAGTTTATAGTGGGTTCCGAACCACTCGTAATTCTAATTTCGAAATAAAGAAACATAATATTAAATAAAAGTTTGTTTTTCTTATAAAGGTGTTTTATAATTATTTCTAACTTCTTATTTCTATTATATGTACAAATTTTAGATATATTTACAATTTCTATTTTATTCTTATAAATTCTGCATTTCACTTATAGTGAGATGTGGATGGTTTAGCCATTTTCCATCTCCTTTATTATTTCGTGGCATTCTTTTTCCTCCAATAGCTCCCTCGCAAAACGGGAGAAGGACCCGCATTTTTCTCCATCCCTGAGGATATCGTGGAGACTGATTTCTGTTCCTTTTATTTCTTGTAGATATTCTCTCCTGATCTCGGCATATTTATGGCATTGTGTTAATACATGCTTCGAGGTGTCAGCCTGTCCACACGAGCATAGCTCTGTGGTTTTATTTATTCCTATATGGTATTTCCAATGCCTGAAATTACCATGTCCCGTGAGGAACTGGTTTAGCCATTTATTTGGTTGGATCCATTTGTATTTCAGTTTCTCACTCACCACAGGTAGGTCCTCGTGCGTGATCCTCCCCCTGTCTGTCGCATCCCAGTCCTCTTGCCATTGGCCAAGGAGTGTTTCATAGACCTGATCTCTCGCAGTGCGTTGATGTTCTTTTCTGACCCTGTCATCATCACTGTCAACTGGCGCGTATGAGTAGCTGTTTATATTGAAATTTATTCCTTTTCGGATTTTGTAATTGGCTGCTCTTTTGTGTATTTCTAGATTGATTGGCAGTACTCCGGCGATAACCGGAGCTGCCATCCCTGATATTGTTTTGTACGCACCAGTGACCCTGATTAGGGCAAATCTCTGAGCCATCAACAGTTTTTTCTTATCATCTGCTAAGAGTCTGTCTTGCCATCCAGACGCCGCATAGGCTGCGATCGGCACGAACAACCCTCCGTAAATCCTTCTCAGAGCCCCAAACCTAAGGCCCCCATTCGCTTTTTGCTACCTGGCCAAGAGAGTTGAACAGTTGTCTTGTTTTTGTAGGGATATTCTGTACGTGACTATGCATTTTCAAGTTAGTCTGGAAAGTTATTCGGAACCAATCCATCTCCTCATTGGAGCAGACTTATACGGGGCTGTTCTCTTAGATGGAGTGATTCACGGAGCTGTCAACCAACCCACAGCTCAGAACACGGTTTTCGGATGGGTCCTGACTGGCTGGACCTCAGACTCTTTTTTGACTGATCAAGATGCTTCAGTCACCACTCTAGCTCATCACAGCGTAAATCACGACCTACTTGTTTCCGCATTGCAACGGTTTTGGGAAATTGAAAGCATCACTCCGCGTCCGATCTTTACCGCTGACGATGAACGCTGTGAGGCTCATTTTCGCGAAACCCATTATCGAGATGATGTCGACCGATACATTGTACGACTGCCATTTCGCACGCCGTCTCCCATTAAACTTGGAGACTCACGGAAGGCCGCTCTTCTATGTTTCAAGAGCCTAGAGCGTCGCTTATCACGCGCACCTAATGATGAGCAAGCTTATAAGGCATTCATGCTTGACTATGTCGAACAAGGTCACATGACTCGCACCGGTCCCGCAATTATACCAGAGTCGGTTTTTTATCTGCCCCACCATGGCGTAAAAAAAGATTCGAGTACGACAACCAAGCTTCGCGTTGTCTTTAACGCTTCTCAGAAGTCCACCAACTTTTCATCATTAAATGACCATTTACTCACGGGTCCCAAACTCCAGGCTGATTTGAGCGATGTTCTGTTCCAGTGGCGAACTTTCGAGTTTGTCTACTGCGCAGATATCGCGCAAATGTACCGACAGATTTTGGTCGACCCTAGTGACCGTGACTACCAGCGGGTTCTTTGGCGCTCCGACCCAGCAGCACCTATTGAAGAGTATCAGCTGAATACGGTGACATTTGGGGTTTCATGTGCTCCATATCTCGCCCTACGCGTCCTGCAACAGCTCAATCGCGACGAAGGGGCTCGCTTTCCGCTAGCATCGCCCATTTTAAGGTGCGGACTCTACGTTGATGATTGTCTGTTCGGCGCTCATTCCATTCTTGCCGCACGGCAATCTCGTGAACAGTTGGTTGACCTTCTAGCAGCAGGTGGTTTCCTACTTCGGAAATGGGCAAGCAATTCAGCGGACCTACTAACTGGAATAGACCCAACGAATCACGGCCTAGTTTCTGAGAAGCTACTTCAGACCGACGAAGACATTCAGCTACTAGGCGTCTTTTGGAACCCTCTACGAGACGTCTTTCAGTTCCAAGTCTCTCTGGAGAATCCGGTGTGCCTCACGAAACGTTCACTTCTCTCCCTCATAGCGCGCTTGTTCATATCCCTTGGGTTGGGTCGCCCCAGTTATCGTAACAGCTAAAGTTTTCTTACAGCAGCTGTGGCTTCTTTCTTTAGACTGGGATACCCCATCTTCCTGATGAACTACAAATAAAATGGAACGCATTTTACTCCACCTTACCATGTCTAAGCTCTTTCTCGATACCGAGATGGACCGGACAAAATCCGAATATGTTAGAGTGTACGCTACACAGCTTTGCGGACGCCTCTAATACCGCATACGCTGCTGTGGTCTACATCCGCGTAGTCCGATCTGATGCCCCTCCGATAGTCTCTCTCTCTGGTTATGAGTAAGACCAAGGTTGCTCCAATCAAGCAGCTGAGCACACCACGACTCGAACTATCTGCAGCGGTTCTTCTCGCCCGGGTTCTTGTGACTATACGCAAAATCTCGCAATTCGCCTCAGTGCCAGTTGTGTGTTGGTCGGACGCCACTATTGTGCTACACTGGCTCCAAGATCACTCCACCCGTTGGAAAACCTTTGTGGCCAATAGAGTCTCCGAAATACAAACCACTCTTCCGTCCATCCCGTGGCAACATGTCCCGAGTCGTGACAACCCGGCTGACCTCGCATCCAGAGGCTTATCAGCGTCGGAATTACTCAAATGTGATTTGTGGAAATTCGGTCCGTCTTGGTTGAATCAAACGCCTGACACTTGGCCAAATCGTCCGCCTCCGCTCGAAGACGATGCACCTCTGGAAGCCAAAGTTCACGCGTTTCCAGTAGTCGATAAGTCGCCAACAACTTTAGACCGCATAGCTCTAAGTTCATCGTCGTGGTTACGAATCCTGCGCGTAACCTCCTATATGCTACGGTGGCGACAATGCTTAAAGGGCAGACTCACAACCGGTCCATTAGCTGCGGAAGAAAATCGCATCGGCTTTTTAAGCGTTTTTCGATGTCTTCAGACCACTCTGTTGCCTCAGGAACTCTACGCTTTACAGAACAATCAGGCTGTTTCTCCCCGAAGCCCAATCGCTTCGTTGAACCCTTACATTGACGAGGATGGTCTAATTCGTGTCGGTGGGCGCTTGGCAAACGCAGATCTGTTGATTACAGTAAAGCACCCCGTTGTATTGTGTAATCATCCAGTTGTCCGACTTTTAATTTATCATATACATCTTCGTTGTCTCCACGGTGCTATTTCACTATCCCACCGATCATTACGGCAATCAGTGTGGCTGGTGCAAGGAAAGAAAATCGTCCGTTCAGTGATTTTTCATTGCATCACTTGCGCTCGTTTTCGAGCTCAAACGCCGAGCCAGCTGATGAGTGATTTACCAACTCCACGTGTGACTCGACCTGAGCGTCCTTTCACGCACTGTGGTGTGGATTACGCCGGACCAATACAGGTGCGTACAGCTGGTGGACGTGGACACAAGGCCCACTCGGCATATATCGCCTTATTTGTGTGCCTAGCTGTTAAGGCAGTTCACCTAGAGTTGGTTTCGGACTACTCCGCATCTGCCTTCATTGCCTCCTATAAACGCTTTACATCGCGGCGCGGATTGCCCACCTGTATGTACAGCGATAATGGCCCTAACCTTGTTGGCGGAAGCAAGGAAATCCGCGAGGCTTTTCAGGAAGCAATTGCAGAGAGTGGGTTTAAGGAGCTGCTTGCAAATGACGGCACCTCGTGGCAATTCATCCCTCCAGCGTCTCCCCACTTTGGCGGATTTGGGAGGCTGGCATCAAGCAGGCAAAGTTTCATCTGAAACGAGTTTTAAAGGATCACACACCCACGTTCGAAGAATGCACGACATTGTTGTGTGAAATCGAATGTGCACTGAATTCCCGTCCTCTCGGTCCGCTTTCCAACGATATAGAAGATCTTGACGCTCTAACTCCAGGACACTTCTTGGCCAATGGGCCATTGAATGCAGTCCCGGAACTTTCGCTGCTTTCGTTGCCTGTGAATCGTTTGTCACGATGGCAACTTTGTCGTCAAATTTACGAAAGGTTTTGGCGATTGTGGACGACGGACTACCTGCTCTCGCTGCAGCATAGGTCAAAATGGCGACGCGTAGAGCCTTCTGTACAGATTGGATAGATGGTTCTGTTAAAGAAACCAAAGGAACCACCGACTAAATGGCCTTTAGCTCGCGTGATTAGATGTCACCCGGGTGATGACTCCCTCACACGAGTTGTAACGGTCCGTACTGCAACGTCGGAGTTCACGCGCCCTCTAACTCAAATCGCGCTCTTACCGATCGATTTAGAGGCTCAAGAAAATCACGCAAATTAGTCTTAAGTAGTTTAAGCTAGTTGTAAGTCACTGCACATTATAATGTACGCGTCATTTGCGTAAAACTCTATGTAAGTTTGCGAGCCCCCTGATGGGCCTCACGGGGGGCGGTATGTCGCGATTCGCATTCATAACTTGATATTTTGAATTCTTATATCGACGCGGCAATACAATTTGACAATTATATTCAATTTGGTAACAGCGCAGTAAATATTCTCGAATGTTCCTTCGTCGTCCGGTCCGATTTCCGGATTTATGGCACGTGCCAGTTCGATTGCAATTACTGTCGGAAGCGAATGCGTCGAGTACGACCTTTTCCGAAATATAGTGTAAATTCACGGCATCGCACCCGTATTTCGCAGTAATAAATTCGCGAATAAATGACATCTGCTAACCATTAACCTAAGTCTTTTCTTTGAAGAAAAAATACCTTCAGTACCCGATACATCGCCTCGAAGATTTTGGACTTTTTCATTCATTGCCGCGACAGTGTCCACACACCAGAAATTTATTAAATATATAACCATTGTGAAATAATAATTTTGATTTTTTGTGGTTCAAAATGAAATGAAGAGGCATTTTGCATCGATTAAACGCACGTATTCAGAATTCACCAGTAACTGACCATTATTATCATTATATTCAATATATTAGTAGATTTTATGCAATTCTGTGTGCAAAGTGTGACTTTGCGCATTTAAATTTGCGGGCGCAAATTAAAACGTTGCACAAAGTAGAATTGCATAAAATATCGTAAACAACGCATGCCCAGCTTCATCTCAGTCGCGCGAGAGCGTCTCATTCGTCGCCGAATACGTCGGCGCACAGTGTGAAACGTGTGGAATTCGGCAAGACAATAATCGGTGCCGGGGGTCAAATCTGGTCCAATCGGTCTAAATTTATTTTTAAATACTCGTAAGGGATCGTACTTCAATGCCTCACTGCGAAAATAAAGAAATATTTAAGTGTGAAGAAGGAAAATTGAATACCGTAAGCAATATAACATTTATAAAAATATACGCGAATAGTCTTAGGTCGATTTTCGCTATTTCACTTTAATTTTTTACACTCGACAACAATATCTATACGTTTTTGGGATCGTTGATTACGAATCGGATATCAGCTTTTCAAAATTCAAAATGGCTAATTCAATATGGCGGACGAATTTAAAAAAATGAAACGAAACCGTTTGAAACTCGTTACTCGGGGGTTTTTGCGGTCGCTGACTTCGATTTTGGTATCAGATTTTAAAAATTCAAAATGGCGGATCCAATATGGCGGACGAATTTTAAAACATTAAACGAAATCGCCTGAAACTCGTTACTCGGGGTTTTTTTGGGTCGCTGATTACGATTCTGGTATCGAATTTTAAAAATTCAAAATGGCAGTTCATCATGTTGGGATTAGATTGTTTCGATACTACAAGGCCTAGCATGAACGTATTCAATTTTCAGCCGAAAACATTTGACCGTTATTGGTACGTTGTTATTTCGATTAGAAATAGACTAGACCCTTTACCACGACAAGGTTACGGTCTTCAAAGCGTTTTTTTTTTATTTTTTTTTACTTTTTTTAATTTAATTTTATTTTTTTTATTTTCACTTTATTTTCTTTTTTTTTTATTTTCAGATTTTTATTCTTTTTTTTTTATTTTTAGTTTTTTATTATTTTTTTAAAATTTTATTTCTTTTATTGTTTTTTTTTTTAATTTTCCGTTTTTTATGGTCTTTCTGATTTTCAATTTTTTGTATTTCTTTTGCACTTTTATTTTTTTTTATGTTTGATATTTTTTAAATTGCTTAGAGAAATTCATGACAAAAATTGACGAGCATCTTCTGTCAGAGGTTTTCCTCTTTTTTTTTTCTTTCATACGCAAAGAACTGATAAGTGGGTCAGTATTTATCATAAAGTAATGCAATATATCTAAATTGCTTGATTCGCGGTTCACCATTCTGCTATGATTTAATCGTGCATTTTGAAAAATTTTGTTATTCGCCTCTTGGTACTCCTCGGAATACCAGCCAATAGGAAACTTGAAACACCGAATGATTTTACTGCCGTGTATTAAAATTTTGTGAACGGATAGCGGCATGTTATACCATTGGTATTGTTCTTGGAGGCGACTTTAACTGCCGAGTAGGAACTTCAGACCCATACTCCGACTTCCCACAGATATTTGAAGGCTCGTCAATCCGCATGCGGAGGCAGACACACGATGAACTATGCAACACCCGTGGAGTCCTTCTGTCCGAATTTATGCAGACAAACAATTTCGTCTTATTAAATGGGCGCTGTACCAGCGACGTTCCGGCGCACTTTACTTTTCTCGGACATAAGGGCTTCAGTGTTGTCGACCTTGTATGGGTTTCGGCCCTACATTTTCCCTTCATAGACGACCTAAAGACAGGCGACGACCTACACGGTTCAGAACACTTACCGGTCTCCCTGTCACTACTGCTGATGTCGGAAAGTGCTAGAATAGAAACGCCTGGTGCCATGCCATTAGTGCGATTTTCGGGGTCGTTAGACGGGGTGAGTAACTTTCGCGATATTTTAAGACTGCCGTTGTCAGCTACTACCGCAGAGAACTCGGAGTCTCTCGATGATCAATATGAGCTTCTCGTCAAATACCTGCGCGCAGCGGCGCTAAATGCAGGTGTATGCGTTAAATTTACTGTCAAAAGTACACGCTCTAGAACGGTATCTTCGAAGGCCTGGTTCGATAGGGATTGTACAAGCGCAAAACGAGCTTTCCACCATGCCCTGAAGCGTATGAGGAGAGACGCTTATTCTCCAAATTCGACTCGCACCTTTAAGACCGCGAAAAAAACGTATCTAGACATAATAAAAAATAAGAACCTCCTCTATGCAAAAGAGGTAGCGGATAAGTTCGCGGGCGTCCGGAATGCGGCTGTTTTCTGGAACACATGTCGCCAATATCGGAAAAAACCCCGTGCGGGTGCGCAGGTGTCCGGGGACGCCTGGGGGGCGTATTTCACAGAGATTTTTCCCCCTGAAGAGTGCCCCTCAGAGACGTTTTACGGCACTTTTGACCCAGCTTTGGACTCGCCGATCACTTTAACAGAACTCAAAGACAGCATAAGGAGGCTGAAGATGGGAAGGGCAGTAGGCCCAGATGAGTTACCTGCCGAACTTTTTAAGTTTTTGGAAGACACGTGGCTCTCTCACCTCCTGCTACTTTTTAATAACATCCTTCTTCTGGAGACCTTTCCCAAAGGCTGGGCTCGGGCTTCGTTAATTGCTCTCTTTAAAAAAGGCGCGCGTGACGACCCGGCCAACTACAGACTGATCGCAATCACTAACGCCATAGCAAAGATCTTCTCGCAGGTTATGTGCGGGCGTCTGACTGAGTGGGCGCTGCTAAGGGACCTGCTACCTGAGGAACAGGCCGGTTTTCGTAGTGGGAGAAGCACGGAAGACAACATCTTCTCGCTTCTCGCCACCATTCAGATTGTTTTCAGACGACAACAAGCGAAACTATACGGATTATTCGTGGACTTTAAACGAGCCTTTGACTCTGTTCCTCACTCCCTTCTCTGGCGGAAGCTGCTCGGTCTCGGCCTTAGCGCAAAGCTTGTGAGAATTCTCTCCGCCCTATATCGCTCAGCTTCGGTGTGCCCCAATATCGATAACTGCAACGTACAGGATTTCGACGTCTCGAAGGGGGTCCTCCAGGGTGAAATCCTCAGCCCTCTTCTCTTTTTGTTGTATATAGCCGATATCGTGGAATTCTTCCGGAGGGGGGGGCGGGGGGGGGGGGGGGGTCGCGCGGGGTGGATGTTTCGCATACGCAGGATTTTCTGATGTTACTGTATGCCGACGACCTGACTATTTTTGCTTACTCGCCAGCAGATCTGCGCAGGAAACTAATTTTGTTATCGAATTACTGCCAAAAAAATCAGCTAACAGTTAACATTGACAAAACGAAAATCATCTGTTTCAGAAAAGCTGGCAGACTAAATGCATATTCGAGGTCTTTTCTGTTCAGAAATAGCCCGGTCGAGGTTGTAGGTTCGTACCGCTACCTGGGTGTGCTGTTCTCCTCCTCTGCGCGCGGCCTATCGCCTACGGAAGATGCAATAAAGAGGACTAAAACGGCGGCCGGCGCTGTTCTGTACATGCGGCAAGGATCGAGGCCTGGGATGCCTTTTGGAAATTATATGGCGCGATGATTGTTTCCGTTTTGCTCTATGCGGCACCATTTTGGGCCCTGCGATACTTGGATAAGCTGGAATCCCTGCAGATAGAGTTCTTTAAGAGTCTCTTAAGTCTACCAAGAAACACTCCGGCTTACCTTGTCCGTTTAGAACTTGGTATTCCGCACATAGCGGTGGAAATTCTGTCAAGAACTATTAAATGGGTATCAAAAACTCTTAAACTGCAGGATTACAGATTGCCCAAGATACTATTGTTGCGTCTCAAAGAACTGGCGGACGCTGACGCGTCGCAGAGTACATTCAACTGGGCCCTCCAAGTAAAAGCTCTGCTGATCAAGGCCGGAGCGTTCGAGTTGTGGAGTAATTTCGACGCGGACATTTGGGATCAGCGAGGGCCCTCGCTAGTCATTAAATTCGCCGAGTCCTCGAGAAGGTGCGACCTCAGGTCCTATTTTAATTCTGACAATGTCCAGTTGCCTATTTATCGCCTCCCCGAGGACTCGGCGTACACCCTGTATCCTTCCCGTTTGCCCCTGCGCTGTCTTAAGGTAATAGCCCAATTAAGGCTAGCGACGGTCTTTTCACGCTCAATCGTCATTGCCGGCCAGCGATACACTTATAATCCGTTAGCCCCTTGCCTTCTCTGCAATATGACTGCAAACGAGTCGTTGCTGCATATTTTGACAGAGTGCCCCCTACTCGCTTCCACCAGAGTGGACTTTTCCGAATCGCTAAAACACCGACCACTTCACTCCTCAGGACTCCTATGCACCTTAATCTGCAGCAACGACGCGTTCTCAGCAAAGCTCCTTTATAATTTTGTGAAACCCAGCTTCAAAAGGAGAGCCTTTCTGCTCGGCGATTAATTTTAAGTGAAAATTGTTATCATATTGTATTGCGAACGCTACGCGGCTGAATGTACCCTTGCGCCTAACATTAGATTTAAGTCTCACAACTACCGTTTAAATTTTAACTGTGTAACTATACATACTGTGTCTAAAATACATTTTAGTAACATTGAAATCTAAGCTTCTTTAAATTAAGGACTTAGTATTCTTGAAGTTTCAGTCCAGGTTATCGACTTGATTAGCAAGAAAATAATAGGCAATCTTATTATAATTTTGCCATAATTCGCCAAGAAATTTTTTAATCAAGTTATTAGTAGGCATTTCGATCCATAAAAAAGTAAGGAATATGATCCTGTATAATACATTACGATTACATTTTTTGTTTGCGCGTAATGGCGGATAAACTAAAATATGTTTTCTTTTACTTGATTTTCGACAAAAAAACGTATTCTTTAAAAATGCGATAACTACTCTCTATTACATCATTTGGACTTTACTAAGGAAGTAATTTTACGCAGAAATCTTTAAAGAAATGAAATATCTTTGAGTTGAAATTGTTAAATGTATTTGTCCCGAGTTATAAAGGAAATAAATGAAAAATTGACACTTTTTTAATTTTTTGAGCTAAAAATTGTAATAAATAAATCTTGAATAAATCGACCGAAAAAAATTTTTTTTTTATCGTAACTTGGGTTTTTCTCACCTAAAATTATTCCAGAATATATCTGTTAATGGGCAAAAAATTACAATTTTTTCCGGAAAAGTGAGAGTTCAAAAACTGCTTCATATTTCTTATAATATGGATTTCGAAGAAGGCAGTGCAAGAACAGCAGAGCATAAAGAAATGAAGGGAATAAAAAAGCAGCGGGTTCAAAAATTACTGAAGACTGAATTGTCTTTGACCGTAGACGTTGTTAAACAAGGAAGTGGAACGACTAATACAGGCAATGTTGCGCGAGAATTTTTTAACAAGGTCCAGAAAGTTTCAGAAATAACGGGTTTAAGCGAAGAATTGATTTCGAGATTCCACACCATTCTCCAGTTATTGTCATGCGGAAAAATGTTCGATATTGAGAAATTCGAAATTTTTGCTTCAGACACAGCAAGGTTGTGTGTACAATTATACCCATGGTATAACATGCCGCCATCTGTTCACAAAATTTTAATAAACGGCAGTAAAATCATTCGGTGTTTCAAGTTTCCTATTGGCCGGTATTCCGAGGAGTGCCAAGAAGCGAATAACAACATTTTTCGTAATGCACGATCATATCATAGCAGAATGGTGAACAGCGAATCAAGCAATTTAGATATATTGCGTTACTTTATGATAAATACTGACCCCCACTTATCAGTTCTTTGCGTATGAAAGAAAAAAAAAGAGGAAAACCTCTGACAGAAGATGCTCGTCAATTTTTGTCATGAATTTCTCTAAGCAATTTAAAAAATATCAAACATAAAAAAAATAAAAGTGCAAAAGAAGTACAAAAAATTGAAAATCAGAATGACCATAAAAAACTGAGAATAAAAAAAACAACAAAAGAAATAAAATTTTAAAAAAATAATAAAAAACTAAAAATAAAAAAAAGAATAAAAATCTGAAAATAAAAAAAAAAGTGTCCCGTATGAAATTCGAAAATATCTAAAATAAGGGCCACCCTAATATATATATATATATTTTTTTTTTTACTTTTTTACACAAGAATATGTATCCCAATATTTTTTCTAGACTGATTACAATTGAAAGGCACGGGCTTGAAGTTAACGTTAAAATTTTGGCCATTCGAGCGTTAACGGGTTAATTAAATCTTATTTAACAATGCACCTTAATTAGTAGGCATGGAAATAACATCAATGTTTCATAGATGCTGGACAATTTACATTAAAGTAACAAATAAGCATGACATAAGCATTATTTATATTGGCATGATACATCCGGTAAATAAAGAATGCTAATGAAAATTATAAAATGAGTTTTGCATCACGTATATTATTAGCATGTTTATTCATAAGCAAATTGCATACTGTTGTTACAACTCTATACGAACCTTTTATAGGGAAAATCGGGGATCTTTACCATCTATGCAAATGACCGCCCATGGTTGGAATTTCGACACATTGTAACTGTTGGCCTTTGCAGAGTTAACTTCTTTTCCTTTTTTTTGAGCAAACTAGCTTAAAACATTGTAAATAGAACAGTTGGTTAAAAAAGATGACATAAAAAGTCAACAACTATCATCATGGGAATCCATGCATGCGGAAATTATCTATTTCCGCGAAGGTGGGAGGGCGAAATTGGACTAACGAAGTTACTACATCATATATGATTGTAGTTTATATGGTTTTACAGACATGATTTCTGCAAATCCATTAGATATCTGCAACATTTTTTTTTTTTTTTATTTTTTTTTTTTTTTGACGGAAGGGGGAAATGCATTAGGCACCATAGGGGGTTGAAGATGTTGTGTAACCCCCCGTGTGTCGGACTCTCTCACCTTTTTAACCCATTGGGTTAGTGGTTACAGGATCTCGTGTGACCTCAGTAGACGGAGAGATCCCAGCAGCACTGCTTTCTGCATTCGGCCTGCGATGGAATTTGCATGTTCTTGACAGGCCGGAATGTTTTTGATGTTTTGGAGGAAAGTAGGTCTCATTCCTCCCAGCACTCCAATTATCAGCACGACGAGCTTGATTTTGAACCCTCGATACAGCTTGCGAATCTCGAACAGGAGTTCCTGATATTTCATCCGTTTTTCGTCATCTTTGCTGACTATATTTGTTTCTGCTGCTGCAGAAAACTCGATGACGAAGATGGATTTGTCATCGAAGACAACAAGGACGATGTCAGGCTTATTGGCTGATATTTGCCTGCTCGTCGGGAATGAGTAATTCCAGTATATTCGGCAAGACTCATTCCCGACTACGGATTCAATATCAGTGGGGACGTACGGCAAAACTGGAGTTGCATTAATACCATAAGTGCTGCGAAGATGGTAATACAGCACTCGAAGAGCCGCATTGTGACATTCGATGTATGCTGAAACTGCATATATTGGGCATGCTGCCAAAAGATGCATTAGTGCCTCAGCATGTCATCTACACAATCTACAAAGCGTACTCTGTACCGCCTGGTGTAAGATGTTCTGGCGATACGCTAAGGTATTGATGACCTCATCCTGGCATGCGAAGATAAAACCCTCGGTCTTGGATTTCAAGCCCGCTGATGTTAAGAAGGAGAAGGTCATCTCTGCCGACAAGCCAAGTTGTTGGACATTTCGAAAGAATTGTCCATGCAACGGCTTGTCGATATGCCTTCCCTCCAACATACGGAGTTGTTCCTTCCGTATGTTAGCCCTGAGACGCACTGGGCACATATTGATGACTGATTCAGCCTCCTGTGCACCACTACGTCCCACGTTGAAAACCAGACCGAGGTTTCGCGCCGCTCGTTCCGCCGCGTTGTACAAAATCGCCCCCTTCCCCTGAATTTCATGCTGATGTACTAGCATCATCAGGGGATCCTCCGTTCGATTAATCACGTCGCAAGCTGTTTCGAAGACCAACCTATTATTATTATTATTATTATTATTATTATTAGTGTTACTTTTACTACGTTATTTTACACTTTTCTATTAAAATTGGTGTATCTCATTTCATTATTAATATTGAAGAATTGTACTCTTGCAATACGGTAATACGTCCATTTATATATTTACAGAAAGGCAAACAAATGATTATTCTACCCAACCTACAGAAGCAATTTCTGATATCTATTATACAGATTAGCAGTCAATAATATTTTAATTCTGATAAATATATATATATATATATAATAGAATGTGTCTGAAGTTCCGAGCGTTCAATGAAAGATTATCCACAGAGGAAAAGGTAGTCAAGTCATCTATAAGATCATTGTTGGTCCCTGAAATTTGTGGTCATTTATATATCAGAGGTGTATCATTTTTATATTAAAAAAGTCTTATTATTAATGATAACGTCAACTTTTATTTTTGTTGCCCGTTATCTTCGGGAATTACTTTATTTAACATCCGGAAATAAATATTCAGAAAAGATAAAACAAAATCATATACGGACTTCACAATACATTTACAAATAGAATAAATAAATTATTAAGAAACATATCTTTTAACAAATCATATATTGACCAATTACCGAACTGTACATTATTCAACCAATTGTATTATTTTAGGAAAGATGGGATAAAACAAATAGTTCGGTAATTACATGGAGTTACATTACTTCTGCCACGGAAAACAGTATTAAGTTTTAACAAAAATATGACTTTAAAATATCGAATAAAATAAAAGAATAGTCTTATAAAATATTAATACTGGAAAGCAATATTAAATACTAAAATATATTATAGTAGTTGCTCGAAACTTCAATCAATTGGCGGATACACCCGTTGACGAAAACTCTTCTAGATTACGGCAGTTGCCAAGCAATGCACATGTATAATTCCGGCGGTAAGACATTCGCTATTAATTTTTAAAGAAAATCCGATAACAAAATTATTATAATCTTTTAGATTAAACTATGAATCGCGTATACAAGGTAAAATGGTTTTTCGGTAAACTAACGGAAAATTTAAATTATCAAATTACTATGACCTGTTCGACTCGCGTTTGAATAGAGAATGTTCGAACCGGTAGCAAGGATCGTCACCCTCAGGATTTCTTGTAGACGATTTTCCGGTAGATTGCGTTGGCTCATTTCGGGAACGAACGTTTCCGAATTTAACGTCACGATAACGTTTGGAAGTGAGCGCACCTTTTGAAAATCCGATGGTAGAATTATACATTATTTTCGTTGTTCTATTCTACGAGAATATCGAATTCTAAGATCGGTAGAATTGTATTCCTGGACGGAAACACGAGGGACAAAGATCAAGATGAGACATGATGCCCTCAGATGTAGAATGCTCAATTTGCCGTTGCTCTCAAACCAAAACGAAAAGGCCTCGGGAAAATATTGAGTGTGGCACCTCGAACCGTCAACACCTCTCTTTTCACGATACAGCTTTCTTCCTTATCGACGCTCCGATACTCATAAAAAATATAAAAATAACAATAGTAAATAAGAGAAATATGTAAGAAATAAATATGCTCAGGTCGCCAGAAGGTATTTCGCCAATTACAACGAATCGGTATAATGTTTATCATAATAAGATTCTCTGTTCAAACGATATTTTTCTGCGATTTTGCACTTCGGTATTTTGTAACGGGTTGAGTGAGAAGTAACGCCGTTACATAATAAACTAGCTGATTATGTCTATAAAAAATTTGCAGAATCTTTCAATGAACTTCCGAACTTCAGGCACATGTAATAGTTTGTGTCGTAAATGAAGAAAAACATGTTATTAATCTTAGTGTATTATAAACTGTACTAATACATATGATATGTTTTGAACAGAATGCTCTTCCTGGCCCTCTGCACGAACTTGTGGAATCAACGCTCAAAAGCAAGAAACAACTTCCACATTTTCCCGATTCCTTAAGGTTTGCTACGACACTACATTTTTATTCTCCATCAGCCTATAACTTTTTGCGAGACAAGTAACTGCAGACGCTACTGCATACAAGTACACTGAAAAAACTATGGCCGATCCCAGCTTGCACGAAAATACGGTGGAAATTTGCCTTCACAGGTGGTGGCAAGCATGAATCACACTGTTTCTTATTAGCCACCACTCACATGATAGCAAAGATTCACCACCGGTGGTTGTCAATGGCTACCACGGAAAATGTTTTGGTTAAGATTGTCCACCACCCATGGCGCGCATATTCGTGACATGTATGCATACACTGTTTGAACACATATTTTAAAATTATATTTGTGGAAAAATATAAAAAATGGATAACATTGATTGTAGAACTGTCAATTTAATTTGTTGTTATCGATCAAAATTGTTTTATAACTGTATATTAAGACCAAAACTGTAATTCATGACTTAAATTTATTTATAACCATATTTTTGGATACGTTTTGACCCTAGAAACTTGAAGGAGTTTATTTCAAACCGATTCGTTGAAGCTATCTTGTCGAAAAAGGTAAAACTAAATAATAAGAAATTCAACGCCAACTGGACTTTTTGCACGTGTCAGCAAAAAGTTCAAATCTGACTACGTAGTGATCATTTCCAATCAATGTATATTCAAACACCCATTTCAAAATTAAATTTACAATAAAATATCTGAAATGAATTATATTAATTGTAAAAGTGAATATTTACTTCCATCGTATTGATCAAAAATGTTTGGTTCAACGCTAAGACCAAAAATGTTATTCATGCCTTAATTTAATCTAAAATGATATATCTGAATACTTTTGGGTCTCACAAACTTGAAGGAATTTATTTCAAACCCATTGGTTGAAGTTATGTTTCTTAAAAGGATAAAATAAAATAATAAGAAATTCAACCTCGATAACACTTTTTGCACGAGTCAGCAGAAAGTTCAAATCTTACTACGTAGAGATCATTTTCAATCAACTTGTATTCAAACACACATTTTAAAATTAAATTTATAACAATTTACGTGAATTCCTGTGAATTTGTGTTTAAACATATATTTTGAAACTAAGTTTGTGGTAAAATATCAAAAATGAATAAGATTGATCATAAAGCTGTGAATTTATCCTTTATCGATAAAAATGTTCTATATTATGTCTTAAAAAGGAGAATGTCTTAAATTTATTTATAACCATGGACACATATATATATAATACATGTATATGGGCGATTCTCAAGATATGTCGGAATTTCGTGTGCCACTCAATATAATGCTGAAAATAATTCGAAATACATACGAAAAAAATCATACCATATCTGTCATGATTATAGCAAGAATTTACAACTAAATATGCAGTTGAAATGTATTATTAGATTGATCAAAAAAATTAAAAATACATCAAAATGTCCCTTCCGTGGCATGAAGCCGCCGCGATTTTTGTTATTAAAGCGATGAAAGGTTTAGCAAACTTATTTTTTATTAATTATTTTATCCCATGCTTTTCTTTTAATACATCTATAGAAACAAATAATACGATTATAATGCTTTATATTACATAATTTCATTAGGATTTATGGCTTTCTTTATTGAAGCCAACTTTTGTTCATTTAAATCAATTGAGTGAATTCATCACTGATTTCAATTCTGAAAATTTATTTATTTTTTTATGCATCCAGGAATAGAAAAATATAAGTATAATTGTTGGTTTATGCATATTTTTGAAAGACAATAATACGTAATTCGTCACAAAACCATCCTTTACGTTAGGACCGAGCACCTCGCAGAAAAAATCTGTCCCTTCCGTGGTATTGATTATTTCGTTAATTTTCAAAAAAAATTTTAGAATATGGTAAACAATATGTGGTTTTCGTAAGAAATAAGAGGTAGACGAGCGGAAATATTGATATATTTTTTTACGGCCTCAATAACCTCAATTTTTTAACCAAATGTCCCTTCCGTGGCAATATTTACTATCACACTGAAGGCGCGAGACGGCTCGCGATTTTCGTTTCCGACAAGCGAAGTAACTATATAGTAAGACTTTTGAACATGAACATTTCGTCACACACCCTTATAACAGACGTTCAACGTCTGTTATGAATATTTGTTTTGTTTTGATTCCGCGTATCACGCTCGCCGCTTCCCAACAGCAAAGTAACTCGCCGGAAATTATACAGGGTCATCGAAAAGTATCGGACCCCCCTAATATCTTCAGTTAGAATGCACTTAGGAGAAAATGTCCAATAGCAAAGTTGTATGGTTTCAAGCGGGGAGTAAGATGATGACCTTGACTTTGACCTTGACCATGTCCTTCAAGGTCATTTCAAGGTCAATCTTATTTTTTTAAATAGAACCCCCTACATTTTATTGCATATTCTTATAGCTTATCTCGAGAGCTTTCCAAAACACTATAATAAAATATTTTTTTATCAAGTACTTTTTGAGTTATAAAGGTTTGAAGTTTTTCCAAAATGCATTCTTACTGAAAATATTAGGGGGATCCGATTAATGTATTTTCTTTAAACCAATTAATTGGTCTCATTGTTCCGCGCACAAAAGTATTAAGGTTATGATTACTGAAAACTAAATAATATTTTACAAGATATTCTACATTTTGTGTCAAAAAGTTGTTAACTTCAAACCTTTATAACTCAAAAAGTACTTAATAACAAAATATTTTATTATAGTGTTTTGGAAAGCTCTCGAGATAAGCTATAAGAATATGCAATAAAATGTAGGGGGTTCTATTTAAAAAAATAAGATTGACCTTGAAATGACCTTGAAGGACATGGTCAAGGTCAAAGTCAAGGTCATCATCTTACTCCCCGCTTGAAACCATACAACTTTGCTATTGGACATTTTCTCCTAAGTGCATTCTAACTGAAGATATTAGGGGGTCCGATACTTTTCGATGACCCTGTATAGTATAAGACGTTTGAACATGAACATTTCGTAACACACCGCCGTATTAGACTTTTAGCGTTTGTTATTAACGGTTGTTTTGATTCCGTGTATTGCGCTCGCCGCTTCCCGACGGCGAAGTAGTTTGCGGAAAAACATAAAAATGAGGTTAAAAGGCGAATCGCGGTAAGATTGTTACATGTATTCCGTGCTTTTAAAAAAATGGACCGTAGACGAAGAGCATCAACTAGGCAATACAACAAAGAAAAGAGAGATAGTATTAATGATAAAAAGCAAGAAAAAGCTGCAACCCGTAAACGTGCTAAAAAAGGAAAAACACAATGGACTTGTACTTTTAAAAAGGTAATTCTTTTTATATTAAATTATGTCGATAACGTTTTTCATAATTCCATAACAATTAATACTAGATTTTTATATTTATATTTGATATTTCATATAAAATTATGACTTTTTAAATAAAGCGATTTTTTAAATAGAATTTTCTCGTGATATAACGATTTTCTACATCATCATCTAATACATTTTTGACAACTAATTTGGTAATTGCATAAAATTATGCAACAATAATTTTGCACATTCGAAAATTGTAAAAATAAATGATATAGTTTTGATTACTTATGTTTTACATTAAATTTTTAATTCAAAAAATGTTATTTATAAAGAAATAAATATAACATGATATGATTTATTATTTGTAAATTACAGTTAGAAACAAAGAAACAAAAAGAATAGCGGCTGCGGAAGAAACGTGAAGCTGAAAAAAAAGGAGGGAAAGAATAAAGGCCGATTCAACATCATATGCTGCCTACTGCGAAAATGAGAGAAAAAGGAAGAAAAAGGCGAAGCAACAGGGAAAAACTAAATCTATTGATCAGTTATCAGAACGAGAAAAACGGATTGTTCGCACTCGAGAAAGAAACAGGAAGAGGAAGTGGCGAAAACAAAAACAGGAGCAATCGATGCAACCATATACCGATGATTTTCTTCAACTCAATGATGAACGCAATCAACCAGCAGCCAAAAGGATCATCGGTAAGAATAAGAAAAAAGAACGGGCTAAATGTTACGTCGCAAATGTTAAATTAAAATCCGAGAATATTTCGTTGAAAAAAAAGGTAAAAACAATTCAGCAACAAGTTCGTCGTTCTCAGACAAAGAAACATGTAGAAACTAGGGACCCGTTAGATTCTAGAATACACGAAATAAAAATTAAAAATGACATAGATGGCGAAACGAAGGACAAACTTGTGTGCAGTGAAGTGCTAAATTGTCAAATTGCTATGTCTTATAAAGACAGCAAAGACAATCGATTCAAAAAATCTCTGTCGACTGTATTAAGCGGAAAAATTTTGAAAAAATATAAAGCTTTAACTCTCGTCAAGAAGTACGTTATTCGTACAGATCAGGCTTACGATAAAAATAAAAATTATGCATTAAATCAAAGGCGAGCAGCGAACAAAAGTCAAATGATTTTGTCGGAAAAAATTAAAGATTTTTTCCTTGAAAATAGTCAAGTTGATCCGGGTAAAAAACAATTTGTAAAAGACAATGGCGAAAAAGTTCAAAAACGTCTTTTGAAAGCTAGCTTACTTGATTTACATGCACAATTTTGTTTTGAAAATGAATATCGAGTTAGCTACACTGAAAATAATTTGGGGACGCAACGCTTGGAACACTCCTCGGGGCTAGATGCCTCGAGTATGTTCGAATCGAACTCCTCAGGCAATGCGAATGCTCGATTGTGATTGGCGTTCGAAGGCTTGCGTCTCGGCCGTCATAGTGTGAGACTATATGAACGTTGAGACGCCAAGTTATGCATCCCTGTCATATGACATATCTCATATTTCAAGGCGCAGGCTTTCACATTCATGGCGGTGTGTCTATTACCGGGATAAAAAACGCGATAACAATCCGCGAAAAATGTTGAATGTCATCTGAGTACATATTGAAAAGAGAAATGAATTAAAAAATAAAGAGACAGAAAATATGTGGTAAGCATGCGTGGATGTGTGAATTTTAATTGTACTTTTGCAGGTTAACTCAAACTCATTTGACGTTAATCTGTCAAATGGAATTACACGGAGAGAATATTTGAATGATTTTACGTCAACTAGTTACAAGGTAAATAGCCCCAATGCCTCTTCGAGGCAAAAGCGGTTGATATTCGAGGCGCACCGCGTCGATAGCATATCGAGGCATTAGGCCCCGACGATCGACTTCTCACGCCTCGACCGATCAGCGTAAAATCCGCCAAATCGCCGAGGTAGCGCCGCGGAAAGGAGGGGATGGCACCATCCCTTCTTTTTTTTTTCATTCTCGATATGCTATCGACGCGGTGCGCCTCGAATATCAACCGCTTTTGCCTCGAAGAGGCATTGGGGCTATTTACCTTGTAACTAGTTGACGTAAAATCATTCAAATATTCTCTCCGTGTAGAAACCTGATAATTCCCTGTGTTCCATATACTTCCCAATCCTAATACAATAATTATTATTGTATTATAGTAATTTAATAAATAATTATAATACAATAATAAAGATATCATTTCCATTAAATATATTATAAATATATACGGAAAGGGTGTTAAAATTTTAATAATAGTAATAATATAATGATTTGTTGCCATATTATACACAGGCTGTCACTGCTATATACAATTTGTAGTGTACATGTATAATAATATGTGTTATTTATATTCAAACAGAATCGAATAACATCAGCGACTGAAATCTAGTGATCGACATTTCCTTTCGTCTCTATATGAAACTTTTAGGGAGGTATGCATTAATTTTTTCATAATTAGTTTCTCATTTGCTTCGTTGCATACATACAAATCATAACTATGTATTGGACGTGTACACAATAATAATGAGAAAAAATGGATGCATATACAGTACATCTTTAACAGTTTTAACGAGACGAATGGAAATGTCATTGACTAGAATTGTTTATGTGTTATTTTCATAATTATTTCACTACGTTTTTTTAATCTTTCCATTAAATCAGTTTACATCTTTTGCATATTAAGAACACAGCTTTATTATATCAGTCATCCATAAAACACTTGAATAACACATCGGATTGAAAGTTGAACTGCAAGCAAGTGCACGGTCTTCAACAAAATCTTTGCAGCTAAGACAGTTAATAAAGATGCACTGTAAAATTTAAACTGAATTAAAAGGAAATGTAGAAAAGGCCTTAATAGAGTAATAACGCAGTACATTAGTAACACGTATAAAAATATTTCTAGTCGGTGACATTTGCATTCGCTGTGTAAAACTTTTCGGAATGGACCCTATCTGAATCCCAATTTTCTTCTTTATATTGTTTACATATGTAATGCCTAGTCCTTGTATTTTTTAATTCAAGTAAACAAATTTGTAAAGAAATGTGAAAGGTGTAATGAATACGATACCTTCGTAAAGGTTTTTGCAGAGACGAAAAGAAATGTCGAACACTAAATTCGTGCACACATGTTACTTCATGGTGGCCACCGTCAGGGAAAACTGGAAAATCAGGGAAATGTCAGGGAATTTCAAAATTGGTCAGGGAAAAAGTAAATTGTAGACAAATCTTTAAAAAGTGAAAAACATTTTTTAACAAAAAATCGCACAATTTCATATTCAGAAAAATGCTTTATTTATCGTGCTTCGCATAAAATTCTTTTAAATGATTTTAAATGCTTTCTCACATATTTAAACAAATATTGACGTTTTTTATCAATAACATATTTCAGTTTTGAACATTTTCGACAGATTTCACCAAAAACCAACAATTTTGACAAAAAAAATAATCTTAAATTAAATATATTTGTGGTACTGCTCAGTTTTAAACGTTCTGGTTTGTTCAGTTTTAAACAGATTTGAATAAAATTTAGATGTATTATGAAATATGTATATAAGCACATGGGCCGATGGGCATACACTGCAGATGCATCAGACGAACGCTCACATGAAACCGAAGGTATATGATCGAGTACCTTGGAGCGCCACTCTTTGGAGATACGGGCAACGCGTTAAAGTACAAGTCGAAGGGTTTCGTCCCGATGTTCAGAATGTCAGTCTATGAACGCCGAGACGCAAGGCTTAGACCATGAATCATAATACGTCACTTAGACTTACAACATGCTAGGCGTTGAGTGCCCAATCGCCCCGCTGACGGTGCCTCTCTTAACAGTTCGTTTATGTACCGTCTAAGCGCGGCGTTCTAAAATTATTTTCAGTGTATTCAACGTTTGTGCGATACAGACCACTATACTGCATTGACCGCAAAGTAACAGCTAGAGACACATGCGCATGTTTGTTTCATGAAAATTTTAAATTGCTGGTTCAGAGTTTGCATAAGGCAAATATAATCGCCGAAAATTCTTGGGAAAAGATTAAAAATTCGTTAATGTGCTCGGAGAACAGATCTTTACAGTGTTATGCGAGAAATTGTTCAAAATGTAAAATAAAAGAAATTCAGTTTCTTGGTGACTATGTAAACGTCGATGATGAACTTACTTATGTACAATGGACATCGACAACAGAGGATCGAGTATCTGCGAAAACAAAAAAACCGATCACTGTTAACGTGACACGAAAAGACGTATTGTCTGCGGCACCGCGTTCTGTAGTTAATGCGATTAATGAAAAACTGCCCGGATTCATATCTCACGAGTATTATATTTATCATCAACACACAGTTATAAAAACTTTAAAGTCCCATTTAAATTCAAATGAATGTTTGATTCTCATTGATTTCAGTGAAAATTATACCACTAAATACGCAACTGAGGTACAAGCCGTACATTTTGGAGCAAGCCGAACACAAATTACGATACATACTGGTATGTTATACACATCGGATCATAACGAAGGTTTTGCGACTTTGTCGGAATCATTACGCCACGATGCTGCAGCTGTTATCGCGCACTTAAAAAATATTCTCGATATTTATATGCAAAAAATACCGGGAATTGAAACTGTTCATTTTCAGAGCGATGGCCCTTCAAGCCAATATAAAAATCGAACTGCTTTTTATCTGATAACGCAACTGTTACCGTCGTATTATCCGAATATCTGTAATATTACGTATAATTTCAGCGAGAGCAAAAATGCCGCTGATGGTATAGGAGCTACGTTGAAAAGAGTCGCTGACGATCAGGTAAAGTACGGAAAAGATATTCCAGATTTTTCAGCGTTAGTTGCAGTACTTAATCAGAATCTTAAAAAAGTTAGGATTTCGATTGTGAAAGAAACTGATATAAATATTATAGACAACGTTACCCCGAGCGGGATAAAGTTATTTTCAGGGTCAAAGCGAGTGCATCAGTATACGTGGAGTCGGAAACAAGAAAAATTAGTGCAATTTAATTTACTGAGCTGCTTCGAATGCGTTCCAGGTGATGTTTGCGAACATTATCACTTAGGAACGTTAGATTACACTTGTAATAAAAGTGTGAGGAAGAACCCAAACATGGCCGTTAGTAAAAAACCGGTACAACAAACCGCGAAAGAATATGATGTTTCGTTGCGAAGAAGTTCTCGATTAGCAAAAAAATAATAATAAGATTTAATTTGTAAGTGAGATTATTATAAGGAAGCGCAATTCTTTACGTAAACGTGTTATTTATAAGCAAATCGAACGAAAGGCAAAATAAAATTGAAATTTAAAAAAATGTGTACATTTGATAACAATCAATATCTATTCAAAAGTTACCTACTTTCATCAAGTATGCGATTTTATGATGACATTGAAACTACATATCCATCCAAAATTATAGGTTCTTGTTAAAATATACATATATGTATATAGTTGCTTATCTAAATTCCATTTATATAGTCGACCGGTACCAAATATCCCTTCCGTGGCTTGCATGTCCCTTCCATGGCATAAATTTGTGCAAATAGTTCAATAACTTTGGTAAAAATTAATATACATTAGTCCTAATACCGAAAACATCCTTCGCTGATGCCAAAGAGTGGAAAAAAAATTAGTTGTCTCTCAAAAATTAATTTTAGCTTTTAATATTTTTGCTCGTCAAATTCCGACATATCTTGAGAATCGCCCATATAATACATTTAAGACATATTTTTGGCCATAATATAGAATAAAACATTTTTATCGATAAAACATAAATTCACAGCTTTATGATCAATATATACAGGGTCATCGAAAAGTATCGGACCCCCCTAATATCTTCAGTTAGAATGCACTTAGGAGAAAATGTCCAATAGCAAAGTTGTATGGTTTCAAGCGGGGAGTAAGATGATGACCTTGACTTTGACCTTGACCATGTCCTTCAAGGTCATTTCAAGGTCAATCTTATTTTTTTAAATAGAACCCCCTACATTTTATTGCATATTCTTATAGCTTATCTCGAGAGCTTTCCAAAACACTATAATAAAATATTTTGTTATTAAGTACTTTTTGAGTTATAAAGGTTTGAAGTTAACAACTTTTTGACACAAAATGTAGAATATCTTGTAAAATATTATTTAGTTTTCAGTAATCATAACCTTAATACTTTTGTGCGCGGAACAATGAGACCAATTAATTGGTTTAAAGAAAATACATTGATCGGATCCCCCTAATATTTTCAGTAAGAATGCATTTTGGAAAAACTTCAAACCTTTATAACTCAAAAAGTACTTAATAAAAAAATATTTTATTATAGTGTTTTGGAAAGCTCTCGAGATAAGCTATAAGAATATGCAATAAAATGTAGGGGGTTCTATTTAAAAAAATAAGATTGACCTTGAAATGACCTTGAAGGACATGGTCAACTTACTCCCCGCTTGAAACCATACAACTTTGCTATTGGACATTTTCTCCTAAGTGCATTCTAACTGAAGATATTAGGGGGGTCCGATACTTTTCGATGACGCTGTATATATATATATATATATATAATTAGTTCATATAGGAATGGAATAATCTGAATTATTATTTCGATTTGACAGGCTACATAACCTCACAACTTTGTTGTGTTTGGTTACGACGCCTGATCTCCGGGTTGCAGGCTTTGCAAAATTAAATGGCCGAGCGTGGTTCGTCTTTCGCACCATACACGTGCCTTAGCCTGACTACCACAGAGAGTTACGCGTGGTTGATAATCTACATCATGAGGCGTCAAAATTCGTGGTGGACATTTCCCACCACGCGTGATCGTTCATGCAAGCCAGAGTGCACGTTTCACGCGAGCACAGCGCCGCGTCGTTATTTATAACCAGGGTTGGTAGTTGCACTGGAGCATAGTTTTTTCAGTGTACTCTCCGACGCTGGCATGCGACAATTGACCATGAGCCGGGTATCTCAGACGAAGCACTGAAAAGCATACATACACTTATGGAAATAACCGATAAGCGTCTATTTTTCAACTTGACAGTTGATGAGATGTCCATTCGGAAAAATAGAGAAGTGCGGTAACACATTCGTGGGATTCGTAGATTTAGGGCAAAACGAGAAAGTTCGAGAAAATAATGATGAAGGCATTTCAGCAACACACGCTCTTGTGTTCATGATTGTGGCTTTAAATGGTTACTTCAAAACCCCAGTTGGGTATTATTTAATTAGTTCGTTGTCGAGGGAAGATAGAGGCGTTATCCTATGTGATATGTTGTGTGCGTTGCACGAGAAGAATATTGCCATAGAAAACATCACATTTGATGGAACGTCAGTGAATCTCACTATGGTTGAGGCCTTTGGTGCAAAGCTGTCTGGTCGGAATGAGGATTTTATTGGGACTATTTTGCACCCAATAACAAAAAGAGAGATTCCTGTTATGCTCGATCCATGTCATATGGTCAAACTAGTAAGAAATGCTTTAGCTGAAAAGGGTACACTTACTGACATGAATGGCGATACCATCAATTGGAAATACATAAACAAGCTCGTTGAAAAGCAAGAAGCGGAAGGACTTCATTTGGCGACAAAGATACGGCGAGCCCACATTCAGTTCCAAGACAATAAAATGAAAGTGCGGTTGGCTGTGCAAGTTTTTAGTGCAAGCGTAACTCATGCGTTACGTACTACGGAATTTGACCAGGAGGATGAGGACTTCGAAGGAGTCCAAGCAACTGCTCGTTTTTGCCAACAAATTAATGACATTTTTTACCTGTTAAATTCACGTAAGCGTTGGGATAAAAATTCCGGCAAAAATGCAATTAGTGTTGAAAATATAGAAGAAATAAAATTAAAAGCTGCCGTTCATGAGCAGTACTTGAAAGGATTGCGAATAGACAATGTTCCCGTCCTTCAAACGCAGAGAAGAACAGGATTCCTTGGACTTATATTAGGAATGCAAAGCGCTCTGAAAGTGGCTGAAAATCTGTTTGCTGAAGGCACTATGAATTATTTACTTACATATAAATTGTCTCAAGATCATTTGGAAACTTTTTTTTCTTGTATTAGGCGTTGCGGAGGATTTAACAATAATCCTTCTGTACGCCAATTTATGGCTGCATATAAAAAAATGCTCATACATGCAAATGTATACATTCCGCTAAGTGGAAATTGTCTCTCAAAGGACGAAACTTTATTATTGTCAAAATATTTAGTCTCTTCAGCTAATGACAAGCTAGTGGAAGAAGATAGTTCCCGTTCTGTAGATGACAACATGTATAACGAAATGTTAGTCAATACAATGGAACATTCAGAGAGGGGAATTATCTTCAACGAATATGTTAATGACATAATCGCATACGTCAGTGGTAGCGTAGTGCGATCTATATCCTCGAGCGTCAAATGCAATAAATGCTTGGAAGCCCTGAAAACTGAACCCGGAAAAAAACCTCGTTCAATGCTGCAAATACAGAAGTGCAGAGGAGGGCTTACTTCTGCATCTGACGACGTTATTATTATATGCAAAGTCGCCGGAACCATCGTCCGAAAGTATAAAAATAAATTAAATATAAAAAATCTATTTGTGATTATGCTTTCAGAAACATACAAGCTCTTCCCAGTTAACACCGAGACGTCTCAAAGTTGGACGCAAAGCGGTCCTGACAATTTTGAGACAGTCTTGATTTTAAGTCTCAAAGCCTGTTCAAAGACTCCTTAAAGGCGTCCAATGCACACTCCAAAGACCGGTCGTAAAGGCGACAAAAAAGTCGTCTCACTTAAGACGTCTAAAAAAGACCAATTATGCCGTCTCTCGCAGTGACGCGACTAATATTATTATCCAGCGTTGGTGACCTATTGTTTCATATACAGTAATATGGTAATGTTTATATTTAATATTTATTAATAATTGGTACATATGCATATTTATTTACTTGTAATGTTCACTTTTATAAGTGTAAAGCGTGTCATAACATAAAGGAGATATGTGATTATAATCATTCGACTGCATATATACTGGTCTACATAAAACTTTGCCACTTGCGAGAAAGGCAGAAAAATGCATCATTTTATAGACGCCTCTAAGACGTCATAAATAGAGACGGTGCTTAGACGACCTTTTAGAGACGGTCTTCCAAGGCCGGCTTTTTGTGAGCTTTTAGACACGACTTTAAGTCGTCTCGAAAACGACGCCTGTATGACGTCCCCCACCCCCCCCCCCCCCCACCCCCCCCCCCCCCCACCCCCCCCCCCCCCCACCCCCCCCCCCCCCCACCCCCCCCCCCCCCCACCCCCCCCCCCCCCCACCCCCCCCCCCCCCCACCCCCCCCCCCCCCCACCCCCCCCCCCCCCCACCCCCCCCCCCCCCCACCCCCCCCCCCCCCCACCCCCCCCCCCCCCCACCCCCCCCCCCCCCCACCCCCCCCCCCCCCCACCCCCCCCCCCCCCCACCCCCCCCCCCCCCCACCCCCCCCCCCCCCCACCCCCCCCCCCCCCCACCCCCCCCCCCCCCCACCCCCCCCCCCCCCCACCCCCCCCCCCCCCCACCCCCCCCCCCCCCCACCCCCCCCCCCCCCCACCCCCCCCCCCCCCCACCCCCCCCCCCCCCCACCCCCCCCCCCCCCCACCCCCCCCCCCCCCCACCCCCCCCCCCCCCCACCCCCCCCCCCCCCCACCCCCCCCCCCCCCCACCCCCCCCCCCCCACGCATCTAATATTAAGCAACTACATTAAAACAATATTTGCAGTACATAATCTTAAAATAAAATCCTAACATTTCTTTTGGTATTTTATAAAATTCTTCAAAAAAAAAAAGTCGAAATTACTACTTATTTCTATAAGAGCTGTTATTAAATATAGGGCGAATGTGATTATATTATGACTAAAATAAGAACATTTAATATTAATACCGATAAATCGAAAATTGCAAATTCTGTTGTCAAGATGTGCGATTATTCAAAGTGCAATGCTAAATTCTAAGTAAAAAAATCTATTTAACATCGCAGTTGTTGAAAATAGATTTTTGGGAAAACCAAATATTTCTTGGAAAAATTAAGAATGATAAATCAAAAATAACGACAAATTTGGCCACAGTATGAAGAACTACTTACGAAAGTATATTTTTATTCAGTTTTATCATATTTTAAACAGTATTCAATTTTTGTTCACTGATTTTTCGTCCACATGTTACTACTTAAATTGTAACCCTAATAATGGAAATGTTCAAAATATCCAGGTAAAATATACTTTTTTGTTATATTTTTATTTTAAAATTAATGTAAAACGTATTGTTACAATCACAAATGTTTAAAAATGAAATTCTTTGTAGTGTATTTTTATGTTTGTTCATGTTAATTATCACAATTGTTTAAAGTGAATGTTTGCATAAAGAATGAAATGAAAAAAACATTTTGTTTATTAACCTGTGCTTCGAATGGTTTAAAATCGTGTTCAAAAATGTAATCAACGAAAAATAGAATGTAAGGTTTTGAATTCATTAGGATTCAACGCTATAAAATTTACAAATATTTTTAAAAATATTTTGTTTTGACCGACATTTATATTTTTCCAATTAAAATATTTAATGATACGGTGGTTACGTTACAGAGAAATCATAATGAAATTACTTATCGGAAAAATCCATATAAAAATCTAGTTTTTAATGAAATTTAACAAATTTATAACTTAACTGCACAAGTAAAAAATAGATTTTCATGCAATTTCTTATATTTTGGAGTTACAGGACTGAAATTTATAATTGATAATAATATATCGTAAAAAATAACCGAAGTAGAAAATTTATTTGCGAAAAACGCATGTGATATCAAATTTTAATAATTTTATATAAAACTGACTGATGATCTTCATAAATCCTCTAAAATAACAAAGAAATATATTTATTTTAGATAAGCGTAGATTATACTTGATGGATGGATTTTGTTTTGAAATTCAAATATTTGCTAGCATTTTTTCTAGATGAGACATGGCATTTTTTTAAAGAAATGTTGACCATATTTTGACTTATAGAATGAGTTGTAATTGGAAATAAAAAAATCCTACGATTTAAAAAATAAAATCCTGTCTAAAATCAATGCAAAATTTCATACCGATCAGTGCAATCGTTTTTTTGAGATAAAATAACTACCGATTTAAAAAAAGTAGTTTTGAGAAAAAAAAACGTATAACGTTTTAAAGCAGAATAAAACAGAGAATTTTTGTTAAATAAAATCATTTATTCAGGCCCACAAAAAATCTACTGAACCTGCAAAAAGTTCATGTAGTATTTATTTAAAACATTATGTACTGTTATTTATTAATTATTACATAACTTTTAATTTAATACTTTCAAGAGAATAATTGTTCTTTTTGTTTTATACTATTGTAAATTAGCATATTTGTAAAATATTCTAGTTTTGTACATTATAGTTTATCTTCAGATGAATGTTAAAGACAGTCGTGTAAAAACATTTTTCTGTATTTATTTTGAATCATTTAAATATGTGCACCACTTATAATTAAAATCAGAAAGTTAAATTTTATATTTAAAAATGGTGGAAATCATAAAAATAGGCCTCGAAAAAAACCTTTGAAGAGTTTACTATGTGTATTTCTTCTTTAAAAAAATCAAAAGTACTTTGTACTTTTATAAATCACGAGTTTCATAGTACAATAAGATCGTAAGATCAAACTAACTTACCATGTAAGTGAAGTTTGATCACAATTATGTAAAACTGCTTGTTCGAAGATAATTACATGCAGCAGAAATTTCTATGCTTGAAACCTAATATTGAAGTTTCGCAGGGCACGAGCGTGACTTTATTGTTTCCATAATCCTGAAAATTACCATTGGAATTGCGTGGAAAAGTCTTCAAATTGTAAATAAGATTTTTTAATCTGTTTTTTATTATGATGTATGAATAAAGATTAATGGAAAACAAATCGAAAAAACGTAAGTTATTACTATTATGTATGTTTCAACATTTTGAAATTTGATTGTTTTAAAAATTTGCAAAAGTGCGATCGTTGAAAGAGTAAAAAGACTGATTGATACTGATTTTTATTAATATACATAAACTATTTATTGATTAAAATTGTATACTGCAGTAAATTTATACTTATACTAAATTTCTTTCAAAAATATTTAAAAAAGTAAATAACTTAAAGTAGACTACATTGGAAACTAATAATTTTACAAATTCAATTATTGCTGGATATTTTTCAAAATTTTTAAAATGATTTATTTCAACAAATTGAGAAACATTTTTAGTGATTTTGATCCTGTTTGTATAAATTTATTGCCGTCATTTAAAGTAACAATTAATAGTTAAATATATGCAAATATATAGATAAATTTAAAATGTAGTCAAAGTAACTTCTAAATATCATTCCATTAACTGAAATCTTCCAGTTACATTTTCGTGAAGTTGACATCAACTAAAGAAATAGAGATAACTTATTTCTAATTAACTATTTTCGATAGTTCATAATCAGTGATATTTCCGAAACATTTTTTTAGTATAACAAAAATGATAAATTTTGATATTTTTTAGTGTTTAATAATAATCTGATTTCAGCTTATCATCTTTTATTCTTCTCATTATCAATTTTTCATCAATTAATCATCTAAATATTAGTTTATTAGACACTCAAAATTCTACACGTCCTGAACCGAAATTCGTTATTTATTTCTGTACACATAACTGTGTTTTAACAGCAAAACAATCATCTGCGAAATGACCATAAGTAACAATATTGCAAAGTAATACAATAAATATTCGTATTTTAATTGTAAATCTTTTCTCACAAGCGTAACACTTAAAAAACTACCTTCTTCCATGAATTGTATCAAGTAGTAGAATGTTAACGTTTCATACTTGCCTTTACACTAATTATGCTGTTATTTCATAGAAGTACATCTATGTAGCGGTAGTTTTAGACTAAAAAAGTGGATTTTAATACGTCGTGTCTTAGAACACATTAAAATAAAACTTATTAAGTCATTAAGAACTGCTTTAATACCCACTTTTATTCTTTTATAACCAACGTTTATTCTATTCATCTGATATTCACATAAATATAAAAACACATACATAACATATAAATAAGAAAAATAATAAATTTTACATGCAACAATAAACGCAAAAAATGATTAATTTCTTTTTAACAATTAGTAGGAAAACTTGTTTGAATGTAAAATGTACAGAAAATACTTCAGTTGTTAAATACTACAAATATATAACATTTTTATGTTATTCAGAGCAATTTTTTTGATAAATCTAATTAGAATGAGGCATTTTTTTATTTTTTACAAAGTTTTGTAATATTATATCTCCAAAATTCGTAAAAAACAATGATTTTGGGGACATTCTTTCTGATCTTAAAAGAACATTTTTTATTTTTGCGAATTTTTTAGATATAATCTGACATGAAAAATGTACAAAGAAATGTTATTCCTCATTGCACTTTTTTGGTACAAAAAGTCTGTGTAATTATTTCTTGAAAACGGAAATATATACTCACAATATTTTGTATAAACACGATTTATATAATTATTTTTATACCATATTGACCAAGATAAATATCTTTGCCCAAAGTAATTTTTTTGTTAAATGTCTTACTTAAAAAGTATATTGCTATCTACGTCTGCTTTACACATAGACTAGGAAAAAATTAATTTAATCAGCTTTGCCAGATTTGACAATTAATTTGTTGAGTGCCAAAGGAGTGAAAAAATGATGTAAAAATAAGTGTTCTTCACTGAATTAATAAAAGACGTGTAACGCCGCTAGTTACTTGTTTAATTAATGCTCAAACCTTTAAAATCCGTGTTTGATGTTACTTTGCACAGATTTGCATCTTTTTATCGTTGTGTAAGAGTTTTTAATGCGTGCCGCTCTTGTAACTTGCAATTTATGGCTCGATTTTGTGGAGGGACTTTCTGCCTCGGGTTCGCCAGTTTTCCGCATGCAACCACGAGTGACAGATGTGTGCGATTTCATTTTAATAACTAAAATGCGTATAATTAAAGTTATTGCTAGGACATTAATATAGTCACGCATCGATGTTATGGTTGTTAAGTGTGTTTTCGTTTTTAATTTTAAATGAACTTCGAAGAAATCAAGAACAATGATCATCGAAATTTTGAAAGTAATTTTGTTTTTGATATAAGAAATTGATTGTAAATAAAATTTTTAATTACTGTTTAACGAATAAAGAAATAAATATTTGTTCTAATTTTGATATTTCAAAGAAATAAAAATCGATATCTCAAAAGCAATTTTCTAAAGCTGAACCGGAATAAAAACCCTTTAAAGACAAGATTTTTAAAAGTGTGACTACATTGTGTAAAAAGGAATAAGTGACGAGTAAACCCTTTTCTTTTTTTAAGATAATAACAGAATTTCCTAGAATAAAATAAAATAATAAATGATTTATTATAACAGTTATGTTTTAGGATGTACAGGTGATCAATTTTGTAAAAAACGCTGAAAAGTGTTAATGTTGTTTAAATAATTTATTTTAGTTGATTTTTAACAGTTCTCTATTTCGTTTTTGAAACACTGTTTGAGTAATATTTCAGTCAGAGAAAACTTAATCCATCTCCATAAACAATAAGAAATTGATAATTCAACTATACAGAAATGGTGTGATTTTTTAATGAATTGAAATTGTAATTTTTTGTTAATTTACATAAATCGTGAAGAGAACTTTGGACCATTATAGTATAAACAAATTGAGATACGTAAGTTTTAACAATCGTCCTTAGTAACAATTTTAGTTTGAATTTCTTATGTTAATGGTCATAATTATTGAGATTGTACTAATTAAGTGAATATGAAATAAACTGTTGTATTATGAAAATTAAGAAAGTTACAGCATTCAGCAATAATTTAGACAAATATTTCTATAAAATCTGAAAAATATAAATTGAGTTTATAAAGTCTCAAAGATAGTATTTCAATAGTTTTTTAACATTTTTTATTTGTAAAATTATTGTTTTTTTATTTATCTATCCATCGACCGCTAATGCTTGTGTTCGGTGAACCTGATTATTATATGGTATATATAGTATATTAAATGGTTGAAGAGGAAGACATTTTTGTGGTTATATTATGGTTCAAAATTTGTTTAAAAATAAAAAATATGGTTCTCAATTTTCATCCAATTTTCCTAATGGTAATCAAAAAAGAACGAAAGATGATCAGTTTTGAATATTTTGGTCACCATGGTATAGATTCGTCACTTTGGTTTTGCCAGTTTTATTTGGTTCCACAAAGTTAGAAACAAAAGTTTATTCGGCATCAAATAAGAGTTATATACAAAGCAATGTGCAAAAATACGAGTTATAGAATACAAAAATAATACAAAAATCATGAATAAGCTTCATTATTACTTAATTAATATTGTGATAACTGAATGAATTGATATCTTTGTAAACAGGACAAAATCGCGTAAATTGGAAAATTTTGATATTTTGGATTCGCAATTTTGTTAATAAAACGATTGTTTTGTTCATACATATTTAGAAACATTGAAAAATGACACAGAATCGAATAAGAATAGTTCCTGTCAATATGAACGAAAAAGTTTTAAGTATACACCATATGATATTTTGGGATGTGGGTCGAAAATCCGACAAATCAAAAAGCCGACAGACAAAAAACCAACACGTCTAAAAGCCGACAGTAGAAAAACCGAATTGTCTTAATACCGATACTTCGAATAATCGATTGCCAAAAAGCCGACACATAAAAAAATAGACACATCGACAAGCGGATACTCAATTTTTGAAGTGTCAGTTTTTTCATTGTTGGCTTTTTGGCAGTCGGTTCTTCGACATATCAGTTATTTGAATGTTGGTATCATGACATTCGGTTTTTCTACAATTGGCGTTTTGAAGTGCCGGCAGTTTGCCTGTCGGTTTTTTACCTGTCGGCTTTTTGACGTGTCGGCTGTGTGCCTGTCGGTTTTTTACATGTCAGGTTTTTGAATGTCGGTATTTTAAATGTCGGTAGGCTTTACATTAGGATGAGCTGTAGTCAATTTAGAACCAATATAACAAATAAAACAAAATAACTGTTTTAAAATATCTATTTTATAGGTTATTATATCTTCTTATATGCTGATAATGTACATTTTAATCTAAAGTTGTTTGTATTTATTGCCTTAAGCATTACAAAATACAACGTATAACTGTTTTTTCATTCTCTTTATTACAGGATACTGCAAGCAGTTGCTCGGATGACTCTGGTGGCGATTTCTTCAAAAATGTCCAAAAAGGGAGTTCGGCATTTTTCATATGGAAAATCGAAGTATGTATTTACACAAATTTATTTATCTATTTTATACTGAAATAAATAAAAAAAAGCTGCACGGAAAACACTATAGATGGACCAATTATTTTCCAATTAAATTAAATATTTTATAGTCATATCGAAATGCAGCTATATATATATTTATCTCGACTAGTAGGGTTGGGCTAATTTTCCTGGATAGATAATTAGTTTGTTATCATTAATTCAGTTTCAGAGTTTACATTAGTTAACTTAAATCCGGATAATAGTTTTCAATGCATCTAAACATGATTTTTTAATATGTTTCGTTTACTCAAATAGCAAGTAAATCAAACTACCTAACAATATAACATCAGTCGTCACCAAACAGTATCATAATATATCATTTTTGGAAGAAAATAAAAACTTAACTACACGGAAAAAATAGGTAGTTTGGCTTACTACTTGAGTAGTAACATATGAACCAGACGTCTTTCGTAGTTGGCGTTACCACTTAAATGGTTGGCCTTACTACAGTGCCCCCCCCCCTCCCCCCGCAATATTTGCCTCGTCCGTCTTGTCTGTACTTTTCTAACCCTCCCAATATTTGCCTAGTGAAGGGACTTTCCCCCCACTTGGTCGACATACAGTTATAGAACGCCCATTCGTCGATCAGAAGAAATCAGTTTAACCTTTCCTATATCGCGCATGCGTGATGTCGCCACAAAATTACCGCTCCGTGAAAACTGGTGGGGAACAGCAATCGAGGGGTAAGGTAAATATTGATACGGACCTAGTGGCAAATATTTAGGGGGTAGCAAATATTGGGAATACAAATATTGGGAGAGTCTACTGTATCTAAATAGTAAGAACAACTACGATAGACGTCTGATCTGTATTTTACTACTCAAGCAGGTAACTACCCATTTGTTTTCCGTGTCAATAAATAGCTCGAAATATTAAATTATTTATCAGTTAATAAGAGAAGCTATGCCATAAATTGATCCAGTTATTACCGAAAAAGAAAAACATTATATCAGATCCAGGCCGTAATAACTACAAACTTTTAACCGCACTAATATAGAGTAGATTAATCATTTAAAATCGGTTTTATCTAAAATGAGATTTATACTGAAAAAGTAAAAGTAAAGTCGGTTCAATTACCGGTAATGTTACCCGAGTTTCGAAAACAGTTTCATTATAATTAGAAGTAACGGAACTGGCTAACTTTATACTATTTTATTTAAATAAAGTTATAATTTAATGTCTTGGTTGTTTCGTTTCAAAGTGTCTGTAAATATTTTCCTGTTTTTAAACGACTATTAATTGTTTAAACAAACTAAGCAATAATTTGACCAAATATTGTTTCTTTTACAAACATTTTTTACTAACTTCTTGTAAACGGAACTAATTGTTTATGCATATTTTTAAACAAACATTTCTCTTTACTTTTAATAAATTGTCGATTAATTTTTACAAATAACTAAAATTTTGAACATAATTTGTTTGTAATTTTTTAAGTGAAAAAAAGTACGAGAACCAAATCTGATAGTGAGAAACCTTAAAAGTTAATTTTGAAAAATAGAATAGTGGCAAAATAGAAAAGTAACAAATTTTCGTGTGTCATTTGTTTTACATTTTTACTAATTTATTATGTTTTATTATATTAAGTTCTTTAATCGATGCAAGTATTGCTTTTCATTAAAAGATTGTTAAACTTTCCAAAAATCGTACTCCATTTTGGGAAATATTTTCTATAAAAATGATTTTAGAATTCAAAATTTAATTAATTTTCGAACAAAAATGTCAGTAATTTCTTTGGTGAATTGTTCGACCATTCGACATGAAATGAAAACAAAATCTTTATAATATCATAAGTTGTTTTTACAAAAAAAATCTTTGAGAATCATGAAAAACTAAAAAAGTTACTAAAACATCATATTTTCTACTAGATATTAAGAAATAATCTCTGAAACAATAGCTTGATTCAAGTTAAAAACGATGTTAAACACAATAAATTAACAATTATTACAAGGTATTATTAATAATAATTTTGTTGAAATACATTTTAATTTCAGGGTTTACGTGTCATACCAGTCGCAAAAACGAAATTGGGTATTTTTCTCTCGGACTCTGCGTACTTAATTTACGCAGCCTCATCAAAAGATGGACCACTTCCGTACCCTGGAATGCCGGTAGTTATTCTTTATTATCTAATAACATTTTTAATAAGTCAGAGAATTTCATCTGGTTACTAAACGAAAGTAAAAGTGTTACGGAACAAATTTTTATAGGATTTTAAGAACTATTTACTGGCTACTTAAATAAATGTATGCACGCTTTAAGTCTAATTTAATTTAATCTTAATAGCACCGATAAAAATGAGTTATATAGAATTTTATGTAATTGCATACAAAATTGATATAAAATTCTATATAATTACATAGCATTTTTGTCTTTATACACTTGTATATAAACGTTGTTAAAAAAGTATTCTAATAAAAAGAAAGCTTCAAAAATCTGTAGCACATCAAAACCAAAATTTGTTTTAGTCCATTTTAATGTATTTTCAAATGCCGCAAATAACTGAAAATGTGCTTCTAGAGTAGAAAAAAGCTCGGTAAAATGCGAGATATATTTTCTCACACTCTGAGCGCAAAACGCTATTTTGCTCCCTATATTGCGGGAGCAAAATAGCGCGTCCTCTCCCTAGGGAGTAAATGAATTTAGCCGGGACTAAAATAAACTTCTCTTACTCTATTCTTAAATAGTATATTTCTCACCACGGAGAGGAAAAAAACAAGAGCAGGTGTTTGCAGACTCATTCGAATTGCCGACCATGCTTCGCTCGGGCGTCAAACTCGCACTCGTCGGCAAACACCTATTTTGCTCCCTAGTTGCACAATGTACTATTAACTATTGTATGCAAAGTTTTTCATGTTTATTTTGATTAAGTAATTTGTGGAATATAATTTTTGTGGACATACGTTATGAATAAAACTTGTTAATTCGATCAATTTTAAGTTATTGATTATTTTGATGTAATAAAAAGTAACTAACTATTTTCTTATCGATTTGTTTAAAATTATATTAAGTAATATTCTCTACTTCACGAAGGCTTTTTTTGTAAGTGAATAAAGTAAATTTTAATATTTTTACTAATCAAAATACACGATCTAGAAATCTGCAATTCATTTTGAAATCACCCATAAATATCAAAATCATGAATTTTAGAAGTTAACACGAATATTTGTATCTCTATTTAAACTGTACACAAATAGTATTTTTTTCACAAATAGGACGCCCATCATAGTAAATCCAACTGCATATTCTGATTTCACTTTCGTAGCTGGAGGATGCACTGACCTGACAGAAAATATTTGAAAGGCAGAGGAAGTAATTAAAATGTCATTACAAACATTAAATTTGTCGGTTCACAGTTCGAATCTCATGTCGCAGCTTTCTTGCGTGCAATTTCTATAATTTCTATATATAATTAGCGTACGAGAAATACACGCTTCCCAGTTATGAATTGAAGAGAATAGACACAAAAGCAGTTTGACTTACTATTTGAAATCGATCTATTAAATCCCAAAGTCGGTAAATGTGCACCAAATTTAAAATTTAATTAAACAGAACATTCTGAGAATGTTAAGTATGGTTGTTAATATAATGGGGAAATCCACAGAATCGGTCGATTTTTCCTTATAAAGATAAAAATTTTCAAATGCCTTGCACACCTTTTATCCCTAAACTATTTTATTGGAAATTTCTTTAAGAGCAATTATATGCTTGAGTGATTCGTTTTTTTTGTAATGCCGTAAGAGTTAAAGATCAGAAACGAAAATTAATTTAGAGAATCTTAGTAAATCTGCATGTTCGAAACAATGAAAAACAGTAACCACAGGGAGAGAAATAGCAATAGTTAATGGAAGTTAAACGATTTCTTATTGCAAATTTGTTGTCATTTTATTTTTAGTATTATCCTATTCAACAGGCTTCATTTAAAAAAATTGATTTAGAGTATTATTTATACAACCAGCTTTTATTCTAAGATAGGTTCAAATAATTTTCGGTTCATTGATGTCGATGCGACAGATTTTACTTGTCTAAAACTCATATTTAATCGATTTTGCATTTAGCAATGTCAACAGTTGGAATTGGTTTCATCGGTTTTTGGTGGCTTAAATATTAATTTCAAACGTTTATCTCTTTCTTGTGCAACAGAAATTTGTGTATTCCAAGCATTGACCTTGTCTTTCAAAAATGTCACAATCAATTAAATTTTTTGCTTTTGAGCTAATATATTATCAATGGCGTTTTTGATATTGTTAACGCATGTTTTAAAAGTACATAAGCAATACCGGTCTTTATTTCCGTAACACTTGACAAATTTCTTCGAAATTATTGAGTTATTAGTTTTATCACACGAAGAAGCAGTTCTTTTATTTAAATTTCTCAACGTTTTATCAAAAAATTATGTAGGCATATTTTCGTTTCTCATAAGTTCACATCAAGAACACTGGCATACACTATTGTTTTGTGATCTCATTTGCATAGATGACCCTGTGAATACTGAATAATCTGGTATTGAATATTTTTTGTAAGTCTTCCTGATTGTTTGAGCTACAGTAGAGTCTCGGTATATTTGCGTCTCGCTATATTTACGTCCTAGTATATTTGCCCAGTTTCGTTTCGTTATATTTGTCTGTCGCCGCTCTCTTTTTCCTCCTTTTGTCAAAAATGCACTTTTAATTCTTATCAATCTTTTCTGTTAGCGCAAGCACAAAATACATACATGCTTAGGATGTCCAGTATGACTTGTAGAATGATTTTATTTCAACACTATGAACATTTTCTTCACTTATAATTAGTCTAATACGTCAAACAATGACCAATTACACAATGAATAAAATGCTTCACGCGAAAAACTGACGATAACTAAAGTAATAATAATTGTATGCCCTTGTCAATATCATTTGCTGCTCTTTTTGTTTACTTTTGAAAACATCACGCACTGATGCCGGTGAAAGTTTTGGTTTTTACATTTTTTAAAATTAGGATCTTGTGTACCCCGTAATCCTTCGACTATTTTTCAAATAAATAAACATAATTCCTTTTTTCTATTTTCTTTTTGTTACTTTTTTCGTACAGAATATTTTAGAGAACAAATATGATAACGTTAATATAGTAACGCAAAAAATATGCTTGCATGTTTAACAAATCTTTAATAAAAATTAAAGGAAAGAGAAATTATGTTTTCAAGGTTGCTTTTTGAGTGTTTTAAAGAATGAAATATTTTAAAACATTTATACTATTGTATGCATCAAGAAAACATACCCTACAATAAACTTTTGGATTATTTTACATTTGATTTAAACTACGTTCTTGAATACCGTGTATATTTACTGTTTCAGTTTGTATTTTTAAATTATGGGCCTTAAAATTCGAGTTCGAATTTGGCATTTGCATACCAGAATTACAATAGTATCTTTAGATGCGATCACACAAGTTTTCAATCTAAAATTAAATTCTGAAGATATGCAACTAAAAAAGGCTAAATTTAAAGTTATTCATGGTCAATCATGGTGTGACTATTATAGTAATTTTCTTTACTTCTAGTGGCACATAACAACAAAAATAATAAATCCCACTTTAAAATATTGCAATTGAGGGGTCGCCGCAAAAGATATACAATATTTATTTCAACAGCGACCATTTCTTTTTAATTAAGAGCACACATTTTTTCAGCCTTCAATTCATTCTATAATATCAGAGTTATAATTCACCAGCGTATAAGATTGTCTCGTTCTGCACCGGAAAAGTTAAGCCCACAAGAAGAGAAATTTACACCTAGAATAACACTGTAAATTTCATTTTCTTCGCTCTTTAACGCTGTGTTATTATTTATATATGGCATGTTCGTTAATATTTATTGAATTTTCTAAGTTCAATGGGGTTGTATATAAATCCTAAATAGTATTAACCCTTTAAGGACGGGAGAGACACATTTTTAATACAATTTTCAATGCCCTATTTCTTTATGACTTCTTATGGTATAAACCTCACTCTTTCAGATTCTGAAGTCAAAATAGCAAAAAAATGAATACCCGAAAAGATACGGCCATTTTTTTCGCAAAAAATAAGGTTTTTAAAACTTTTTTTTTGTCAAAATACGTTTTTCCTACAGGAACAAGTATCGATAAATGCCTAAAAGCTTAAAATATCCCGTCCACAAGGCCTAAGCTGTAATTCCCAATACATACTTTTTTAAATTTCCAGATGGCGGACCTAGAATGGGGGGCAGAAGAATTTTTTTCTTTTACAAAAATTGTGAATTTTCACCACACTTGGTACGTAGTAGTTTTTAAGGTCGCTGATTACGAATCTGAAGTCGGATTTTGACAATTCAAAATAACGGATCCAACATGGCAGACAGATTTTTGAAAATCAAAGAGATCCGTTTGTAACGTGCGACGATTATTATTAAAATCTTTGTTTTTAAAAAGTTCACGCCGGCTAAGGCAAAAGGACTTTTTACGACTTTCATTTTATGCCTACACTAAAAATTAAAGAAAAAAACAACAACAAATATAAAAAAGTAAAAAAAATCATGTAAAATAATTTAATGGTTAAAGAACTTATAATAGGATACGTAAAATTGAAAATATTCGAATTTTGAAGCAGATTATATAAAAATTCTAAGGTTTGTATTTTTAAATATCCATCCGCTATTTTGACTTTTCTAAATTTGACTTCTGATTCGTAATCGGCGACCTCAAAAACTCCCGAGTAACGTTTCGTTTGATTTTCCTAAAACCATATATCCGCCATAATGAATCCGTCATTTTGAAATTTTAAAAACTGACTTCAGATTCGTACTCAGTGACCTCAAAACCCATAGCTACCAAGTGCGATGAAAACTTTTTAAAGAATTCAGTTACTACTTTATGTTTGTGTAAAAGACAAAAATTCTTCTGACCCCCATTCTAGGTCCGCCATCTTGAACTTTTAAAAAATATGTATCGGGAATTCAAAACTTAAAACTTGTGGACGTGATATTTTAACCTTTAGGTATTTCTCGATACTCAAAAGGGTTTGAAAACCTTATTTTTTCCAAAAAATGGCCGTATCTTTTCAGATTTTCATTTTTTTTCAATTTGACTTAATCCTAAAGAAATACTGCGTTAAAAATGTTATTCAAAATGTGTCTCTCCCGTCCTTAAAGGGTTAATATGAAAATAGTTAATAGGATATTTGTAAAATTGTAAGATTTGTGAAAAACATGAAATCGACTAGTTCCATGGATGTCTCAGATGGAACAAAGTAGATATTAATACATTCTAATCGACATCCAATCACAGAAATTTAACATCATTATTCTTTGCAGACAAAGGAAATAAAAGACAATTCAGCCATAAGAGCAATTCATTTTTGGGTTGGAGTAAATTGCGAAACAACAATCTCTGGAGCAGCAGCTCTTCGGGCTGCTGAACTGGACTCCCAAATCACTGCTACGATACTCCAAAGGGAAGCACAAGGTCGTGAAAGTTCACGCTTCGTAGCATACTTTCGACAACAGATAATCATAGAAAATTTTCACATAAACCAACCAGACATTTTAATCCATCGAGTCACTGGTGCTGTCATTCCAGTTTCAACAGAGCTCGAGGAAATTTCATGGAATCAATTTTCTTCTAGAGATGTTATTCTCATCGATGTTTGTTCAAAGTACTGAACTTTCTACCAAAAAATCTTTCAATTTAAGTAATTGTTTACATTTCTGAAATAAATATTAATATTTTCTGATTTTTTGAATAGATCTGTAATATTTCTCTGGCTAGGATCAAATGCGGATCCCCTCCACAAGATTCATGCCACAAAACTTTTGGAAGCTCGTAAAGAAAATAACAATGTACGAATATTTGTTGTTGAGGATGGGTATGAACAAATGTTGCATCATGAAGGACGTAATCTATTTCATGAAATCCTCGATTCGTCGAAACGAGCCGTAGCGTTACAACCTCACGAGCATGTGTATCTTCCAAATCCTATTAAGCTTTACAGGTATTCGAAGACATTTAAATACATAATTATAAATTTACTAATATTCATTTTATAAATATAATTAGATGCAGCGAACAAACTGGCAAGTACAAAGTAGCGGAACTTAAATCCGGTCCAATCTCTCGTTCAGACTTGGAATCGGATTCAGTATTTTTAGTAGATCGAGGCGAAGTTGGAGTTTGGGCTTGGGTAGGCAAAGATGTCAATCCCAGAGAAAGACTCGAAGCAGTCAGAAATGCTCGAGGGTTTGTAAAAAAGAAAGGTTACAGTGCCAATGTCCTCGTCAGTCGAGCATCTGAGGGACACGAACCTCCAGAACTTCAATCTTTGATACGTGACTGGGGTGATGCGAAGTCAAGACCACTTACTCTTCCATCGAACTTTGAAGTGGATTATATGAATGAGAGACCAAAGATGGCAGCGGAATGCCAACTCGTGGATGATGGTTCAGGGGAAAAGATTCTCTGGAGGGTCAGCCGAGAACATGGAATAATGGAAGTGGATGACCAAGGAATATTCTATGCTGATGCTTGCTACGTGATGAGTTACAAATATGGATATGGACGTAAAACAAGAACGATAGGCTACTGTTGGGAAGGTGTACATTCATTATGCGTTGACAGAGAAGCTGCTTTGGACGCTGCGTGTCTAATGGCTGAAGAGGACTCTGCTCAATTGGTAAAAGCTTCACAAGAAAGAGAACCTGCACACTTACTTCAAAGTTATAATGGAAAACTCACCATTCTAGCTGGACCTCACAGAAATTCTCGTGAGTACTTATATGTCGCTAATGGTATCTAAATAACACACGTCAAAATAACACGCGTCAAAATATAACACGTCAAAATAACAAATTACCAAAATATCACAAATAAAAATGAACAAAATATTGAATACAAGTAATTAAAATTAAATACAGTCGATCCTCTCAATAGAGCCGCTCTTAATAGTTCCACTTCCCCGGTTTGTCGAGCAAATTTGTTCCCCTTCTACTGATCTGGAATGTTTTTCTCTCGAATTTCATTTACCTTGTTCTCAATAGTTCCGCTCAGCAAAATAGCCGTCTTGTATACTTCATAGTATTTTTTTTGTTTCTTCCGGGCTTACAATATGAAAAGTGTAATACCAAAGACAAAAAAAATTAATATAAAACTGATAATATATATAGTAATATTAATTAATACTGAATTTAAACTAATATTATACGAATGTCACCTCACAACAATTAAATAAACAAAACACTCTCGGAGTCAAGTTCGGCGTACCGGCATTACTGCGAAAAAGCGCACAAAATGTTCTGCGGACGGGTAGAAAGTGAGGGAACCCGCGTTTTTGAAAAAACAGTGCCCCTTTCCGCATTGCCCGGAACTATTGAGAGGGTTTACTGTACAAGAAAAACACATTTATTCATCAAATTATAAATAATATTTGAAATACTACATACGCAACAATTTCAAACACGCACATTGTGGGATAATCCACGTAAATACTCACAAAACAGTAATAAAATCTTACCACTTTTTCGATTAGAATTAGTTAATGTAGTGCAACAATTCACTGAAAAATATTCTACACACCTCCATGTTACATTTGCCGTCTTGGAGTGTATTGTATTATACATATAACAGTTACAATTTAATGAATTTTTTCCTTTTTGGCTTACAACAATCGACAAACCCATGATTTCGAACTAACTAAATTAAAAAATGAATTATCCAACAAGTAATTACATGATTATCATCGGATATTAAAATTATTACTTTTCAATTTCAGATAATGCCGAAATGTACGAAGGAAGTTAACTCGCAGGCAAAAGCGATTAGTTCATTGCTGCAGGAATGTTAATTGACATACGAAATCTGAAGATCTTCAAAAAATATTATTTGAAGTGGATGCAATTTCAATTACAATTCATCGTAATCCTTTTGCACCGAGATCTCCTGATTTTGGACATGGACTTGGACTTCGTACAATTGTAATTTCTTCTGTCGATTTTCAATTGGAAATGGCGCTTACAAGAGAAAAATGTAGACATTCTTTGACATAACACGAACAAATGTAAATATTGTAAAAAATGTTGCGCTTTCCGTGCATTTATTGTACAAAATTATTGCACTTTACAGTGCCGATTGAATGAGTGAAAACAAAATTGTGCAATACCGGTCGAACTTTATGCTTAGTTAAAAAGTTCAAATTTTGTTTGTAATCAAGTACTAAACATAAACAATAACATAAAAAAAAATAGTAAAATAAAAAACAAAAAATTAAAACACCTAGAAATGACTCATTCATTTTTCGAAATCATCCTGTCCAAATTAGGCCGTTCTTCCACGCAGCTCCTCAGTTGATAGTAAGAAGCCGAAACACTTTAAAGCAAATTAAGCATTACAATTAAAAGCTTACATGCGTGTCCTGCACAATACGAAAGATACAATATAAATCTATGCAGGACACACAAACAAGACAGAACAATAATTACGAAAGTTAGTTTGTTAATTATTGAAAATATTCATTTTCAATAAGTTCATTTTGTCGACAATAATTTATTCATCTTACGAAGAACAGACAATTGTCTGTGTTGTAAACTGCAAAGCAGTCGGTTAGAAACTAATAATGTTATTAGTTTAGTTCATCATCTTATAAGGGTTACCGAATTCTTGAAATGAAAACACTACTACAAAGTATTTAAGACTTATTTATGCATAAATGACTAAGGTTCAATTTTCATTGAAATTATGTTATCATTTTAAGATACAGTTCATGTTTGCATCTTTTTATTAGCTTCTATCTTGCTAAGTTACAAAAAACAGAAAAGAACTAATTACTTTTAAACATTACATTACTTTGAATGTAAACTGTTGTCGAATGAAAGTTTCAAACCTAATATCTTTAGTCGATCGTAAAATTCTTGTCAAATTAAAGTTTCAGACCTAATATCTTTAGTCGATAGTAAAATTTTTATCGAAAGAAAATCCCAGACCTGAAATATTATGTCGATGGATAAACTATGACAGTTTCAGACCTAACATCTTTACTCGATAGTAAAATTCTTGTCAAGTGAAAGTTTCAAACCTAATATCTTTAGTCGATAGTAAAATTCTTATCGAAAGAAAATCCCAGACCTGAAATATTATGTGGATGGATAAACTATTGTCGAATGATAGTTTCAGACCTAACATCTTTACTCGATAGTTAAATTCTTGTCAAATGAAAGTTTCAGACCTAACATCTTTAGTCGATAGTAAAATTCTTATCGAAAGAAAATCCCAGACCTGAAATATTATGTGGATGGATAAACTATTGTCGAATGACAGTTCTGAGACCTAATATCTTTAGTCGACGGTAAAATTCTTATCGAAAGAAAATCCCAGACCTGAAATATTATGTGGATGGATATACTAATGTCGAATGACAGTTTCAGACTTAACATCTTTAGTCGATAGTAAAATTCTTGTCAAATTAAAGTTCCAGACCTAATATCTTTAGTCGATAGTAAAATTTTTATCGAAAGAAAATCCCAGACCTGAAATATTATGTCGATGGATAAACTATGACAGTTTCAGACCTAACATCTTTACTCGATAGTAAAATTCTTGTCAAGTGAAAGTTTCAAACCTAATATCTTTAGTCGATAGTAAAATTCTTATCGAAAGAAAATCCCAGACCTGAAATATTATGTGGATGGATAAACTATTGTCGAATGATAGTTTCAGACCTAACATCTTTACTCGATAGTAAAATTCTTGTCAAATGAAAGTTTCAGACATAACATCTTTAGTCGATAGTAAAATTCTTATCGAAAGAAAATCCCAGACCTGAAATATTATGTGGATGGATAAACTATTGTCGAATGACAGTTCTGAGACCTAATATCTTTAGTCGACGGTAAAATTCTTATCGAAAGAAAATCCCAGACCTGAAATATTTTGTGGATGGATATACTAATGTCGAATGACAGTTTCAGACCTAACATCTTTAGTCGATAGTAAAATTCTTAGCGAAAGAAAATCCCAGACCTGAAATATTATGTGGATGGATATACTATTGTCGAATGACAGTTTCAGACCTAACATCTTTACTCGATAATAAAATTCTTGTCAAATGAAAGTTTCAGACCTAATATATTTAGTCGATGGTAAAATTCTTGTTGACAGAAAATTTCAGGCCTAAAATCTTGTGTTGATAGATATACTGGGATTGAGATATGTATAATCTTTAAAGCGAAGTATTCAGAAGTACTTAAATTCTCTGCACTCTATACCTTCTACTAATATAGTGATACTTTCCAATACTTTTACAAGGATTAAGAAATAGCATTCAGAAGTATTGAAAATGTCAGTACTACTGAATACTTTTTCGTTTGCTGGGATACCGAACTGTCATGCAATTTTTCATATGTTCATAACTCCAGTTTCTTATCAAATAATTACTTCCGATATTTTGAAATTAACTACCGTACTGACTGTATATAAATAAAAAATAAAAATAAAGCACTAATAGTTTTCGCGTGGTCTTTACACGTTTTGAATTTCCCCGCTTCAGATCCCGTTTCTCCCATTGGTTTTCGTTTGTTGACGTCACACGTCGGCCATATTGTATACAATCCCACCGGCCTTCTAATTCGGTCAAAATTTTAGTACGGGAGAGCCTATCCATCATGCCCTATCCATTGTATATACAGGGTGATCCAAAAGTCCCGGAACAGCAAAATATCTCAGCGGGAGTGCATTTTCGGGGAAAATGTTTTAGACAAAAGTTTAAGGATTTTTCCCGGGCTATTTAATGGTAGCACAGAATTTGACCTTGAACATAACCTTCAAGGTTATTTCAAGGTCAACTTTGTTTTTTTTAATGGAAACTGCTATTTTTTTTCACGGATTCGGAGAGAGCACAAAATTTTACGTCCAAATATGCTATGGCCGTTTTTTTCGGCAATGTCATTTCAAGGCCAAACTTAAAACTCCCGGAACAGCGAATTAACTCAGCAAGAGGTCATTTTCGGGTAAAATGTTTCAGACAAAAGTTTCAGGATTTTTTCCGGGATATTTAATGCTAGCATAAAATTTGACCTTGGAAATTACCTTGAAGATTATTCTCAGGTCAAGATTATTTTTTTTTTTTAATTGGAACCCCGTTTCATTTTCTTAACGAAGTTATGAGGATCTTCCGGTATTGAGAGTGGTTAAATTCATTTTGTTCAGTCGATGCTATTACTGGACGATCTGCTCTAGGGAGATCCTTTACAGTGCCGTAAACTTCGAAACAATTTATTGTTCTGCCAAAAGTCGATTTAGGAATCAGTTCCTGTCCCTCGCTTGTCCTCTAATTTTGTAAATAGAATAATAAACTGTTTAAAAAAAGTGTATACATACATCTTACGCAACACTTGTGCAAAGTGAACTTGGGCGCGCAAACAGCGACAGAGAGCACGAGTCACCAGCGAAGTAAATAAACAACATACATTCACATTGAATTTATACATACGTGTACAGTCTTATAAGGTTACATTTTGGTCTTAACTTTATCGTTTTGTGAGATACATGGATTTCCTATCTAAACGCCTTTCCTATCTAAACGTATTAAGCATCATTTCAGTAACAAAATACATACGTATATTTCGTACAAAGAGCAATGGCTGCGCTAAGTGAACGAGAAAGAATAACCATTCTCATGATGAGAGGCTGGTGTGATAACCAGCGATCTTTAGAGAATGTGCGAACCTTATTTAACGCATCATTTAGAGAGGGACGAGAACCGATTTCTAAATCTACTGTTAGCAGAACAATAAATCGTTTTGAAGTTCACGGTACTGTGAAGGATCTCCCAAGAGCAGGTCGTCCAGTAACAGCATCAACTGAAGAAAATGAGTTGAATGTCGCGCTGTCAATAACGGAAGATCCTCATACTTCCATCAGGAAAGTTAAACAGCAGCACGACTTATGTTACGGTACAGTACAACGGATCTTAACTAAAAACTTAAAATTTCACCCATACAAAGTTAGACTCGTACAACAATTGAATGAAGACGATCCTGATAGACGCCTACAGTTTGCGGAATTAATGATGAATCGAATAGATGCTGATGCCGGTTTCTTAAATCGCATCGTATTTTCTGATGAAGCTACATTCTTCTTAAATGGGGCAATCAATAGACATAACATGTCTTATTGGAGTGAAACCAATCCTAATTGGATGGTCGATAGTCGTTCTACTCAATATCCTGAAAAAGTAAACGTATGGGCAGGTATTATAAACAATGCGGTAGTTGGGCCCTTCTTCATCGAGGGTACCCTTACTGGTCAAAAATACCACGATATGTTGAGGGACGACATCATCCCTGCTATTCAGGTTATTCTAGGCGAGGATTTCGATCAGACTTGGTTTCAGCAAGATGGTGCAGCACCCCATTATGCAACAGATGTTCGCAATTATTTGAGTGATGTATTCGCAGAACGGTGGATAGGTCGAAGGGGTGTAATAGAATGGCCACCAAGATCTCCGGATCTTACGCCCCTTGACTATTTTCTATGGGGTTATCTCAAAGATAGAGTGTATCGAACGAAACCGGTGAATATTGAGGAAGTAAAACAACGAATACGGGATGAGATCGCGGCTATAGAAGCAGATATGATTAAAAAAGTCGTATCGACTTTTTATAATCGCTTGGGATATTGCCAAGAAGTTCATGGCAATCACTTTGAGCATAAGCTTTAGTAAGATACATAATTTCATCAAAATCTTAGTATACCCATCTTGCCTTAACTGTCTGGGGACACCCACACACACACACACACGCACACGCACACGCACACGCACACGCACACGCACACGCACACGCACACGCACACGCACACGCACAGGTGACGGCGAGGGGAACCACCTGAACAAAGCACCCCGAAGAGGTGTAAACCCGACCGTGCTACCTCCACGCGGTACATCTTGGGTAATGCTAAAGCCGGCGGTAGCATTGGAAACAATGTAAAAATGTTACCCATACATACGGTATTTATAAACGTATCGGATGTAAAAAAAAAATGTATATTTTTATCCGGGAACAATGATAATGCATTGCACTCTGAAAACTCTGGAAACATTACGAAAATAAAACGGGGTTCCAATTAAAAAAAAATAGTTTTGAGCTTAGAATAAGCCTCAAGGTAATTTTCAAGGTTAAATTCAATGGTGCCTCTTGCTGAGTTAATTCGCTGTTCCGGGAGTTTTAAGTTTGGCCTTGAAATGACATTGCCGAAAAAAACGGCCATAGCATATTTGGACGTAAAATTTTGTGCTCTCTCCGAATCCGTGAAAAAAAATAGCAGTTTCCATTAAAAAAAACAAACTTGACCTTGAAATAACCTTCAAGGTCATGTTCAAGGTCAAATTCTGTGCTACCATTAAATATCCCAGGAAAAATCCTTAAACTTTTGTCTGAAACAATTTCCAAAGAAATGCACACCGTCTGAGATATTTCGCCGTTACGGGAGTTTTAAGTTTCACCTTGAAATGACCTTGCCGGGAAAATCGATCATATCATACTCGGACGTAGAATTTCCCGCTCTTTCAGAATCCATGAAAAAAATAGGGGTTCCCATTTAAAAAAATTAACTTGACCTTGAAATAACCTTCAAGGTCATGTTCAAGGTCAAATTCAATATCGCCATTAAATAGCCAGGGAAAAATCCTGAAACTTTTGTGAAACATTTTCCTCGAAAATGCACTCCCGCTGAGATATTTTGCTGTTTCGGGACTTTTGGATCACCCTGTATATCAGTGGTAACTATGCGGCGTTCTCTTTCTATCCCGCTAACGTCTGTACCAACGGCTTTTGCCCTCTATTTCTTATATCTCTATGGTTTAAAGTCAAAATGTGCTACGGTCTAAAGGATTATCTTGCACAAGAAAAACAAAGAGTAAGAGAATGAAATAAAAAAAAAATGTGATACAGTGTCAGTGAGTTTTATTTTTTTGGGGAAGTTAACCCACATTCAGATGTGAGGTTAACTTTTCAAATTGATAACCTTTTCCCTAAACCTCAATTGTGTTTTACGCTCTTTTAGATCACAATAAAAGCAATAAAAGTCTTAAGAAAATTAAACTAAATTGAAAATCTATTTAAAATTAATGTTTATTAAATACTAATGCTAATAACACATGTAAGTAAAGCAATGTGACAATCATCGTAGGATCAATTCAGCTCTACAATTCTTGTTAGAACTTGACGGTGCTTTCACTCTTTAACCATCGAATTTTACCTTTATCACTTGGCATATCTACACGGAATATGAATTGAAATTACAATAAATATAATTAAAACAGTTTTAAAGCATTGGATAAGTTCCGATAAGAATTACAGAGTCAAACAGAGTGTGAGGTTTCTAGATTATTGGATGCATTGTGCAACGCTGTAATATTTTAAAAGCGGAATAAAACTATTTTATTATTTTAATTTATTATTAAATTATTCATTTTATATTAATAATATATTTATTTTATTAATTACTATAACATTCGTTATATAATAAGTAGCCTCATATACAGAATGATCTAAAAAGCAAAAACTCTCTTCAGCTATCTTATACTTGTAACGCAGACTATGAATTCAAACGCTATTATTTATATTTATTACAGTTTTAATATATATTTCTTTTAAATGCATTTACGTGTAGGCTTATCTAAAATTAGGTAGTAAAAATGGAGATGATATGATGCGTTTCAAAACGCATTATAACGCCAAAAATAATTTAAGGTTTTCGGAGTATTGGACACATTTTACTGTCTTAATATTGCATAAGTGGAATAAAACTATATGCGTAGTGTGCAAAAGAATTACTGTGCATGATAATTCTTTCTAAAATAAGCTTTGATTTAATATTAAGACGAATAACATATGTTCAATATTCTAAAAACCGTAAACTCTCTTCGTCTCTCTAATAATTGTTGAAACCCATACTATGATCTAGCTTTGACATTTATAAAATTAAATTATTGTACTTAATTCGTGCTCTTTCTGCATTTAGTTATAATTTATTTTAATGTTACTGCACAATATTAAATAGGCTGTGCAACATGTATTTTATTATAAACAACCAATGTAACCATGAAGCTGGAGCGACAATTCTTTTAAGTTTTGAGTATAAAAATTACATCAAGACTTTTGTAGCTCATAAATATTATATAACTCCCTTCACAGTATATTATGCAATTAATCTGAGATAAAAGGATATATAAAGGATCACATTTTTTTATAGTGATATAAAATATATCATATACGTATTCGAATCTAATAATGCGTAAACTCCATTTATGTTAATGAAACTTACCAATGTGCTATATTAATCTTATATTTGTTAATGAAGTTTAGAAAAGTTTTCTTGTGTATATATTTGCAAAAATTCTGTAAATTTGTACAAAATTTAAAGGATGCGTCATTGACTGGGTATAATTATGTTATATTTATGAGTTGTATAGTGCTTCATATTCTGTGAATTTAAGAACTTCAGTTTTCATTATTTTATTATGTTATACGTTATTTAATTGTATGCTTGATTATCTGGAATTAGAATTAGTTAACCTGCCAATAAAAATAAATGTTTTACGTGTATGAAATTCTCTGCGTATAACCACCAAATTTTAGTTTTAAAATTATATATGAAAGGACGGCATGTATGCGAGGCTAAATAAAACCGAAACGACGCACTCGTAAAGTATTTGTACCATCTGACATTGTCATCTGCATATAATAAATAAAAATGTGTTTAAGTAAGTCGTCAGCAATAAGTTTTAAGCAAATTTGGACAGTTTTCCGTATTCACACCTTATTGAACGTTACCGTCGATTCAAATCCGGATCAGATCAGGAACGGATCAGGATTGCCGGACGTCTGGGACTCCGGATCCGTTACGGATGTGCGGCAGCGTTACAACCCTGATGATCTGACACGGATCTGAAATTCAACCGAGATAAGGGTCCCGGATCGGTATCGGATTCGATCCGGAGGCAAATGTTTACTCGGGGTCTGAATCAAAGTTCATATCATAAGTTTTTATTTCAATAAAAAAAAAATAAATATAAAGATTACGTATATACTGCACAGTGAGTACACACGACACAGGTTTGCACTTGCCGTATGCTCTGGGATCACACGTGCCCGTTACCCGGGCTATTTTGGCCGAACTATTTTCCGGCCGATACGACCGGAAGGATAAAATTTCTTTCCGTGTACTTGGACCCACTCTCTTTTTAATTTACCTCTCAGATCTATCTAAATACCCACAAACGAATAGTGCTTTTTATGCAGATGACACGGCGATCTATACACATTCGTTTAATGCTATTGTAGCAGCCAAACAAATACAATACCATGTTTATAACCTAGAACGATACTATAAAAAGTGGAAAATTAAAGTTAACGCAGAAAAGACTGAATGTATTACCTTCACCAGAAAATATACAAATAATAAGATATTCAATCCAATCAAAATCTACGGTAAACCAATAAATCCTATAAATATTGTTAAATATTTAGGAGTACATTTAGATCATCGTTTATCATTTCGAGAACATGTAAACCGAACACTTGCAAAAGCTTATGGAGCACTAAGATCAATATACCCACTGATGAAAAATCCCAATTTATCGATTAATAACAAAAAGCTCTTATATACAGCGTTAATAAGACCTGTCATAACCTACGCAGTACCTGCATGGTGCAGTGCTTCTAAAGTCGCAATAAAAAAAATACAAATATATCAAAATAAATGTCTAAGACTAATAACGGGTTTAAATAGATTCACAAAAATACAGAGACTACACCAGCTTACAAATGTACAAACAATACCAGAGTACATTCAACAAAGCTCACAAAAATTCTACGAGAAGCAACTGGACAGAAACCCTTTAACAAAAATCATAACTCAATTCAGACAACACAACACTTCATTCCGCATTAAACACAAACTCCCCTACCAAAATCTCCCAATATTCACACAAAAATAAAAAACAAAAGTAGAAAAATGTATATAACTATTGTAATACATGACCATTATTTTAAATAGGTTTTTTATCAATGAAATTTTCCTATATTCTTTATACCGGTTACTTACAACCACTAATTATTTAAAATAATCATTTATAGGTACTGTTGTTTATATGTAATAACATTTATCTATAATTATAAAACGACGAAGAATTGCCAATCGGTCAACATCTCAGGGAAAATAGTTAGATAAGTTTTAGAAAGTAGGAGCTAATTTTTATCAAACTGAAATTATGATATACATGTAATTTTATATGTAAACTGCTGTACACCTGTTATGTAAATAAATAAATTTGTTAACTAAAAAAATGCTTCAAGACCGAAAGGTCCCGGGATCGAATCCCGACACTGATAAATTTTTTTTTTATTTAAATATTTTATTTTTAATCGATATTTTAACATACGATTTTAACCTTTTTGTTCATCTCGCAACAATCTCCAGAGTGGCCGACTCTTTAGAAACTCTCTGTACGAGGCTCTTCAGAGATGCTTCAGAGATCCGGCTTTTTTACTCGGGAGGTAACGTGACATAATTTTCTTTAGGATGTTATATTAGATTTAAACAAAAACGAGCTCAATAACAAAATAGTGACCCCAAATTATGCCCGTTTTTTAGCAATCGACATTCGGATTGATTATAGTGTCAGAAGTTAAGTTATGGTGATATAAAAACAAATAAAAACCAAGTTGAGACCATACTTTATTCTCGAATAAATAGGAGGTCAAATATGTTATTAATATATAATTATAGCGTTTTCTATAGTATCACCTGTATCGAATACTCTGATATAATGACAAGCCGTCTCGAGAATACCATATTTTTAAAGTAAATTGTGAAATTGTGTGGGTATGTGTGTCCCAAAGACCCCTCCACACACACACACACTCTCACACTCACACATAATGTATAGAACGAATTTGAAATAAATGTAAATACGACATGCGGTTCCAACTTTCAATTTACTACGACCGTCTATCCCATCCATATTACACACACGTACAGGATTACCGGGGCACACTCACTCACGCAAAAACACATGACCACATATGCACACACACCCACAGAATTTCACAATTTATTTGAAAAATATGGTATTCTCGAGACGGCTTGTCATTATATCAGAGTACTCGATACAGGTGATACTATAGAAAACGCTATAATTTAACATATTTTATCCCCTATTTGCTTGAAAAGGAAGTATCGTCTCAATTTGAAATTTTTTTTCTTGTTTTTGTCTCATCATGACTTAACTTTTGACTCTTGATTTTTTGTCTCACCATGACTTAACTTTTTTTTAATCCGAATTTTTTTCAATTGCTAAAAAGCGGGCACTTTTTAGGGTCTTTTGGGGGTCACTCTTTAAATTTACACATGTTTTTGGTAAATTTGTTGGCAAAATGTAAAACATTGGAGGAATTGGAATTTGTTAACGAAAAATATAACAATCGAATACAATAGACTCTTTGCGCCGTGAATGAATATACGATAATATCGTAAATATGAATCGAAAACAACTAAATTTATATTTAAAAAAATCTATAGTAATACTTACGTCATAAATTCAAAAAGTAACCGCGTAAAACCTCCGTTCATATAATTCATGCAACGTTGAAATATCTTGAAATTGGATATGGATTTCCAATCATTAGCTTCCGCTTAATATCAATATAAAAACAAACAAAGCATACAGAAAAAAAGGCTCGCATAATATTTCAAGGAAAGTCATTTTTCTACGTTTTTAAAAGTGTCCTTAAATTGTGCAATGTGCTTAATACTATATACATAAATAATTAAAAAACTATGAAAATGCTACAAGAAGTCTAATTCAATTTCTAGTGTTTGTTAGCAGAGTAAATCCTATTAACCCTATCTGTGAAACGAATTTGTTGATAAATGTTCTTTTATTTATCATAATACGAGCCTGTACTTAAACACGTTTTTATGTACAGATATAACGCGACTATTGTAAAATAAGGCAAAAGTTATGTGCACATAAAAATTATATGTGACTGATTTCGTGGTTTCTTTGTTTGACACAATTCTTAATATTTCAAGAACCGTGAGTTCGTATTGCATACTGGTGTTTGAAATTGAGTGAATTGTTTTTATGGGGTTATAAATTTCATATAAATGGAGTACGAAAATTTTTGGAAAAGACGATTGGGCATTGCATTCATTTTTATGCATTATCTCGGTGTCTTTTTATGCTGGACGATTCCATCAATAGCAATGGTATAGGTCAACATTCTGCATTCTTTTAAAGTTATAAATTAATTTAAATTATAATCCACTGAAATCAGTGAACCCGCAGATTTGACTGGCCTGCAAGTTATTACTACACAGCAGCTAAGAGGAGAGTGTGTGTGTGTGTGTGTGTGTGTGTGCCTGGGTGAGTATGTAGTCCCTCAAAGAATAGAAATTAGAATGGGGTTATTTATAAGATTGTTCCGATTTGGTAAACCTTTACAACGCGGGCATCATCAAAAGAAAAATATAAGTATACTATTTCGATGTATTTTTGCCTCCTGATCACGAATGCGGTCATAAACATTTGGGGTCGGACGTATTGAAGCCGCTATCTTCAAAAAATAGCCAAACGACACATATTTTCGCATCTAGGGCGTAAAATCTACATGTACACCCGGAGGTGAATCCGTTCCCAAGGGACTCGGCAATCGCCTCCGTATGCACAAGTGGCTTACGCCCATGATACGAATATAATTTTTCGTCGTAGTGGGTATAACATTCGAATTTATACCTCGAATTTGTTGTTTGAAAGGTTAGGAAACGTGATATACTTTAGGAATCCTGTCATATTTTACTCCCGCAAATTCGGGTGTAAAATCAAACGGTACGCCTGATATGACGAAATGGATTGTATGTCTTTAGTATATTGCATTTGTTTTGAAAACTAGGCATCGGCCAAAAAAAGTGTAGTGCGGAAAATTCTCTACAAAAAAGGTTCCATATACTTTTTTCATTATCCCAACGGCAAGGCTGCAAATGAGCGACGAAAGTTCCCACAATGGGTTTCTGGAAAGTATTCTGTTAGCAAAGTGGGTGTTGCACGGAAAAATCCATTTTCCGGCATCGCAGACGATTCTTCTACTTTGGCCACATACTTTGTATCCACACGGATACTAAATATCACATGGGTTTGATTGTCACCCATATCTCCATGGTTGGAGGTTAGGCTAGTATAAAAAGAAGGAAATAATATATTACGAAATCTTAATACAATGCGTGATTCTAGGGGGTAATTGCGTGCTCGGAGGCTTCACCCACCAGATTGCCTTTTCTTGTAAATTCATATTTCGTACTCGAGAAATATATACTCTCTCCTTAACCCTCGTCTCTTTTTGGTCGCAAAAATTTAACGTATTCTGCTGCGGAACTCAGTACTGTTATATGTGGTAGGTATTATTAATAATATTATAAAATAGTCTTTGGACTGAAAATATCTAAATATTGAAAATCAGCATTTTCAAAACTTCGACCGGACCTCAATAAATATTCAGAGCCATAAGTCGACTTACAGTTTAGAATTAGAATAATAAAATCATCCAGTCTCGATACACGTAAGATGGAGACATCAATGTATTGGTAATTTTAAAATAATCCTTCTTAACTTTAAGTTTAATTATGTGAAGAGAAGGTAGCCTTATGAGAAAACCGAAAATATTTATTTACATTCAATTCGTTCACTAGCCCTGGTTGAAATTTTGACAGTTATCCTTACCAGTTCCTGTTCAGGTAATGTAACGTCGCGGACAAGCAGGCCCTGGCCAGGAACTGCCAGGGGCCTGCCCCGTGCCTGGCCGGAGATTCACACGCCACTGGGTGTAAGCAATCATAACCTTAAAATCTTCTGCAAAACAGGTTAATGGCCAGGCACGGGGCAAGCCCGTGACAGTTCCTGGGCAGGGCCTGCTTGTCCGCGGCGTTACATTACCTGATCAGAAACTGGTCAGGATAACTGTCAAAATTTCTACCAGGGAGACGAGCGGCGCGGCGGTGGCTCATTTGGTGGAGTATCGGCTTCGTAATCAGAAAACCCTGGTTCGATCCCCAGCCTCTGCCATCTGTCATCGGGACACCTCTGTATATGTTTGTAAGTGTCTAAAAACGCCAAAGCTCAGGTGGGTCGGATTCCACCTTTATAAACTGTAGGTCCCGTCGCGATTTAGACCCATATGGGTTCAGAAAAGTCGACGTAAAATAATATTAAAAAAAAATTCGTTCACTACTAGAAAATCAGGGTCTTTGAAACATAAATTCGTTTAACATTTAATAACGAAATTATTTCCTAATGAATCATTCTTTGATTTTTCTAATGACGCTGATCCTAGCAGCAGATTCACAGCAGCGGATTCGAAAAAACTATGGTTTTCAGCCATTAAAAATAGATTATTTGTATAAAATTTGTCTAAAAATGTTTAAATGCAAGTCATTTTTAATAAGAAACTAGATGCATTCGACCCGGGTGCCTACAATTTTGGCTAAATTCGTATTGCAGTTCCCTGACGAAAGGCTGATGCTTCCGGGAATATTCCCATTTTAACACTGCCAGGAAAGAAGACGGCAGAGGGTAGTTCTAGCAACGTTAGGTTCGAGTAGTTTCTATACATATATTGTAACAATATCTTGTTCCTTAAATAGGGTGAATATGCCAATGAATGGACGGTTAAGCATTTTTCACACTTTGATCGATTGTAACTTTTGAATTCTTTTATGAAAATTCAATTATGATACCACCATTAGAATCGTTAGACTCTGCTCTTTATGACCGTGTAGTTCAACCTATGATTTTATTTAATTATTAAACTCGTCTTCATACGTTTGTAAAAAAATCCGCTAAACCCCAATGAATAGACGGGTTAAATCAAATGGGACGTTTTCAGTACCAGTTTTGGATGGCTTTAAAACTTTGCTTTGATTTTACAAAATAATAAACACTGGAAGATCAATAGTACTGTAAATATTGTTTTGTATGTTCAAAGAACATAAAAATATGTATTTTGTTGCATGTTGTGCATCATACATTCATAAGAAATAGAAATACGTAGAAAATCGTCCATTCATTGGTAGTCGTCCATTCATCGGCATATTCACCCTATATTAAAATTGAAAATGAGCATTTTCAAAACTTCGACCCCGACCGCAGGTCAGCCGAAGCACTGATAAATGAGCACGTCGTGTTCACACTGATGCTTAAAAAAACGCGGTTTAGTCGAGTTTTTGACAGGTCGGGTTGCAGGAAATAAATTTTGTTATATGTGGGATACCGTTTTTTACGGCATTATCGTTGATTTTACGAAGAAATGAATATAACCTTTTTTGTAGAGAATTCGATGTTCTATATTTTTTGTTTGAAAACATTTTTTTGTAGGATTTGTATTTTTTATTAAAAATGGAAAAAAACGTGTTTTTTGAGCGTTTTTTTGTTAAACCTCCCCATAATCTAGTAGGCATTGTCTCCAAAAACTAATCAGATCTAAGTTTAGCCAAGAGAAACCCAAATCCGTTTGTACTTTTTAAATTCGTCCTGCCAGTCGCCAGATATCGCTATACAAAATTTTGCCCATGGACGGACGGACGGACGGACGGACGTACAACCTAACGGACACCAATTTTTTTATTGTTGCTTAGGGTTCCTTAGGGCCTGAAACGTCGACATTTGATGAAAAACTATAGGGTAATTTTTTGGCGGGAACTGACCAAATTCAATACTTCGCCAGACCTATGGTCTGGGTCGAAGTAACTAGTGTTGGCGTGGTGCCTCGCTCGCTTCGCTCGCTCAGAAACTTCGACCCAGTGGAGAGTCGGCTATTCCTTAAGACTCGTTTGTTTACTAACAGCTTTTAATTATATTATAAAATTATATTGATATTTGGGGGTCCAATCATATTTAGGTCCAAGTGGCTTCGATAGATATTTTACAACAATATAGTGCGTCTTATATGTATGAAAATTGAAAATTAGCATTATTATAATTACATGTTTACTGTGTTTTACTAAATACTGTCTGTATTATTATGATCTTATATATACAATATATATATACATATAATTCGTCAAAGATATCTTGAAAGTGTCGAAAAGATCTCTGACGGATATCTTATAGATATCCGTAAGACATCTTTTAGATATATCGAAATAGTTATTTTCGTATCAAGGGCGTAAAAGGACATATGCGCCCGTAGGTGGCAAAGACTACCCCTGGGGGGGGGGGGGGTAGGGGGTCGAAACGTCGAAATTTGATGAAAAGCAATAGGGTAATTTTTTGCCGAGATGACCAAATTCAATACTTTTTCAGACAATAGTCATAAACATTTTAAACCAGTTTTTATGGCATTATCGTTGACTTTTGGAAGAAAATGCATATAACCTTTTTTGTAGAGAATTTCATCCTCTATCTTTTTTGTTTGAAACATTTTACTTCGACCCAGACTAATTCGACGTTTCGACCCCCTACCCCCCAGCGATAGTCTTCGCCAGCCCCTCGGGCGCGGTGATCACCAACGGCTCATAAGTTCTTTTACGCCCTTGATATGACAATAACTATTTCGATATATCTAAAAGATGTCTTATAGTATCTAAAAGATAACCGTCAGAGATCTTTTCGACAATTTCAAGATATCTTTGACGAATTATATGTATATATATTGTATATATAAGATCATAATGATACAGACAGTAATTAGTAAAACACTGTAAACATGTAATATGCATCGAATAGTCTATTACAATACAAGTGCTTGAAGTAAGTGTTTTGCAACTTTTATTTATTAATACTTCGGCTGGCCAGTTGTCTGGGTCGAAGTTTTGAAAATGCTCATTTTCAATTTTCATACATATAAGAAACACTATATTGTTGTAACATATCTATCGGAGCCACTTGGACATAAATATGATTGGACCCCCCCCCCCAAATCGATACAATTTTATAATATAATTGAAAGCTGTTAGTACACGAACGAGTATTAAAAAATAGCCGACTCTTCACTGGGTCGAAGTTTCTGAGCGAGCGAGGCACCACGCCAACACTAGTTTTAATAAAATTTGCATTTTTCAAAATAAATGAAAAAAACTACGAAGAAACTTAATTAGGGCTAATTTGTAACGATCATCTCGAAACCCCCGAGTAGCAAATTTTGTCCCAATCGAATTATATTTTAAATTGTTGACCGCCACATTGGATCCGCCATCTTGATATTCGAAAAACTAACCTCGGAAGGTGCTTTCCCCTCTCCAGTTTCCTTTCTGTAAAATATCATCGATTGTTAAACCATTCTGAAATCGGGATGATGCGACAGTGGCGCAGACACTTCCTGTAGATGCTTGAATTCCAATTTCTGATAACGCGGTCCGTATCCAACTAGCAATTACGGACCTTGAAAAAACGAAAGAATCTTTTTCTCGAGTGGTAATAAATAAATTGGACAAATTTGATTTGGCCATTCTTCTGGAATTCGTAGTCTTTATTAATTGTCGTAACCACCAAACAGGGTCCAAGTTGTTCAGAATTATCTGTAGAATCTAGAGTTAGCCGCTGGGTAATGGTAGGCCGATCACCCTGTATAGCCCACATTTCCTTTAGAATTATGTGCCATTTCTTTTGCTACAAATTCCATTGACCTCTCAATAGTTTTTCCTCCACTTGTGACCCCCAACCTGTATCTGATGTATCATGGGCGTTCTCGTGAAAATAGTTGTCCTCCGGTTTCTGCTCCATCACTATAAATCGGGTATTATTGTTTTTGGCATTAAAAACATTCGATTTGGACGAATTTCTGAAAGAGAGCGTAGAGCTCGTTGCATTCATCTGCCAAATAGTCTTCCTAGTGGGATCACGAAGGAAGCAAACTCTAATCTCCCCAGAAGTGATTTCGCCATTTGCCAACTCCATTTTCGCCGTATCAAACTTGTTGAAATTATTCATTTTTCCGTATTTAGTTTTGTGATTTGAAAGATATTTGCAATCTATCCAAGGATTCCACAAAATGCCCAGGTATTCCAATTAATGAAAAGGTTCCAGGATTGACTTTTGGAAATTGATTTTCCAACCTAAGAAGGTGAGAGATCGAATTGCCTCTTCCAGTTGGATTTTCAAAAGATGTCGGTCCTGATTGGCAAAAAGAAAGTCGTCTAGGTAGACTACAACTCTCATGCCCCTCGCTCTCAATTGGCTCGCCACCCAATTCGTTATTCTTGGGAAGGCTAGAGGGGCACTGGATAGACCAAAAGGTAAGGCAGTCATACAGTATATTTATCCTCGATAACTCATAGTTAAATAACATCTGTGTGATTCTTTTATTGGAATATGTAAGTAAGCTTGAGATAGATTAATCTTTGCTAAATAATCTTTCTTTTGAAGGAAATTGTTGGGGTTTTAGAATAGAATTTAATCAATTCAGGTTGAAAATTACCCTCCAAGTACCATCCGATTTTGGGGTAAAAAATATGGTTGATAGGAATCCGGCCAGACCCGTTATCTTTATTAAAATTTTCATCTGTAAAAACGACTGTAGTTACTTGTCCATATGTGGTGAAGGTTTAGTTTGCATGCGTTCGCAAAAATTGGTTGAGAATGTGTTCGTTGAAGGTTTTCTTACGAACGGAATTGAATAACCTCTTATCATACTTTTGCAATATACCCCCTTGGAAATTCTGTTACCCTTCTTACCCCCCCCCCCCCTGGGCCGAAACGCCGAAATTTGATGAAAAACTATAGGATAATTTATTTGGTATAATTTGAGGTGATCAATACTTCCTCAGACAATAGTCATAAGCATTTTAAAACAGTTTTTATGGCATTATCGTTGACTTTGGGAGAAAATGCATATAACTTTTTTGGTAGGGAATTTAATACTCAATCTTTTTTGGTTGAAATATTTTTGAATAAAATTTGTATTTTTACAAAATAAATGCAAAAAACTACGAAGAGAAGTAATTGGCAAAGAACGGATGTATCTGCGCTAAAATCTAATCAGATATAAGTTATGGCAAAACAAGTATTTCAAGAAAAGAATTATCTCGTTACGCTTATCCGTACGTGAGTTATCGCGAGACAAAAAAACCGGACGTACGGATGTATGGACGTACGTGCGTACAAGATTACGGACGCAAATGTTTTTATTATTGATTTGGGCAACTTAGAGTCTGAAATGTCGACATTTGATGAAAAACTATAGGATAATTTTTATGCCCGAGGTGACCAAATTCAATACTTCATCCAAACCAAAGGTCTGGGTAATAAGTATTATTATTGGATAATAAGTATTTTTGAAGAAGAGACACGAGAGGATATTTGTGTTATTATTTTTTTTTAATATGTATACAATAAATAATATTCAATAGCGCATAGCAAGTACATTGCGTGCATATAAACAGATTCCTTCCAAATAGTAGTAGTAATTTATTTATCCCTTAAATAGGGAAACACTCCCATAGAGGTGGCACGGTGGGCTTGAACCAACTTTAAATAAAAAGTCTTCCGAAATGGCATTTTCGTGTCGATTCTGGTACTTGTGATCTTCCTGAGTATTTTCATCAAAAAATTAAGAAAATTGGTCGGGCACATTTTTTTTAAATTGACTTTTTATAGTAAAATAGGAAAATTAATAAAATTACGAAGTATAACGTATGCTTAAATATTCTGAAATTGGATTTTCTTGTTGATACTGGTACATTTCGGAAGACTTTTTATTTAAAGTTGGTTCAAGCCCACCGTGGTGGAATTACGAATGTTTAGAAAAAATAACAAATAATAAAGAAACGCAGCTTGAAAAGTAGGCCGGGTCTCAAATAAAATAAATGCAAAAGTAAACGACTTAACGCAGGGTCTAAGAGAACCAGTATATAAGACCACAATAAAAGAACAAACGTTAAAACTAAAACGGAAACAGACCAAAAGGTAATTTAATCGCCTAAGAGGACTACCCTACAAGGAAAGACATTTTAAGTAACAATTGACCAACGATGCGGCTACTTCTGCTCAAAACGCACTGTCAAGCAGGCGAACTTGAGCGGAAGATGCATGATACCCAGTCAGTGGTTTTAGCTCGGCAGTTCAAGCTGTCGATCTCTGTTAGAAAACAAGAAGCGCTGGCCGAAGTCACCGTCATTAAGTGTCTAACCTATAAGACATTTAGCAGATAGGGTGCGTGTGAAATTATAACACACGGAATACTAACCTGCAATATTGCAGTCATATAGTAAACAGAGCTGTCAAGTCATTTTGTTTCTTAATCTCTGTGAATTATTTTCTAAAATAATTAGAAATACCAACTTTAAAAAATTGTAATTGAAATTTTACTACCGTCATTCGACAAGGATTTGACATCTCGTTGTAAGTCTAAAATCTTCTTTCGACAAAAACTTTACCTTCGGCAGAAGATTTTGGGTTTACAACCTTGTTTCCGCCGTCTCCAAAACTCTAGTAACCTCGACGGGAGGATAAAGTCTTAAAAAACTTTACTTGGACTCTTTACATATTTTCGGCATATTGCAATGCCCAAACAGAAGACAATACAAAAGTGTCGAGTAACCAGAGCCCTGTACAGCGTGAGCCTTGCCGACCAGGAGTCGACCTTTGCGGACCTCATGATAGACGGGACCGAGTCGGACGCACCCGCAGCCCTACGCATCGCCGAATTCACGGCTAAGCGGCCCAGTGCCGAGCACGAAATAATTACCCCCAGATATCTAACAAGTTTTACGACTTGAATTGGCTCATCCTTGTAATAACAACCACTCTCATGCGAGTTGAGTCTTCCCGCTCACATGAAAAAAAAACGACGTTTGTCTTCTCGGTTGACTGTTAACCCGTACATTTCGCAATAGCTAGTAATAGCGACAAATCATCGGCATATAAAAGCATGAGGAAGTCGTATGCAGATGTGAGATTTCCCCTCTGCATCCTAGAGTACGAAAAAAGGATGATATATCTAATATGTATAATATAAATAAGAGCGGACTGATGATCGCTCCCTGCAAGACGCACTCGCATCCTCCGACCTATTCAGATGTGGTTCCGCGAGTCCTCACAAACATTGTGGGCCTATCATACAATGTCTTCAAAATTCTAATGATTTTTGGACTAATGCCTATGTTGTACAACTTGCACAACAATAAGTCATGCCAAAAAACACCGCAAGAGAACTATAGAGTGAAATTTTCTGCATACAATGGTTCAACAGTCACGGAAATCCGTTTAAAACTTTCAACGTAAAATTATTAGATTTACGGACACTCATGCAACACATGTCTATACGTTACAGGTCACAATATGTTTCCGTTAGATATAATATATATAGGCTTCTATGGTTAGAGATAAATGTTTTATAGCTATAGATAAATTTAACGCAGCAATGCTATTTTTGGTTCTAACATAGAAGAAAACAATTTTGATCAATAAAAGCGAAATTCATTGACAGTTTTATAATCAACTTTTTTATTATATTTACCACAAATTTATTTCTAAATTATATATTTAATCACAAATTCATGTAAATTGATCACAACCGATTTAGATTATCACTTTTTACCCAAATGTACAAAAAGCTGTGTCGGGCTTAAATTTCTTATTATTTCAAGGTTTGAAAGGTGATATCTTCAACCAATTGGTGTGAACCAAGATTCTCAAAGTTTCTGAAATCAAAACGTATCTAGATATATGATTATAGATAAATGTAAAGCAAGAATTACATTTTTTATTTAATACACAATAAAACAATTTCTGTCGACGACAGCGAAATGAATTGATAGTTTTACAATTAATGTTGTTAATTTCTAACATTTTACCACACGTTCATTTTCAAAATATACAGGGTGGCCGATTTATCTGAAGACATCGAAATATCTCGAGAACTATGCACAGAATCAAAAAAGTTGTCGGATGAAAGTTGTTCGACACGAAGGGGGCCATCCAGTGATAATTAAATTTACCCCCTCCCCCATCCCCTGGAGGTGGAGTGGGGGCAAAAACAATAAAACTTAAATAGGAACCCCCAGGTTTTATTGCAGATTTGGATTCTCCAATATTGACAATTTTCGCCCGCGTAGCGGATATGGAATACGGTCATTCTAACAAAGCCGGGAAAAAATACATTTAGCGTTACCCAGGAACAACGACGTGGACGTAGTATTTTTCTGTTCCCTTTAGGGTGCTTGTTTTCCGTGAGTCCCCTTGCCTCTCACTGTCTCACTGTTCACTTACTTGAGTAAGTGTTCGAAATGTTGACCTTCCACTTCAATGCATTTATTTATTCTTTCTTCAAATGACTTTACATGATAGAATCATATCTGCAGAAATTTCTGCGCAAGCAGTTCTTATACGTTCCACCATGTTTTCACGAGTCGTTGGTACTTGTTCATAAACCTTACCTTTTAGGTAACCCCATAGGAAGAAATCCGGAGATGTTAGATCAGGTGACCTCGCAGGCCAATTAATGGGGCCACCTCTACCAATCCACCTACCATTGTAATCACGGTCTAGTATTTCCCTTGCTACTCTTGAAAAATGTGCTGGGCAACCATCATGCTGAAACCACATTGTCCGTCGGACGTCCATAGCAACATCCTCAAGTAGTAATGGTACTTCTTGTTCTAGGAAATCTCAATATTTTGTTCCATTCAAATTACCTTCAATGAAATAAGGACCAATGAGTTTATTTCCTATGATTCCACACCAAACGTTCACCGACCAAGGACGTTGATGATTAACTTGTCGTAACCAATGGGGATTTTCTACGCTCCAATAATGCATATTATGCCTATTGACGCCACCATGGTTCGTGAATGTAGATTCATCTGAAAATAATACATTAGCAAAGAAATTGTTGTTCGTTTGCATTTTTTAAATGCCCATTCACAAAACACCACGCGGTTATGAAAATCATCGCCATCTAGTTCCTGGTGCAGTGAAATGTGATATGGGTGAAACTTATGACGATGCAATATTCTTTGAATACTGTCTCTGGAAATGCCGGAATCGCGATGTAATTGTCGTGTGCTTACATGTGGATTTTGGTGAATAGCTGCTAGTACAGCTACTTCGTTAGCTTCTCCTGTAACTGTTAATCTTCGCTTCCTTTTGTTCATTTGCACGCTGCCATCAGAGTGAAAGGCATTCACAACTTTGTAAAAAAAAGAACGCGAGCGAGCATTATCTGGAAAACGCTCAGCATACAACGCAACAGCATCGTCAATATTCCTCTTACATTCACCATAAATAAGAATCATTTCGATTTTTTCGGGAACTGTAGCAGGATTCATTTTTAACTTGCAGTTCGATTTAAGCAATGAAGGGTAGACAAAAAATAGTCACGTAAACGGAAAGTTGTTATTCTAAAAGCAAAGTGACCTCCGACCGAATTACTACCAATACAATGGACTTCAAAAACAGTCTTACACTGAGAGACCGTGAATACTAAATTTTAATATGGGGATTAGAAAGTCGCGATATCCATTTACTTCCCTTCAGGAAAGTAGAGAAAAATGTAGGTGAACTGGTTACGTGTGACTCAACTTATGTATAAAATGATATGCTATTTTATTTTCGAGTTATGTCGCCCTCTAGCGTTATGTAACAGAACCGGCGCCGGTGATGGCCGAAATGCAAGCGATGTACATGTATGAAACCACTGAGTTCTCTCGGGGTCCGGTAGATGGCGACGAAATCCCCAAATGAAGTAAGAGTTTCGTTTTGTTTAATAGAAGCTGGTTTGACCGTCAATGCTCAGCTTATTTATTCTCATTTCGGAAAAAACCTACAGAGAGAGAATGAATGAGCTGAGTGAAGGGACATGACGCGTTTTTTAATGGATTGCGTGATGTCCTCTTTTTGTTTATTAAATAATACATTTAAAACCTAAAATGTAATTTTTTTGAAGGTAGAAAACTTATTTATAAAATTGCTTCCATATTGTATGCACAATTTTTATGTAATCACTTTTGATTTTTAATATGAAGAATATCAATTATTCATAATCTTAATTTTTCGAATGGACATTATTAAAATTTCATATTCAGAATAACAATTTTCGCAATTGATATTACTAAATTCTAATATTAAAAATTCTAATATTAGAATTTTTAATATTATATTTTCATAAAGGGATCGAATTGTCCCTATTTGCCCCCTGGATGCCCCCCTTCGTGTCGAACAACTTTCATCCGACAACTTTTTTGATTATGTGCATAGTTCTCGAGGTATTTCAATGTCTTCCGATAAATTTGGATTTTTATCGATTACAGCGCCACCTGTGAACCAAAATGCAATAGCTCCTAGGTCAAATTGGTGTACTTTTTTCCGGAGAATCCAAATCTGCAATAAAAACTGGGGGTTCCTATTTAAGTTTTATTGTTTTTGCCCCCACTCCACCCCCAGGGGATGGGGTAGGGAGTAAATTTCATTATCACTGGATGCCCCCCTTCGTGTCGAACAACTTTCATCCGACAACTTTTTTGATTCTGTGCATAGTTCTCGAGGTATTTCAATGTCTTCAGATAAATTTGGATTTTTATCGATTACAGCGCCACCTGTGAACCAAAATGCAATAGCTCCTAGGTCAAATTGGTGTACTTTTTTCCAGAGAATCCAAATGTGCAATAAAAAATGGGGGTTCCTATTTAAGTTTTATTGTTTTTGCCCCCACTCCACCTCCAGGAGTTGGGGGAGGGGGTAAATTTCATTATCACTGGATGCCCCCCTTCGTGTCGAACAACTTTCATCCGACAACTTTTTTGATTCTGTGCATAGTTCTCGAGATATTTCGATGTCTTCAGATAAATCGGCCACCCTGTATATCTGATATTTTATCACAAATTAATTTTCAAAGTATGTATACAAAATGTTTCAAATTGAATGAGATTGCCCCTTTCTATCCAAGTGTTCAAAATGTCGTATCGGCCTAAAATCTCTTCTTTATTTTTTGAAGGTTTGGAATATACCTTCAACCAATCGAATTATAATCAATATATTATTATTTACTTGATATATTTCAACGTATGGGTTAATAAAATTACCTTATATATCTATTATGATTTTCATGTAAATTTCATTATTTCTGTGAGAAAAAGAATTTCCGATATTTCGAAGAAAAGGTATGCTGCGATGAAAATTATAAAAAGTTAGACAATATTTGTTCCAGAATCAGTAAAACGAAAATCGCAAGAAGTAATTTATGCAAACTTTTGGTGCCCTTGAAATAGATGAAAAATAGATAAAAAAATTCAATTTATTAGGATCAAAAATCTGAAGCAAAGTGATTCGAATGTGGAAAAATAATTTATTTCTTATTACTGTAACATTACACGATACTTTTTTATTTTCTTTATTTGTGTTAATTTACTAATTCAATCATTGCAGTTACATAATTATAAAACATATTTGGTGGCGATATGTAATGATTTCTTATATTTTGCAATTGGATGCATATTTGGTAATGGAGTTGGTGGACACTTTTAAAATTATGTAGAAAAAAGTATATTTTACCCTATGTCATAAATATTTCTCTGATTTTTCCAAACTTTAATATATCATTATCACCTATCTCACAAGTAACACTAGGAAAGTGATAATCACCGATTTTTTGAAACTGCGTATACAAGTACTTCTTTAAAAAGTATTTAACACGTGTTTTTTTTGTTTTTCCCCAACAACAATTTTTGGGGTAGAAATCACCCTTGAATGTTTGTAGAAATGGGCCCTTGAATGTCTTTAAGGTTGAATAATAGTATGTTAAAAATTATTTGTAGCTCAATATTGGGATATTGACGTACATATTGAGGTCGCTGATGAAGAATTTAAAGTCAGATTTTGAAAATTCAAAATGGCGGATCCAATATGGCGGTCGAATTTTTATTAATTTTTATGAATGTAATAATAAGTGGGATCTTTATGTTTTTGCGGTCGCTGATGACGATTCTAAAGTCAGGTTTTGAAAATTCAAAATAGCGGATCCAATATGGCGGTCGAATTTTTATTAATCTTTATGAATGTAATGAAAATTGATATATTCATGTTTTTGCGGTCGCTGATGACGATTCTAAAGTCAGGTTATGAAAATTCAAAATGGTGGAACCAATATGGCGGACGAATTTTAATTAATTTTTATGAATGTAATGAAAATTTATATCTTTCTGTTTTTGCGGTCGCTGATGACGATTCTAAAGTCAGGTTTTGAAAATTCAAAATGGCGGAACCAATATGGCGGACGAATTTTTACTACTTTTCAGGAATTTTTTGAAACATGGTTGGTTAGGGAGTTTGTGAAATTGAAAATTAAGAATAGCCGTTGCAACACGGTCAACAAGTTTCCGGATCCGTAACAATTATAAACTGCATTAGTGTTATATCACGAAGAAAATAGTTGAAATATACATTCTCTACTTTTTACGTTACTGACTTTTGACATTACTGATTATCAACATGATGTTAGAGTTTGTGAAATTGTAGATTAAGAATAGCCGTTGCAACACGGTCAACAAGTTTCCGGATACGTAACAATTATAAACTGCATTAGTGTTATATCGTGAAGTCAATAGTTAAAATTTACATTCTCTACTTTTTACGTTACCCAGGAACAACGACGTGGACGTAGTAGTTTTTTTGTTCCCATAGGGGTGATTTTTGTAAGTGAGTCCCCTTGCCTCTCACAATGACGGTTTTTTTTTATGCGAGTTCTCTTGCCTCTCACAACATGTTGCAACGGCTATTCTTAATCTACAATTTCACAAACTCTAACATCATGTTGATAATCAGTAATACCAAAAATCCCTAGCCAACCATGTTTCACAAAATTCCTGAAAAATATTAAACATTCGTTTTAACATACTATTATTCAACCTTAAAGACATTCAAGGGCCATTTCTACAAACATTTAAGGGTGATTTCTACATCTACAGGAAAAACAAAAAAACACGTGTTGAATACTTTTTAACGAAGTACTTGTATACGCAGTTTCAAAAAAATCGGTGATTATCACTTCCCTAGTGTTACTTGTCAGTCCTGAAAACCATGCCGATTTCATAATCAATACCTTTTAACTCATCCTGCTGTGTTTTAATAATGAGTCAAATGGGCTAGACGGCAAATTTTTCAATTTCACGACTTCTGGTACGTTGCAAGATCAAATGGGTGAGAATTTTCACTCCATTTCCATACATGATGTTTGGAAGTTAATTAACTTTACTAAAATAGGTCGTAAGAATTAAGTCAAATAAAAGGAACAAACGAGGATTGGTTAGCCAAATAACTCGAACACACTTTCGCGGTAACTTTACGCACTTGCCTAGGCATAAAAACTCCCACGGAGTAGGGAGAAAAGCCCGGGCAAGCGGATATCTTTATTAAATTACAAAGTACAAAGAAAGTACAATTTAACGCGCGGAATTCGATCGCACACATTCATACACACATCCAACGACCAGACTCTTACCTCGTGCCGCTGCACACTTAACCTACACGGATCTTTCTTACTTCCTAATTGCAGTCTTAAACTCGGCGCTGCCTCGCACAATCTTCAACTCAATGGCCGCAAGGGGCCGGGTGCACTTCACAAAGAACACAGTCCTCTGGGGCGCCTCGACTTCTCGCAGGAACCGACCCAGGGAGACGAGCGACACAGGGTCGCCGCGTCAAGTGCAACCCGGGAGATGGCACGCAAAAAACTCACACGTGGCCAAATCTCCCACTTTCAACGCACGAAAAACAATAGGCAGTACTCGCACGCTAAGACCGCTGATAACAATTAATCCAAAAATTGTCGCACCAATAACTCACGAGAGACCGTACCGTCAACCGAAAACTATTCCGCGTCGAAGCCGGAACAGAACTGACTTCACGCTCGCGGGGCCAGACGCAATTCACCGCGAGATCCCCTCCAGATATGCTCGCGCATCACATTCGGGCCTTCGCGGCGACAATCGGCGGTATAGGGCATTATCGAGATGCAAAAGAACCGAACATCCCGCCCGCCTTCGTCCGACGGACGAACACTCTACCCTACAACTAACCTTCTCCGTCTAGATGGAGTGGACAAAGTCGAGCGATGTGTCGTTTAAATGAAGCGGTGGCAGTCTTCACTGTAACGACTCGGACCAGGCCGTCGGGGCCCTGGTGGATTTCAGTGATTCGACCTAGAGGCCATTTTGATGGCGGATAACGATCGTCCTTTAGGAGAACTAGTCGACCCACAACAAAATTCTCATGTGGAACTCTCCACTTTTCGCGTTCTTGCAAGAGGAGAAGGTATTCTGAGGACCAACGCTTCCAAAACTGATTCCTAATGCGTTGAAGCAACTGAAACCTACTTAAGCGATTCTGAGGAACATCGGGAATATCGGCTTCTGGGAGTAATCCAGAAGAACTTCCGTTCAGGAAATGAAACGGAGTCACCGCATGAAGGTCGTCTGAATCCGTACTAAGGGCGCTCAATGGACGCGAATTAAGACAAGCCTCAATTTCTTCAAGGACAGTGGACAGCTCCTCGAATGTGAGGGTGTGTTCACCCACCGCCCGCTTTAAATGATGCTTGACGGATTTGACCCCAGCTTCCCACAAACCGCCATAATGGGGAGCGCTTGGTGGAATGAAAGTCCACTCGGTGCCATCGTTAGCAAGAAGTGAAGCAACCCGGTGGTAGAACTCCGAAGCCCGATGAAACATATCCTTAAGTTCAACATTCGCCCCTTTGAAGTTAGTAGCGTTGTCGCTATAAAGCCGGCGTCAAATGCCACGTCTACCTACAAACCGTCGATACGCGCAAATGAAGGAAGCAGTCGTAAGATCGCTAACCAGCTCAAGATGAATGGCCCGTGTGGAGAAGCAGACGAAAACTGCGATATACCCCTTATACGACTTGTGCCCTCGACCCTTTGTCGTACGCACCTGAATGGGACCTGCGTAGTCTAGACCCGATATAGCAAATGGGCGTCCGATAGTCACCCTATCGGCAGGAAGATCACCCATCAACTGCTGGGCCATTTGCGGCTTAACCCGCTGACACGTTACGCACTTTCTTATAATAGATTTCACAAGACGATTTCTGCCAAGAATCCAGACCTGTTGCATTAAAATGCTTGATGTCAAAGTGGGGCCACCGTGCAAACAAAGATTATGTGAATGCCGAACAAATAATCGACTAAGCGTGGAATTTTGCGAAAGAATCGGGGGATGCTTTTATTCAGACGTAAGATTAGAGTGGGACAATCTACCTCCTACGCGCAGAATTCCATCGTGATCTAAGGATTTAACTTCAGAAGGCGAATACGCTTCGGTAATTCTTTCCCTGACTTCAGTAGATTTATTTCCTCGACGTAATCACTAACCTGTGCTAATCGAATGACTACGAGTCGTGCAGCAGATAACTCATCGGAAGTGATGAACGAAGGTAGTCGATCCTCGCCTTGGGCGCGCCTACGCAGATTAACCAGCGGTCGCTTACACAAGGCTACTATGCGAATCAACTGAGTCAACGAGGAGAAACGATTAAAAAGAGTCGATTCCGCAGGCCGAGCCTGGGTATGGAGAGTTCGTGAAGTTTCAGAAGTTTGCGGCCAATGTTCACGAGGTTGAGAAAGCCACTGAGGTCCACGCCACCATAGATCACTCCGAGCCAGATCAGCAGGCTCGCAACCACGAGTAGCTAAATCTGCCGGATTCTCCTTAGTGGGCACGTGCGACCAAGTGGCAGATGGTAGCTCCGTGTGGATATACGATACTCTATTTGCGACAAATGTCTTCCAATTGCATGGGTGTTTGCGTAGCCACATAAGCACGGTACGGTGACGGTATTTAAGCGATAATCGACGGGATCGGAGTCAGGTGAAGCTGCCCATACTACTCTCTGGGAATCTCGATCTTTGGAGTTTACTCGAACCTGGCGAAACATTTTTACAATATCAGCAGAGAAAGCAAAGGAATAACGACGCCAGTTCAATAGAATTAAAGATAGGTCTCCTTGGAGCGGAGGACCTTTGAAGAGGAAATCATTCAACGAATAGCCATCCCGAGTTTGTCGCGAAGCATCAAAAACGACCCGGAGCTTCCATGAAACATTCGATACCTGCACTACGGCATGGTGTGGCAAATACCATGCGTTTCCTTGCTGAATCTCGTTAGACGGAATCCGCGACATGTGTCCCAGTCTCTCGTACTCCCCCATGAAGCTGCAGTACGCGGCAGACAGTTTGGGATCACGTGAAAGACGGCGATGAAGAGACGCAAGGGACCCTACAGCCATTCTACGAGTTTCAGTGGCCACCAATGGTAAACTCGGCTTTAGGGGAAGACGAACTTCATACCGACCCTGTGAATCGCGGCAATGCGTTTCTCGAAATAAACGTTCGCAGGATTCATCTTCTGGTTTCAGGGTACGAGCAGTTGAGGGTACCTCCTCGAGTTGCCAAAACCGCTGGATTGATTGATCGAGGTTGCATGTACTACAATGCAAAACTTGTGAGGTCAAAGGAACGTCTTTCTCCGCCCGCCGTGAAGCATACACAGGCAGAGAACCAGAAATAACCCAGCCGAAGGCGGTATTTTGAGCAATGAGACGTTAAGAAGGAATGCGTTTCAATCCCGAACGAAGCAACAGTCCGTAGGCATCGGCACCTAAAATTATATCTATCTTATTTGAAACGCAAAATTCCGGATCCGCCAAGGAAAATCCTTCTAACTGCGAGAAATCGAAATTTTCAATAGTTTCCGTCGGCAAATACGAGGTGAGTCTGGGAAGAACGAGAGCTTCCGTTTCAAAATGAAATTCAGAATCGATTTGGGATCGCAGAGCAAAGTGGGTTTTCGATCGGGCAGTGCCTGCGGTACTGGCGCCCAATCCTGATAGCGTCACAATAGTGCGCTGCTTTCGCAGCCCTAGAAGTTGTACAATTGATTCTGATACAAAGGATGATTCAGATCCCTGGTCCAAAAGAGCACGAGCGCAAGTATTATTACCATTTGGTCCAATCACCTGGACCTGTGCAGTAGCGAGGATAACTTTACGCCGCGTTGATGGAAAGCTCGAAGCATGCAAACTAACAACAGGCTTGTCGACTGTTGTCCTATCATCGTCGTGTCGCGAAGTTGGAGCGTTGCTCTGCGACTTCAAATGAAGTGCCGTATGATGCTTACGTTGACAGACCGAGCAACGTCCAGAAGAAGGACAGGCGTTTACTCGATGCTGTCCAAGACAATTATAACACAATTGCAAACGCTTAACCGAAGAAACACGATCACAGGGACTTTGATTTTGAAATTTGTGGCACCTTATAAGAGGGTGAGACTTGGAACAAAGAGGGCACCGTGAAGAACCTCTATCAGAAGAGCGAGCAGTACTAGCATGAAAAACTTTTCGAGGTGGAGGGCCCGCCGCAGGTGATGAGAATGAGCGCTTTTCTACTCTACGCTCCAAGGTGGACATTCCAAGAGCCTGCGTTCTCTTTTCAAGAAACTTGACGAGATCCGAGAACCATGGAAGCGAATTCAGAAAATCATCATCTTCTCGGAGAGAAGAATCCCTTTCACTCAATTCTGCTTCCCAGAGCTTTCGCGAATCCGAATCCAACTTCCCCGAGAGCATAAACACGAGCCAGACGTCCCAGTGTTCAATCGGCAATTTAAGGTTAGACAAGGAGCGTACAATACTTTGAGCTACGTCGACGAATGAGCGTAGCTCGGAGGCTGATTCCTTTTTTACCTGTGGGATTTCCATAAACGAAGTTAGCAGCTTGTTAATTATCAAACGAGGGTTAAAATAGCGGGTCTTGAGAGCTTGCCATGTGCTGGCATAGTTGGCACTCGTAGTAGCGACATCTTTAATGAGGTCTGCCGCACTTCCGGTTAAACATGACTTTAAATATTGCAATTTAGTTGCATCTGCTAATTGAGGGGCCTCATGCACAAGAGTAGTGAAGAGATCGCAGAAACTAGCCCAATCCTCGTATTTACCCGAAAAGGTGAGTAGAGGAATGCGTGGGAGTTTTGCGATACAAGATCCTCTCCCTTCCGAAACGTTCGCGTCATCTACTCGGCCCGCGAGCGTGCTATCGGTCGCTTGCTCGATTTGCGAGCGAAGCGTTAAACACTCATCGACCGAGCTCTCGTAACCGCTTTGAATTCGAGAAAACACATCTTGTTCGACATACGCCTCGGATTCGACATCATCCTTCACAACAATCTCGGAATGAGTCATCCGGACTTCCTTCCACACCTCTCTTAAATCCTCGAGACGTGACTCTATTATATCTTTACTCAGTGTTTCTCGCGGTTTACATATCAATCGCGTGCGAATTTTATTAATTTCCTTCTCCCGCGCATAGCAAGCTGTATAGCTATAAGTTTCTTTGAAGCTAAAGGAGCCATAGTGAGATACACGAGGAAAAAGAGGAGACTTAATTATACTATTCGTAACAAGATTATTACAATCGTCAAAAACGCAAAGAATCAGTGTTTTTACACCGTGAAAGGTTTACTCGCGACGATAAGGACTTAACTTAATAATATAATATATTATAGAATACAGTAATAATTAAACTTAATAATAATTTAATACACATCCGTAACACGGGCAATGCGCTCCACAAAGTGTTTCTTTCTAATCTTCTATCACAGCGCAACGCGTCCGATCGTTCTAGCAGCTCGGGCTTCCGAGAACCGCCAAACCGTGCCGGTCGCAACCCGCGCGCGCGGTAACAAAGACCGAGCGTCACCGTCAAACTCCGCGCACGAAACAAAGGCCGAGCGGTATTGAAGAAATCCCGCGCAAGAAACAAAGACCGAGCGTCACCGACAACTCCGCGCACGACACAAAGGCCGAACGGAATCGGAAAAATCCCGCGCACGAAACAAAGACCGAGTAATCACACACTGAATTATAACGCAATTACAAGTGGGAAGCTTCGACTTACTTAGCCACCAATCACTCGTTCCTCACTCGGGGCACCATGTTTGGAAGTTAATTAACTTTACTAAAATAGGTCGTAAGAATTAAGTCAAATAAAAGGAACAAACGAGGATTGGTTAGCCAAATAACTCGAACACACTTTCGCGGTAACTTTACGCACTTGCCTAGGCATAAAAACTCCCACGGAGTAGGGAGAAAAGCCCGAGCAAGCGGATATCTTTATTAAATTACAAAGTACAAAGAAAGTACAAAGAAAGTACAATTTAACGCGCCGAATTCGATCGCACACATTCATACACACACCCAACGACCAGACTCTTACCTCGTGCCGCTGCACACTTAACCTACACGGACCTTTCTTACTTCCTAATTGCAGTCTTAAACTCGGCGCTGCCTCGCACAATCTTCAACTCAATGGCCGCAAGGGGCCGGGTGCACTTCACAAAGAACACAGTCCTCTGGGGCGCCTCGACTTCTCGCAGGAACCGACCCAGGGAGACGAGCGACACAGGGTCGCCGCGTCAAGTGCAGCCCGGGAGATGGCACGCAAAAAAACTCACACGTGGCCAAATCTCCCACTTTCAACGCACGCAAAACAATAGGCAGTACTCGCACGCTAAGACCGCTGATAACAATTAATCCAAAAATTGTCGCACCAATAACTCACGAGAGACCGTACCGTCAACCGAAAACTATTCCGCGTCGAAGCCGGAATAGAACTGACTTCAAGCTCGCGGGGCCAGACGCAATTCACCGCGAGATCCCTTCCAGATATGCTCGCGCATCACATTCGCACCTTCGCGGCGACAATCGGCGGTATAGGGCCTTATCGAGATGCAAAAGAACCGAACACATGATTTCATCGGTATTTGTAATTAACATAATCCAAACGTGCTGAATTATTCGTACATGCAAGAAAGAATAAATCAATTCTTTAACAAGTTTGTTTTGCGCAAAAGATAACTAAATTGGAAGTAGTATAGGGGTACCGATGGCGGGACGTAAACACCCCCCACTCCTCCACCTTGAGGTAGGTCTGGCGCCAGACGGCACGCGCGCCTTGGGATAGGTCAGGGGTTAATGACCTCATAAAGAGGTGATAATGGTTATTAATGGGTAATTAATGTCAAAACAAATAATAAAAATGTAACTAAATAATGTTAATTAGGTAATTAAAGCCAGATACCTATCAATTTATGGTCGTAAATAACACTACCACCATCTCGTTCGCTTTGTCAATATTCTGACGTATGGGGTACCTTTGGCCGGAACGTGAGGTAGGTCATGGTTCAACGACCTTTCGACGACTATTTGTTAGTTTTCGTGTTTGGCTTCTTATGATGATTCAGCCCCCACTCCTCCTTATTATTTATTAAGATTTACCAATACATAACACCGATGACCTTTATATACTTGTTGCGCACGTGTCAGTCCGCTTGTAAGTCGAAACCGAGAGACTGTAATTTCCTACGGCGTTGAAAAGCACACGTGGTGTTTATATTCGAGTGACCTAGTTTTCTAGGAAAATCTTGAAACCGAAGGGGAGTTAAGCTTCTAGAAGTAAGCTGGAAATCATAGCATACAAAGTAATACATGTAGAATCTGGAATCCCTCTAAACAACTACTTTATTACAATAGTTTCTTAGAAATCTCCTGAAAATACGAAGGGAAGATTTGACAAAGGTAAAATAAGAAAACATTAGATTTATTAAAAACACATTTTATTCAAACATAGCACATTTTAAACGTACAAGATTGGATACATTTGTTATTATATTGTCCGCCATAATTAAGCGGATAATTAGTACATGTTTCATTTTTAGTATTAGTAGAATATTGATATTTTCTCAAAAATTGATCGTACCACTTGTTCACAACGTAATCGTTTTTTCTAGTGTCAGTAGAGAAATTCTGGTGAAAATCATATAAACTATAACCGTTAGACATAGTATATAAAAACATAAGGCAATATTGACCGCACACAGAAGAAGTAACGCTCTGAAGACACTTGTCGCTCCTTCTTGACACTTCTCGCAATATGATGTGTGATGAATGGAGGCGACCCATAGCTGTCAAAGAAGATCCCATTACAACATTCGTCGACATAAAATGCTACCCAGTGCGAGCCTGGTTTTGTTTTATCGTCCGTGTTAGCGATTATTACCGCCGGTTTCGTCCACACCAGAGGAATCAGATCTGCCGGATAGACGCCTTTCTTATGCCCTTGGATGTATCGAAGGGATCGTAACAGTTGTTTCGAATTCATTGGCGATTTTGTTTGGCGCCTCCGAACTGCAATCGCCGGTTGCGAAACTGAAACTAGTTTCTGTAGAAACACACAATAACGACGACGACGACGTCGAAGGCGACGAATCCCAATTTTCACTTTTATCTTTGTCGCTGTTGTTGTCGATGATGTTGTTGCTGATGTTGTTGTTGTTGTTGTTGTTAGAAGCGAATTTGCGCGAAATTAGCCATCCTCGTAAGTTTACAGCATTATTCAGGGCGCACGAGTATTTGTCAGACACTCTGATTCCGTGATAAATACAGAACGTTTCATTCGAGCGAATTTCGGTGAATGTTGGCGCGTCCGGGTTTTGTTCTAAATTTATGAAAGGTCTCATAATAATTTTCTCCAGTAATTTTTTTTTTTTTTATATCCGCGTACGTAAATGCGACTGGCATGACGCGTGATTTCTTGAAGTGTGTGAAATACTTTACACGTGTCTGATTCACCGTCGAACCACCGATCCCGTGATGATGCTCGGAGAGGTATGAATTTGTCTTTCGCGAATTTGCAGGTAATTCGGAGAAATTATCGTTCGATCGTAGAATCCAATGGCCAATGTAGTTTTTTCTATACAAGTGACAGCAATCTCTTTCGGAATAAAATTGTGCCTTTTGTTTAAAAAATCTTGAACGTCGACGATAAACTCCATATTTGTACCGTGATACTCAACTCGGATCGTGCAACTGATGTCAAAATACGTTCGGTTTGATCCTTTTAAGCGAGACGGCGTCCCCTCTTTTTACGAATTTAGGCATTGTAATCGGTAATAATCTGACGAGAAGAGTCAATTTCTAAAATATTATCGTATTCTGCGTAGACTATACAATTTACAGTATTTTCAAGAGCGGAATCGAAGCGTACCCCTATACGTAAGCAACCGTTCTTTACGAGGTTCCAATGAGTAGCGCAACTTGCAGAAAGATCAGACGTTAGATTAAAAACCAACAGACAATAGCCGTTTGCAAATTCATCCCTCGAGATTTCGTTCCCCTCGTTCATGAAATGAATACCTGTGCCTGAAAACAGCGTGTGATACGACTCCACGAATAGCTGTGAATTTGTTTTGAAATTTGGCTGTAGTGGTTTGCTAGGGATTTGTGTGCCGTCGACGTATAACGATAAAAAGTTAATACCATAATTTTTAAAATTGAATGGATTAAGTCGACGATCGCCGTTAAAAGCTTTATTGTCAACAAAACCGATAACCACCCTTTTCGGTAACTGTCCAAGAATAACGTTATCAAGTGTATCTCCGAGTACTCCGCTGTGTAGTGCAAACGATTTGACCTCGACCCTGGTGAGAGGATATTTCGCTGTAGTATTTGACAAGGTTTTTGCATGTGCGAGAAGTATACCTGGGTTTATCTTGGCTCGACGCACTAGTAATGTAATATCGCTGATATTTACTGAAAATTTCCCATCTGCCGAATCGTCTATGAGAGTAAACGAATCTTTAGAGCGGACGTAATTCAATAATGTCTCAATGTTCGATCGGTAGGCGTAGGTATTATTAGGTGGTGATACAAGTTTTTGGTTAAAGAACACATCTACCTGGTTAAACATTGAATGCAAAAAGTTATTCACAGGTGCAACTTTGGCGTTGTCTTCTGCATCGTTTGGTTGAATACGAGCTTTCAGACTAATCATCGTATGCGCAAGGTCAATGTACTCTTCGCCATGACCTGGTACAACAAATTCTATCGGTGAGTCATCTGTTAAGGAAGATACAGGTTTGTAGTGTACCCAGTGCGAGCTCTCGATCGTCGTTTGTGTCGGGGGTAGCGTGAAGAGGTCAAGCTCGGATTTCATGCACTCGCACGAGTGTGAATGGAGGAAAGACATTATTTCTATTTTTATCTAAATATGTCGTTCGAATCAGTATTACGTTTTCGCTTTCTACACTTTCCGTTATTTGTCTTCCTTCTCTTCTGAGTTTTCTTCTTCTTCTTTAACGGCTTCTTCCTCTTCTTTTTGGTTTTCCCTCGCACTCTATTTATCTTTCGTTTCGAAACACGCCCCGATTTGGTTTTGCGTAATTTATGGGTGCTGCGACGACGCCGCTGTGTGACATGCACTAACGTATTACCAGATGAATACTGAGAAGGATCTATTTTTGATAAACTTTTATATCCCGAACCAGACATAATTTTTGAAAGTTTCTCTCTTGCTCTATCTGTGAGGTTTTTTTTCCAGATTCCTTTGCACGATTTCTTAACGATTCCTTGAATGAAACTTTCTTCTCGCCGACATCTTCGATTACCTTTATTCCAGCACGTAAGGCCTCTTTACCAACTGCAGCAGCGCCTTTGCCTAATAACGGCAATATGCGTCTAAACAATCCTCCGAGAAAACTTCCAATTCCATGACCGCGCTGATCCAAAGACCCGACATAAACGTTTCGTATTTGTCGACCTCTACCGAACAAGTTTCCACCACCACCAAGACCATTACCAGCCTGTTCGTCGTAGTATGTTATGTAATGATTCAACATTGTAGACCCATTCAATATTGTCTTTTAAAGTGAAGAGTGACGGTCAACGTTCCGTACTCGAATGGTATTGGTAAACCTGCGTGGTCTCTTATATAGATATATAGAAATATATGTGCACGAAATCTGAAATCATCCGGCGTGCTTTGTTTAAGATCTAAGAGAAGATAACCATGTGGGCGATAAGTTGCATCTCTGTACGCTTCTTGGAGAAATTTTGAATTTTCCGGGTTTACTTGACGTGCGAGATGCTGAATTTGAGCCATATCTCGAGGATTTTTAAACAAAACCAGGTAATTGGTATTAAGTGAAATGTCGCGCTCCACGACCCTGATGAAAAATATTTTGCGTAATGAAAATTACACTCATATTTTTATGGTGACTACCTTTAGTAAAGAGATCCATGATGGTATTATTCGATGATTCGCGCATAAGATCGTCGATTATTATTAATTTTTTACTATTGTTGTCCTTTGAATAATCATCGGGGTTCAATAGACCTTCTAGAAATTCGATTCCACGACGCGCTGCAGGCGATTTTCCACCCAAGACCATTTTATTACGATACTCATCTTGCCATTCGGCGTAATAAAAAATCACCCGCTCGAAGGAAACGTCCGTCCGCGCGCGCGCGCGCGCGCGCGTGTGTGTGTGTGTGTGTGTGTGTGTGTGTGTGTGTGTGTGTGTGTGTGTGTGTGTGTGTGTGTGTGTGTGTGTGTGTGTGTGTGTGTGTGTGCGTGCGTGCGTGCGTGCTTGTGGAAGGTTAAAAAAACTTCATAAAATATGCTCATGTACCTCTTTGAAGAAATATCCGTACATACTTACATAAATACAGATACATGTACCTACGGAGAATATTCCGTAGAAGAGATGTATTATGCAACGATAAAAACGATCAAACAACATCAAAGACAGCGACCCATCTTACGAGAATAGTTCTTGCCAACAAGTGGATCTTTTGCTCCAAGATTGCGGGTGGGGAAGTGGTGTTTTTTACAAATAGGTTGAAATATTAATAGGTAATTTATCTCATGTATGATGATACGTTTTATTATTCATATCAATTTTTACAGTACCGCGTTAAACGTGGTTTTTGTATTTTCGATGATTATTTCTAAAAATAATACAAGTTCATACATAGTTATGTTTAACAGTCCATATGCAAAGAAAGCCTTTGACACTTGTGTTTTCATATAATTACAAATTTGTTCACGTTCATTTGGAAGAATTTGCTCGATGAGTAGATCGCACGATAAGTTTTTATAATTTTGAGAAAGAAGATACCTCAGAATTTCATCCTCGATTCGAAATCTGCATTTTTGTACATCCTCGAAAATTTCGTTTAGTTTTTTCATTCGATCATCGACACAGATCACTAGTCTCTTCAAACCATTAAATGTGGTTTTGGGCATTACGATCGATGGTGTAAAAGTTCTCCTTCTCTTGCGAATACCATTCTTCACTGTAGGTGACATGTGAGCACGCTTTTCATTAGGAGATTGATATGCTTCGGTAGAGGAGCTCTCGCTCACGATTGTGGATGAGGATGATGATGTTGGTGGTAGCGGTATCGACGACATTCCATCATCGTTTTCGTCATACGTTTGAGTTTCTTGATGCACAATTCGAGTAGCGAGTGAATGCGTATCATCCGTATTTTTCTCATTATCAAGGGCTGGAGCCTGTCGAACCATTTCTATAATCTCGTAAGTTCTTTCCACAGTTTTTGTTAGAAATTTCAAACAACACGATGTAACGACCACGTTCACTATTTTAATCAAATATGCTACACTGCACGCTCTTTTTAACAAAAGCTCACAATAACTGTACGTTTACGTTGTAGAAGTGAGTAAAAGCGCAAAGCGTAAAGCTCGCTATAACTGCGTGCAAGCGACTGTGCCTTTTCCTGCTGAGGCCGCTGGTTAAATACGCTAGTGTTACAATGAGCCAAAAAGTAACTCGTACATATAAATACGCGCAGACACACACACACACACGCGCACGCACGCACGCACGCACGCACGCGCGCGCGCGCACACACACACACACCCACACACACACACACACACACACACACACACACACACAAACACACACACACACACACACACACACACACACACACACACACACACACACACACACACACACACACACACACACACACACACACACACACACACACACACACACTTGACTGCGCAAACACATATTGTTAATGAAAAGCATTTAAACTCGGGTTCAGCGAAGACAACGACAAAAATCAAGAAAATCATAGTATTTTCATGTCTAAAAGTTTTTGTAAATGTCCTAAAGAGCAGACTTAAACGGAGGACGAGGAGTCCATAAAGTAGAAAATATATTGGCCTTTCTTAAATTTTTAAAACTCTCGACTCTGTCGAACGACGGGTCTCTGTGAGCAAACGAAATCATTTCGAGAAAAGCCATCATCTCTGCTTTATGTAATAGTTTTCATCTTGTATGTGAGACATTTCTTATCAGTTATATTTTGCACGAAAAAAGATCATAAAATGTCTAAATAATTTGAGAGTTTTTGGAAACACTCGAAACGGAGCCTTACCATACACGATACAGTTTTGGGGAATGTGAACCATCTCGCAAGCTGTCACATTTAATATTTTACAAATGTGATGTGAGAAAAATATATTTTTCCCAATCACAGACATCATAGATATATAAAACCAGCAATCATAGTTCCAAGTCCTCACTTGTGAAAATCTCTTTCGCCTCGAATGTCTTCGTAATTTTTTCGAGTAGTATTTCTAATCAGCAAAAATGGAATTAGAGCTCCGCTAAATAATATCCGCAATCGTGGGGTACGTTGGTACAACAAATCGTACCGTTGTTAGTGTTTTCGGGTTACGCTACAGTGTTAGTGCTCATCGTAAATCGTACGAGAGATTGTGCCACGATTTCCGACAATTGGTGCGGTACCTTTTGGAGTGCGAACATACAGTGTTTTGTGACGTATATAAAAAGTTTATTTTAAAGTGCGATGTCGCGATGCGTCTCACCGGGAACGTACTCGTTTCCAGAGGAAAGCGGCATGACAGACTCTACAGGCGCATCATCGCAGAGTGCGAAGCGATTACGGGTAAGTTTGTGTATTTTTTGTAATACTAATGTTAATTTTAGTTCTTTCGCGTTTGAGATGGTGTATAAAACGCCCCCTCCGGTCAGCGCAAGAGGGATAGACAAATGTAAACGTCACGTAAGGAGTTTCAACCAATGAGGTATCGAACTTGATATCGCAATTAATTATGATTGGCGGAATTTCCCTACTTTACATTTACGTAGAGCGGATTTGAAGTATTACGAAAATTGTTTATCGACATCTTGTTTGTTTTTGCAGATGTTGTTCGCGTATTGGACGATGTATCGTCCATCAATACAGGTGAACTTCTCTCGGAGCACGATTCGTTGACAACGGATGGCGCGCGAAGCATCCGCAGCGATGATCTAGGTAGAAAGTGCCCCGGGTGAATCCGCCAATTTTCGGCAACAACCAGTCCAGCAGAATGTTGCACACGAACCAGAGTATAGCTGTATACGCTATATCGCAGCTATTAATAGTGGTAATGCTTTTTCTTATTTTTCAATAATATTGATACATGTACACTAAAAATATTTAACGTAATTGTTACATTTGTTATAATTTTCTTAGACTTTGAAAAAAGAAAGCGCGTGCGACTCGTGCAAGATTACTCCGAATATGGCCTTAAAATGGAGAGGGTGGCAAAATGGTTGGTAACCCATTATGAATATTCGGATGGGGAAACCTTTCCATCCCTTAATCTCGGGATAATAATGCGATATGTCGATGCGACGTATTGCTCAAGTCTCGAGGAATAAAAATGTAACTTTTCGTTTTCTTTTCGAAAATTATTATCATTGTCTAATGTATAAAATTATTTAGTATTTCCATATGAAGTTAAGTGCTTTGCCTAAAGCGTTTGGCCTTCCAGAACACACCAAGAAAGGTTATTTCCCTCACTTATTTAATACTCTCGAAAATACAGATTATGTCGGAGTATTTCCTGAAGCGCATTTTTACGCCCCCGATCAAATGTCGCCTGATGAGAGAGAAAAATTTTTCAGCTGGTATAACGACTGTATCGCTAGAAATGAGGTATTTGATATAAAACGCGATATGGAAGTATATTGCAAAATGGATGCCGATATTTTACGAAGAGCATGCATTGCTTTTCGTAAAATATTTCTCCAAAAAGGTAATGTTTGCCCCTTTAGTGAGGCGGTAACGATAGCATCAGCATGTTCGCGCGTTTATAGGAAGAATTTTCTGAAACCCAACACTATCGGGCTATTACCACCGGGAAACAGTTACAGACGCTGTAATCGCCAATCGAAGGTGGCTATAGAGTGGCTTCTTTGGTGTGAAAAGGTGCACGGTTGTGAAATTGTGCACGCAGGTCGTTCTCGAGAATATCGACTACCCGAAGGTCCCCTAGTAGATGGTTTCTTACCACCAGATGAAAACGATGTGACTAATAACGTCAAAGGCCACGTGTTTCAATTTCATGGGTGTTTCTTCCACGGTTGTCGATATTGTTTTTCGGAATTTAGAGATAAACCTATTTTTTCAAACGGTGAAAATTTCAATAAATCTTATGCAAATACAATATCTACATCGTGTCTAATACGCTCGTTCGGATACAAGCTTACCGAAAAATGGGAATGTACGTTTAATCGGGAGAAAAAAACAAATAGAGAACTTTCTGATTACGTGGAAAATCATCCAATGGCGTCTTACATTGTTCTCGATCCGCGCGCTGCATTTTTTGGCGGACGAACGGGAAATACCGCAACATATTACACGGTCAAAAATAATGAAAAAATTAAGTACGTCGATGTATTTTCGCTATATCCATATATCTGCAAGACCGGTCGCTTCCCCGTAGGCCATCCAACCATTTATGTTGGAGAAGAATGTGCTGCCATCACGAATCTTGAAGATCCAATTAATTTAGACGGGGTAGAAGGACTTATCATGTGTAAAGTACTACCACCCCGAAATCTATATCATGCGGTACTGCCAGTTAAAATGAATTCTCGGTTACTATTTCCTCTCTGCCGAAGCTGTTGCGAGATCGAGTGGCAATCAGACTGTATACATGAGAATGACGACGATAGAGTATTAACTGGGACGTGGGTGGTCGATGAGGTCAAGAAAGCTATTCAGAAAGGCTATAAAATCCGAAAAATACTCGAAATTTGGCAGTATAATATAACGCAATACAATCTTCAGACTCGCGATGGTGGTCTGTTTTCGAAATACATTGATACGTTCCTAAAAATGAAGCAAGAAGCGAGCGGCTGGTCTGCAGAATGTGTCGATGAGCAAACAAAAAGCTTGTACGTAGAATCTTATGAGCGGACCGAAGGGATAAAGCTCGAACAAAATAATATATCAAAAAATCCCGGTTTAAGAGCCGTTGCTAAACTGTGTTTAAATTCATTTTGGGGGAAATTTGGGCAACGCGAAAATCTGCAGCGTACAGATATTATTTCCACGCGCCAAGACTTGCTTGAAATTTTCACAGATGTAACAAAAGAGGTTACTCAGATTCTTCCGGTAAATGACAAGATTATATTTGTCAATTGGGTCGACAGAAGCGAAACGGTTACACCATCAAATTGTACAAACGTTGTTATTACGGCTTACACGACAGCTCAAGCGCGTTTGAAACTATACAGTTATTTAGAAAAATTGGATCGTCGCGTGCTTTATTTCGATACCGATTCAGTAATATATATATCTAATAAATCGATGACGTCACCCGAAGATTATGAAACGCCTTTGGGTAATTTTCTGGGTGACTTGACCGACGAGCTAGCGGATTACGGGTCGGGCGCGTATATTGAGACCTTTATCTCAGGGGGGCCTAAATTTTACGCTTTTCGCGTGCGAACTGAAAACGATCAGTATTACGACACGTGTAAAGTCAAGGGTATTTCATTAAATTACGAAAATGGGAAAAAAATTAACTTTAATTCGATTTATAAAATGATTATCAGAGTCGCGTTCTGTATGCCGTGCCAATCAGACGCGTTTTCCTCGATAGTAAACATTGTGTGTTTACAATTGTGGTGATCGCTTAAATAGTATACAGTGAAATTCGTCATTTACAGTGCTAACTCGCCGCTCTGGCCTCAAAATGCAGGACTCCGGCGAGTTGCATCAAGAAAAAAGTAATTCCGATTGTGTATGGAGTTCAGTAGCTAATAAAAAAAAACGGGAAAGAACTAGTCCAGAAGCTATAAATGTTGCTCGCAAAAGGCAATCTATCATCACTGACTACTGGCTTGGAGGCGTAGGCACCTCAAATTCGTTCAATGCCTTGGAAGAAGATAAAAATGATAGTGAAGAGGATGTCAGAGCGAATAATCCGCTCCTTTAAGCTACGAAAGCTATCAAGCCGCCGCCTATCTTTATATGCAAGGTCAACGATATTAAACCGCTCCTGAAGTTACTGGACTCAATCGCTAAGGATAATTACAGTATTAAACTAACAGGCTCAAATCAAGTGAAAGTGCAGTTGCCTACAGCAGATCTGTACTTGTCTACGGTTAATAATCTCAAGAGTAAAAATACTGAGTTTTACACCTTCCAAAGAAAAGCTGATAAACCTTTTAAAGTAGTTCTTCGAAATATGCACTACTCCGTGGACATAAAAATCCTCCAGGAGGAAATTGAAAGTCTAGGCCACAAGGTAATGAGGATTTCAAACATGAAAAAGAGATATTTTTATATCGATATAGAGCAGAATGATAACAACAAAGATATTTTTAAAATTACAAAACTGCTAAACTCCATCGTCAGCTTTGAATCGCCCTTTAAAAAGAGAGAAGTTCCTCAGTGTTTTAAGTGTCAGGAGTTCGGGCACACTAAAAAATACTGCTTCAAAACGCTAGTGTGTGTTAAGTGTGCTAAATCTCATGAAACTATAGACTGCAACGTTAAAGGTAAAATTAAGGATGTAGTCTGCGCTAACTGCGGAGGAGACCACCCTGCCAGTTACAAAGGATGCACTGAACGGAACAAAATCCAGGAAAAAATGTTTCCGCGTCTAAGGGATAGATATGTTACAAATCAGCAGTAGGTAAATAGTAATAAGATAACTCCGGGAGTTTCTTTCGCTCAAACTGTTAGCGGAAGCAATCAAAACACAGCGTCAACGACACCGAACCAAAACAATATTCACAACAACATACTTTCAACTGACGATACACTCTCCCGTGTCAACAATCTCGAATGCCTTATGGTTCAAATGTTAACTCGAATTGACTCACTTACAAATTTAATTACAAGTTTAATTAGTAATCAAGCTATTCTTTATAAAAACAATGAATAATATAGTAGCCTGGAATTCAAATGGTTTATCCCTTAGATATCAAGAACTAAAAGCTTTTTTAATTTATCACGATATAGATATCATGCTAATCTCCGAAACTCATTTTACTAACAAAAGTTATTTAAAAATTCAAAATTACAAAATCTATTGCACTAACTCTCCAAATAACAAAGCGCATGGTGGCACAGCTGTGATCATCAAATCAAAAATCAAACATCATGAAGAAGTAAGTTTCCAAGAAGAGTATATGCAGGCAACTAGTGTTGTTATTGAAGATACAGATGGCGCGCTGACCGTGACCGCAGTATATTGCCCACCTAAATTCAATATTAGTCAGGAAAACTTCGAACTTTTTTTTAAAAAACTGGGAAATCGTTTTATCGCCGCAGGCGACTATAATGCTAAGCATCCATGGTTCGGCTCAAGATCTAATACACCAAACCAGAAGGGGCGAAATCTCTATCTCACTATAATTAAAACAAGTATTTCTGTTATTTCTACTCGTGAACCAACGTACTGGCCTTCTGACAGAAATAAGACTCCAGACTTGTTGGATTTTGCTGTCGTCGGCGGTATAAATCAAAATTACCTTAAGGCTGAGTCTTGTTTTGATCTTTCATCTGACCACTCTCCTATAATAATAACTTTACATAAAGAGTTAAACCAAATTAAATCGTACAACTCATTAATAAATAAAAAGACAAACTGGAATATATTTAGGAAAAATATTGAACATACCTTAAATTGCAACATTCGTTTAAAAAGCCATCCTGACCTCGATATAGCTACAAACTACTTTTTTACTAAAGTACAAGAATCACTTGCACTAGCTACCCGTCCATTAAGTCAACAATTTCAAAAGCAGTCCCTTCCAAGATCATTAGAACTGAAAATCAAAGAAAAAAGAAGATTACGAGGTATCTGGCAAAAAACTAGATCTCCAACCGATAAAGCTAAGTTCAATAAATCAATTAAGGAAGTGAAAAACATGCTACAAGAACTTAAAAATAAGGAAATTAAAAATTATCTTGAAAACTTAACTCCTGACAAAAACACCGACTATTCCTTATGGAAGGCAACGAAACATCTAAAACGGCCTCAAATACATATTTCACCTATTGCTCAATTCGATGGGACATGGGCTCGGATAGACATGGATAAAGCCATCTTATTTGCTACACATTTAAGTAAAATATTTAAACCACATCATAGAATAATCTCAACTGAAGAAGAAAGTAATATGATGACGGAACATTCTCTAATACAACAACACCGATAAGAGAAAATGAAAGAGTTAAAAGATACGAAATTACGAATATAATAAAAAATCTGAAAGCAAAAAAAGCACCTGGCTACGACGGCATCTCCGGAAAAGTGTACAAAGAACTGCCTCACAGGGCTCATAGATTTATAACTATCTTAATAAATAGAATATTTCACTTATCATATTTTCCTCATCAACTAAAAATAGCTGAAATAATACTAATACTCAAGCCAGGTAAAGATCCGACTAAAGTTACATCATACAGACCCATAAGCCTGCTTTCAGTTTTGTCAAAAATAGTCGAAATAATAATTCTTAATAGACTAAATCTAATAATTGAATCCAAATCACTTATACCGAATTATCAATTTGGTTTTCGTAAACAACACTCTACTATTGAGCAAGTTAATAGAGTCACTTCAGCAATAAGAAGAGCCTATGAAAAAAAGGAGTATTGCAATGCAGTATTTTTGGACGTATCCCAGGCATTTGATCGAGTTTGGCACGTAGGCCTCATCTACAAACTAAAAAAATATCTACCAAGTAATCTTGCCAAGCTTATGGAGTCTTACTTGAGTGGTAGATCTTTCAGAATAAAATACGGCGAACAGGTGTCATCGTTTTTTCCCATTGAAGCCGGCGTACCGCAGGGCAGTGTCCTTGGGCCGACACTCTATTTGCTATATAACGAGGATTTTCCTAGGTTTCCTAACACTACTATCACAACATATGCTGATGATACTGCTTTACTCTACTCAAATGCAAATCATATGGTTGCTTCTGAGGTTCTTCAAAAATACCTAAATGAGGGTGAAAAGTGGTTTAACACCTGGAGAATCAAAATAAATGAAGACAAGTCAACTAACATTACTTTTACACTGCGAAAGGATACTTGTAGATAGATAGATAGATAGATATTTATTACTCTTGTAAAGGGATAGATGTCCCGTAGAGATGGAGTCCCGTAATCGGGCATTACATAGTGTTACAAAGATATTTACAAAGTATTTCTTAAGCTAAACTAATCTAAACTAAGCTAATCGCCTAACATAAAAGCCCGGCGCCTGAAACATGCTTTTACAAAAAAGTATAGAGTTTTCGCTGAAGTAACGTCGTTGGCGCAGATAAGACTTATGATAATATTTTCCGGCGACGTGGACAAGACATTTTTAGCGAGGGAAAGATTTTCCCGTAGAACATGATAAAGAGGACAATCAAAAAGAATATGCATAAGATTTTCATTAGTGCGGAGATTACATAGCGAGCAGAGAGCCGTCGGATCGTATGCGAAACGCTGTCCAGATATTAGCAAAGATCTAGAATGAATCGTGGATACTCTAAGTTGGATTCTTAGTTTCAAATGATCAGGAGGAAGACGGACCGGATAATGCGTGGAATATAAGTCATTATAATTTCGGTAAATGGGTAATTGCGGAGAGTTGGCATTGCAGTAATGTTCGAAATCACTTTTCCTGCTTAGTTTGGCAAACTGATCTACTATTGTTAGCCTTTTCCGCTCCCAGAAATCTGCATCAAAATTCGCCCATAGTTCGTTGTCCCCCAATTTGTCGGTAAAAGATTTAACTTGTGACAGCCAGTTAAAAGAGTCACTCGAATTGGCCTGAAGTAAGTCCCTTAAGCGCGTCAGAAGTATTTTTGGAATCCTAGAGTCGGGTAGGCGTAAGACTTTAACAACCCATTTCATAGCACGGTTAAGTACCTCTACAGCTATAGTATGAAGGCCGAACTCCAGCCGAATTAAATATGATGGTGTATTTATCGGGAGGTTGAAGATGCGCTTGAAAAAAGTGATCTGAGCAGACTCTAGGTAAGAGGTATATCTAAGACCCCACAGTTGAGCGGCATAAAGCAGGATGGAAGTAATGCTCGCTCCATATAGTTTCCAAATTGCCTCCCAAGAATCTATTTTAGCGTTGGCTATAATTGATACGATTGCGGCAGACGCGGCTTTGGTTTTTACGGTGGTTTCCTTACAGGCTAATAAACCCTGCGCGGAGGAGGAAAAGATAACTCCCAAATACCGATAACTATTGACAACCTCAACCGGACTACCGTTAAATGCAAAATGTCTCGAATTAGAGTCTAAATGTCCGCCCCTTCTGAAACACATAATTTTGGTTTTTTCGACATTAACCATAAGGCCGTTACACTCCGAGTACTCCGAAAGTAGCCGCAACTTCTCGCGTAAGTCCCCCGGTGAATAGGCGAAAATCGTAAGATCGTCGGCATAGATTAGCATGAGCAGATCAAATGAAGTTGTTAAATCAACACCTCTGACCCCCCTTCCCCTGAAGAAGTCTGTCAAGTCAGCTAAATAGAGTAGGAAAAGACGAGGGCTTAAAATTTCACCTTGTAGCACTCCTATGGTCACGTCCGCTTCTATCAAGTGTCCGTTCGCCATTTTGACTGATAAGGATGCCGTTTCATAGATGGCTCTTAAAATCCTTATGAATTTGGCGCTGACACCTAAACCAGCCAGTTTCTTCTAGAGCAGTGCGTGTGGAACCGTGTCGAATGCTCTTTTGAAATCTACAAATATGCTATAGATTTTGGATTTCTTCCGCCGGAGGGCTATCTGTACAGCGGCGAGAAGGCAAAAGATGTTCTCCTCCGTACCTCTTCCGCAACGAAATCCTGCTTGTTCTTCTTGTATAATATTCCTACGTGTTGTCCAGTCTATAAGTCGTTTATTCAGAATCTGTGAGAATATTTTAGATATGGCGTTTGTTATCGCAATTAATCTGTGGCTAAAAGGATCATCACTTAAGCCTTTCTTAAAGATGGTAAAAACAGTCGCCCGGGCCCAGTCACTGGGAAATTCTTCTCGCTCAAAAAACGCGTTAAAAATATCTAATAAACGAAAAGTTGAAGAGTTGTCAAGTAGTTTGAAAACTTCTGCAGGTAGACTATCCGGACCAACTGCCTTACCGGCCTTGAGTGAGTTAATGCTCGCCAATAATTCATTATGGGTTAAAGGAGAATCGAGTGAAGGATCGTGGATATTGGGAAGCAGAAGTAAAGGATTGGTAGTTTGGGGAAAAACTGTAGAAAAAAAGTTTCTCCACGCTTCTTCCGAAATCAATGATCCAACAGACGGTTTCTTAGAGAAAAGACGGATCGCTTTCCAAAAGTCGCAGGCATTCTTAGTCGCAGCAAAGGTATCGGTTAATTTGGAAATATGAACTAGCTTCTTATTTGCAATTAATTTCGTGTATGATTTTTTAGCTATTTTATATTCCTGAACTGTGAGCTCGCTATAATCATTTCGCCGCATTACATATAAACAGCGCTTTGTTTGTTTTCTCGCTGCAGCACAGTCTCGATCAAACCACAAGTTACGCTGAAAATTGGTAAAACTAAAACTGCGATGATAGGTCGCCACTAATATGTTAGATTCTAAAGCGAGTTCTTTAAGCTTCCTGCAAAAACTTACGTAATTCGCGGTAGGATCTGCACTTGCGGGATCTTCCCAAGTTCTCGATTTTTTTAAGGCTGCTACAAAATTATCATACCCATCTTTCGACCTCACAAATCTCACTCCGGGTACACTAGCTGAAAGAGCGTGAGAATCTGCCTGAATTGCGCGTTCGGAACGTAAAAATAGAGATAAAAATACCGGTAAATGATCGGACCCGTGGAGATCGTCGCCTAATTTGAGATCGTGCACAAAAGGTAAATGAGTGTCGGAAACCCACACTAGATCGACTATACTGAAGCCATTGCTGCCAAGAAAAGTAAAGTGGGCCGGAGTGTCACTAAGTGACCTGCCATTGATTAAAACGAAATTGTTGGAACGCATGAACTCCAGTAGAGCCGAGCCGTGCTTATTGTGCACCGCCTCGTGGGATACTCGCATCGATGAGACATTAGAGTTTTCAAATATTTGATCAATGTCGTAATTGTCGTTCAATGTCCCAATCCTGCAATTAAAATCGCCACCGAGTACAAACATACAGTCCAAAAACTGGGTTTTAAGAGCATCGAGAACATTATTTAAATTTAAAAAAATTATAGACAGATCTGCGTTTGCAGGAATATAAAAAGAGCCGATAATAACTTTAATAGGTAATGTGTTGACTGAATAAAAAATCCAATTTGGTGAAACGTCGAGAATTTCGTGAGCAAAATCAGGATTTATCATAGATAAAAGCCCTCCACTGAAACGTCCAATGGAGGCTGCACGAGTGGCTGCAGAAAAACTCGTACCCGAGTTAGACTTTAGTTCGCGAATCTTATTTTCGACGTTGCACCAAGTTTCTGAAAAATTAACAATACTTTGTGTTGATGAGAAAGAATTATTTTTAATATTTAAAAAACCGCGGGCGTTCCAAAAAACAATACGGGTTACTTTACACTTTTGCGCATCAAATACAGTGTTTCCATGTGTCGATGAGTCCGTTGAACTTTTCGCCTTAGAAACCGGAGATGTTGATGACGAAGAAGAGAGATGGGTAGCCTTTAAAAATTTTGTTGATCTTGAGACGTCGATTTGGGTAAAATGCCTTCCATAGTACCCGTTAGGGCTTCTCCAGAAGCACAAGACATGTCTTGGGTTTCATGTTCTGCTAGATTTGACAGGTCAACAAATTCTTGTAGTTCGTCGGACCAGGATAATCGTTTGTTGCCCAAAAAAACGCTTCTACCTAGTCTAGAGAACGAGATGTTGTCTACCGTTGCTTTGCGGCGTGCCTCACGAACCTTATGTTCGAATAGACGTTCTTTGTCTGTAAGGTCGTTCGAAATAAAGATATTGGTATTTCGCAACACTTTTCTTTTTTCTGTCAAGATTTTTGATTTCTGGTCAGCCGATGTTAATTCCGCTAATAAAGTCGGTGGATTGGCTTTTAATGTTGTGACTGAGGCCACAGCATTCTCAAGCGAAAACTTATCCGCAAGAAAAGCATCAACATCCTGTTTCGACGAATCCTTATTATTATTTCGAAGGCCGGTAATAATAATATTTTTCCGCCTAAGTTGTCTTTCCAGGGATTCAACTTTCGCTTTGAGTTGCTCATTTGTACTCGCGTTTTCTTCGACTTTCTTTTCGAGGGCGGTAATGCGCGCTGAGAACTCATTCCTCTGGTCAAGAACTATTTGTGTCAAGCCAGCGACGTCGCGCCTAATTTCCTCACTATTGGCATTTACGGAAACGGCGACAGCTGAAATCGATGCTTGCAGCGCAGCTTGCATTTTGCTAAGTGCTGCTTCGGAAGCCATATCGCTTAAGTCAGTTAATATTTCTGGATCAGATTCGTCAAGTTGATTTATTTTTTTTTTTTTAAGTCCTATTGTCGTCACTTTTGCTAGTGTTCGATTCCGGCGATAAGATGTTCCTTTTTCGCTTATTAATAACGTAGGAGTCGAGCGTGCAACAGCTGTTCGAGCGTAAGTCTTTCCACCGGGCGGCAGTGGGAGGCCGACCCGAGAGAAGGGATGGTCGAATGAGCGGAGCGAGTCGCACCTCCTTCTTCCCCGAAGATTGACTGGGGGGAGTGACTGACTGGCCGCTACAGCTGGGAGGCGAACCTTTCTCCGACATGTAAGGTAGACTGCACGACTGGAAAGTGCTGTCGCCTGGTGAGATATAGTGGAAGGAGAACGTGGCAAGAGGAGCAGATACGTCTAGCTGAAGATTCCGCCTGATTAGCGTAGTCACGGCAGAGATCAATTTCGAGCCTGCGCAGTTCTAACGGCAGGAGCACATGTACCCCTTCGTCTTGATGCCAGATGGAAGATTGAGGTTAGAATACCCCTCAAATGAGTCAATCAGTGCTCAAAAATGTCCGAAAAAAATAAGCTCCCTTGAGCGCTTTCACCACTGACACACCGTCAAGCGAAAAGAACACCACTGCACGACAAAAATGATAACTTTTATGCAAAATTCAACAGAGCGCAAAAACGAACGTTAAATCGCAATCAAGCCGGAAACGGAACTCCCACTGCGAAAGGATACTTGTCCTCCGTTAAAGCTCAATGGAAAAGATATTCCCCAAGATAACAAGATTAGATACCTCGGTATGCATCTCGCGGGAAATGGCGGGAAATCAAGACTGCGCAGATGCAGAATTATCGAATAATTAAATAGATGTTCACTTAACTTAATTTGTATTTTACTTACTTTGATCTTTTCTTTTGGGCACAGCCAGTGGGCCGTTGCCAAAAATGTATATAAACTTCTTACGCTACTTTGTTCATATAACTATCACATTTTCTTATTGTCCATCAGGACAGATTGTAAATTTTTTCTTGGAGTTAATAAAAAAAAAAAAAAAATAAAATGATTATGGAAAGTGATTGTAATAATACTACTAATACCACTACGACCACTGGTACACGTCCAAAAATACGCATTAGATTTAACGCAATACGACGCACCGCCGTACATGAAATTGTAACGCGACCGGAAGAAAAAACATGTCAAATAGTTTTGAAAAAACGGCGTCACGTTTCGACTCGCTACTCATTTCCTTTTGGGTACAAACAGTAAAGTAGATCACAATTGTAGCGCACTTGGTAATTGTAAAATTTTGTACATACAAAAAGATTTATCGTTTTTTGTGGAAAATTATAAATATAAGAGGTTGAACATATATGTAATCGAATTAATAAGAATAAGGATAATGAAAAATTATTACAATATTTTATTTACCCTTCCGATTGAACGCAAGTACAGATCATTCATCCGTTAATACAAGGTCACAGTCAACTCGGACGACTCCGGACCTCCTACATATTACGCAACATATTTCCCCGTTGCTTGTCGACTCTACTCATAGGAATTTTTCGTATCTCCTCTTTCGTATTTTCAACGTCTTATCTCCCCTTCGTATTCAAATTTTTCCTAGAAAACTGGGTCCCCTCGAGTAAAAAACATGTGTGTGCTTCAACGTCATATGAAATCACAGTCTCTCGTTTTCGACCTACAAGCGGACTGACACGTGCACAACAAGTGTATAAAGATCATCGGTGTTATGTATTGGTAAATCTTAATAAATAATAAGGAGGAGTGGGGCTGAATCATCATAAGAAGCCAAACACGAAAACTAACAAATAGTCGTCGAGAGGTCGTTGAACCATGACCTACCTCACGTTCCGGCCAAAGGGACCCCGTACAGGTTTGTTTACGCCAGACTACAGAGCTACCTCGCAAGGCGGGGCGTTTTTATTGTTTGTTTTGATATTAATTATCCATTAATAACCACTAACATCTCTTTATGAAGCCATTAACCCATGACCTATCTCAAGATTCGTCTGCCAGTCTCGCGTAGTGGCCAAAGGTACCCCGTACGTTTTTGTATACGTCAGAATATTGACAAAGCGAACGAGGTAGTGGCAGTGTTATTTACGACCATAAATTGATAGGTATCTGACTTTAATTACCCAATTAACATTATTTAGTGACATTTTCATTATTTGTTTTGACATTAATTACCCATTAATAACCATTAACACCTCTTTATGAGTTCATTAACCCCTGACCTATCTCAAGATTCGTCTGCCGGCCATGCGTAGCAGCCAGAGGTACCCCGTACGTTTTTGTTTACGTTAGTCTATTGACAAACCGTACAAGGCGGGAGTAGTGTTATTTACGATCATAAATTGATACGTATCCGGCGTTAATCACTCAATTATCATTATTTATTGACATTTTTATTATTTGTTTTGACATTAATTACCCATTAATAACCATTAACACCTCTTTATGAGTTCATTAACCCCTGACCTATCTCAAGATTCGTCTGCCGGCCATGCGTAGCAGCCAGAGGTACCCCGTACGTTTTTGTTTACGTTAGTCTATTGACAAACCGTACAAGGCGGGAGTAGTGTTATTTACGATCATAAATTGATACGTATCCGGCGTTAATCACTCAATTATCATTATTTATTGACATTTTTATTATTTGTTTTGACATTAATTACCCATTAATAACCATTAACACCTCTTTATGAGGTCATTAACCCCTGACCTATCTCAAAATTCGTCTGCCAGCCACGCGTAGTAGCCAAAGGTACCCCGTACGTTTTTGGTTACGTCAGACTACCGACCTACTTCAAAAGGCGGCTACAGGGATATTTACGGTCATAAATTATTTTTTTCTGACATTAATTACCCAATTAACATTATTTATTGACGTTTTTATTGCTTGTTTTGACATTAATTTCTCATTAATAACCATTATCACCTCTTTATGAGGTCATTAACCCCTGACCTATCCCAAGGCGCGCGTGCCGTCTGGCGCCAGACCTACCTCAAGGTGGAGGAGTGGGGGGTGTTTACGTCTCGCCATCGGCACCCCTATACTACTATTGGAAGTGCGGGATCCACAGCAATATTATTAAATATAAATTCATGCAATTTGTATAAGCTAATAAGTTTTTATTACATGCGTAGAGATATCTTTTTGTTACATAGAGTGGTAGTGAATAATGTATAAGAAGAATGTCTCAATGAACATGAGAGTTGCATAGAAAGGCGAAAAGTATTTGGTTGTTTCGGGACTACACGAGTCTAATTTTATTTATAAAATGAAAATTTATTCTTGGTTAGTCAGAACTCTGAATTATATATTTTTGTTTATTCAAAACAACTTATGTATAAAAGTTGTAACATGCGAAGGATATGAAAAACTATGTCAAATAAATAGATAAAGGGTAATATTAAATGTGTAGAAATTTGTTATATACAAGATAAATTCGTATAAACTTATATATAAAACAACATCGCAAAATATATATATATTACAAGCAGTATGTCAGAAAAGGAGTTTTTAGTACCAATAACACTGGGTAGCAAAAAAATTCGATTTTAAAGTTCTTATGTTTATTGAATCTTTAGGTCTCAGTGAACAAAAAAAGCAAATTGAGATAAAAGTGCGAAAAAATTGCTTTTTCATCACACTGGGACGAAAGCAGCAACTTTCCTCCCTGTCGTGAAGAAAAATCGTATACTTCCCTCGGGAAGTAAAAAAGAATGCCTCAGACTACATGTTTCTCACCCTCGGCTTCACCTCGGGTAAAAATTACACGCAGTCTGAGACATTCTTTATTTTACCTCCCTCGTTGAGTAATATACTATTTCTCCCGACCGCGTCGGAATGTCCGTATTCCATGCCTGGAACGCGGGACGAACGTTGCCGATTCCGCCCGGGCTTTAGCGCGCATGGGCACTTCGTTCTCATTACTCCCTAGGGATGGAAAGTGCCGCTAGTGGCAGTAATGGCTGGGGTCGGGAGATAAATAGCGTATGCCACACGCACGGAAAAAAGTCCGCACATATACAGTCAGGGCAGCGCGTGCACTGGTAATAGGGATACCGCCTTTCCGTATCAACAATGGTGCACCGACCTTGAGAGTGCGGCGCTGTAATTCGCCATCGGAAAGAACTTGTACCTGTTCCCTCTCTAATACCAGTCGGCGCATCTGTATACCTTGTGTACGTTAGGAAGTGTGGCTTAGGATTTTGTCCAATCGTTCTGAGTGAGCACATGATTTTCCAGTGCTGTTTGTGAACAGTGTCGTTTGCATTGTAGCTACGGTTGAGTATAGTGTGCACGAATTCGTTTCGTTAACACTTACGAATTCTTATATTCATCCGTGCCATCGCCTATATATTACATTTAGTAAAAATTGAGAGACATTTCATCCACTTCTGTTTTTCACAGTATTACTCAGGCCTATGCAACTACCGCAAACGGAACGACTCCTTAATGCCCACCTGATTCGCCGTGGTGGCGCTAGTGATAATGGTCTGCCCCGTCTATGTACCATACGTCGATGCCGTCGGGCCGGGGCTCCGGTACACAATAAACATGTTTACGCCGTTTTATTACATTTGTTTTTTTTATTAGGTTAAAATTTTTCATTTTATAGTTTCAAATTTGTTCTTGGTGTTAAGGGCGTAAGCATGTTTATATGTATTATTGTAAGGGTAGGTATATGTAATAAAAGGAAGTTTTGCAGTGTCAACCAATGCAGACAGTATGTCAATATTTAATTTCTGTTCTTGTTCAATCTAAACGTAATATATGTATAATTTATAAACATAAAAGCTGAAATGATTTGTATTTAAAAAACTGAAATACATGAGTAATGTTATATCATTATAATAATTACATTACATATGTATAAAAGCAATCAACAAATCCATCCATTAAAAAAAAAACAATTTTCGTAAGTAATTTTCATAAAGTAATGAAGTTGGTACGTGAAGAATATAAAAACAATACAAAATATATTTTCTGTGCAAAGAGTTCTATGTACATTTAAATCGTATAAATCACTGCAAGATTACTGCACACGAGACACTAATTGAAATCTGTTCATATATAATTACTAAAAATCTGAAAACTCCGTTTGTGCTGTTTCTTTTTCAATTTTCCACTGCACGTTGTTACTCTCGATTTGAAATAATAAAAGCGGCGGGAATCTGAAAACGGCGGAAACTCAAATTTAAATCGTCCTTCGCGCTGTGCAGTTTCCAAGGAATGGTGGAACGACGCGTCGGAGGGGGCTCATCCACCATTGTCAGTGGCGCCCTCATGCACCGCTAGGTGGGCGCGAAGGGAGACACTATCTGCCAAGTATAGGTGTACGGAGTTGCATACGCCTGGAATAGTGAAAAGAATTCAGTTTCGATCTGAAAGCGAGCCAGAAATGAAAAGAGCTTATTAAAAAATGTCATTTTTTGTAAATATGTATGGTTTGTGATTGATATCAACGAATGTAGTTAATTTACAATTAACCTCATGTATCTTATAGGTTATGTTGTTTTGTTTTGATATGTTTGATGGTTAGGATATGATGGTTTTAAATTTAGATACGTATTATCTACATAAAATGTAAGTGTTACAAGTAATCCTTAAGCAACCATCTTAAATTGAAAACACAGAACGTATTTTTATAAACATGATGCGACTTCGTGTCCAGGATGAATACGGGCATTCATTCTTTAAATTCAGGACCATTTTTATTGTGGTTACAGGAAACAACAGTATACCATAATTCGGTGCTTCCGTTTACTGTAAATCATTCTTTTTTATGATATACTTATTGCAGGGAAAAGAATATGAATCTCACAGTGGTAAGATTGTGGAAGAAAAAACATTTAGACAATGTACATCGTGATGTAAAAATGAATGCTTCAATAAGATCGACGTTATTCATCAACAAGAATTTTACGATTTCTTCTGGAAAATAGGAACCTATAATGGTCAAAATTTAATGCTTATGGGACTAATGAAAAAAAAATTCTGCAGAAAAGGACGCAAAACGTGTCGATTGGACCTACTATTACAGTCACCCTGTTTATGACAATCGGGTATCTATTTGCAAATCGTTTCTTTGCAACGTTTTTGGCATTGTGAAATCTCGTTTGAAGAGACTTCAAAAGAAGTTAATGAATGGAGTATTAGAAGATCAGCGCGGGAAACACGATAATCATAAAATTGCACTAACAGAGGATATAAAAAATTTAATATATCAACATTGCCAAAGTATACCACATTCGCAGTCTCATTACTTCAGTAATAGAACAAAATTACATTTTTTTTGAGAATCCCGAATTAACCCTGACACGGCTATACGAATTGTTTTTAGATTACTATACAGCCGTAACTAATATTCATACACCTCCGTTATCTATTGATACCAGATATTTCAATCATAATGTAAATTTCTCTTTTCGACTTCCACGCACTGATGTTTGCAACACTTGTTTCGAAAATGAAGGTCATCGTATGGAATGTGACGATTTTAAGCTGCATAAGAAAAACGTTGAAGAATTTAAGAAACTAAAAGAGGCAATGCTGAAGGAAAATGTACTGCGTTGCAAATTCGATTTTAGGCAAAATTTGCCTTTACCAAAAATTTTCGCAAACGATCAATTTTATCGTAGGTTAATATGGCTACATATTTTTAATATCCACGTGCACAACACGGATCGTAGTTGCATGTATACCTTCATGGAAGGATTTTTTAAGAAAGGAGCGAACGCTGTTTGTAATTTTTTATTGCATTCCATTACTGAGGAATTCAATATCGAATGCCACAATAAGATATACTTATTTTCAGACGCGTGTGGAGGGCAAAATCGGAATTATGAGATGCTGCTTTTCCTGTCACTACTGGTATCACACTTACAGGTTGAAATACAGCATCTCTTTCCCGTTCAGGTCGGATCAAGAAATGTTAAATATAAATAATGTGCAGCATAAAATTCTTTATAAGTTGGTATTTTTTAAAATTCGATTTTCGCATTTTGATTTTTTAGTCGTTATCTACTGCCCGGTCAGACCCTTCGAGCGCCTATATCTCGTTTTTGCACCCGGGCACTCAAATGTAAATCTGACAGATCTGAGATTTATATTTCCATTTTAAAAATTTAATACATACGTATAGTTTTAGAATTTTGAAATTATATGAAAATCCTATAACAGTTAGAAAAATGTGGAGAGAATATTTTGCAATAACACGTATGCTTAAATCGGCAAAAAATAAATGATATACAAAAATATAATAATAAAACTATTGTCGTGCATCCATTTCGGTAATACCCCGCAGACTGTGTTTTGCAGAAATATGTTTATAACACTTTTAGCGATAAAGTACCAAAAAATCAATCTAATATTCCATATTATGTACTAAATTTTACTTAAAAAACAATTAATTAAATTTACTTACTGTTTCATTTCATTACTAACAATAAAATTCAGTGTCAAAACGTCAAATTTTTTTACATTTCATACCTGTTATCTACAGTAGGCTAGGGTCTGCAATTTTTTGTGTTACATGTTATATGACAAGTCTAAAGTGTGAGCGAGAGCTCAATCACACAATCAGTTTCATTTCGAAGGGGGGGGGGGGGCACTGGTTTACTTTCATAATTGTTTTTGACCCATCTTACCTCAAAATTAACTGGATGGTTCTAAATGAAATATATTTATAAAAAGATCTCCCAGCTCCGTCGTCAATTATTGACATCGTATAGTTTGAAATCATTTGATATTTTATACAGAAGTGAGGATATAATCTTGTTAAGAATGTGTTTAATTGTACGTTTATGAAAAGTTTCCATTTTCGGGTATAACTTATTTCTTTTACTTTTAATTTATATGGGTATAAGACCCGCAGAAAAAAATAACACACGAGCAAAATTACTTTTGTAGCAAATAAATGAAGTTCTCAGACTGACAAAGTAGCTATTTACATCTATATTTTTGAGTAATTTGAAGCTCTACACAAATTTAACTGTAATAATATTACTTCGGTACTGCGAAATTAACTGTTACATAAACTTTCAAAACTATTTTTTGTTGAAGCATGGGTAAAATATGGGGATTCTCTTTTTTTTTTAATTTTTCCTCTACATTTTGCTCACCCTTGTAAAAAAACATAATTTTTTCAAGAATATGTTTAAATTTACGTTTGTGGAAAAGTTTCCATTTTTGCGTAAAACTCCTATCTTTTCATTTGTCACATTTCATGGATATAAGACTCACACAAACAAAAATATTAAAGGAAAATTAATTTTATATCAAATAAATTACTTATTTTTATTTTTATAATCATGTTGAATATATTGATTGTCCGGATCAGTGACATATTGGATGAAATAATTTCCTATTAAGTATTTACGCGGTGTGTTATATTTGTTTTTTTTACATACAATATTATGTTTGTTAAATTAATGTGTTTATTCATAATTAATAAACTATTTAGTTCTGATAATAATGGACATGGTCATCGAAACGTCAAAAAAAATTGGTGTGAAATTATTTCATCCAACATGTCACTGATCCGGACAATCGATGCATTCAACATGATTATGAAATATGTATTAAGCAACGCCGAATGATAGATTCTCATACATCTATTATCAAATAAATTACTTTTTCAAAATAACTCATTCTTAGCATTTTCTTATAGAAGCTCATAGTTTTAGAGTTAGAACGTCCGGTTATAAATGAATACTCTCACTCAGCCGCGAGAGACAAAGTATAAATAAGGGCACACGAATAGACTACGTTGTAGATACACAACGTATGAATTGGCGTATGAAACAGTGGCGCTCACAGCGCCGTACTCTCAAGGTCGGTGCACCATTGTTGATACGGAAAGGCGGTCTCCCGATTACCAGTGCACGCGCTGCCCTGACTGTATATGTACACCCAAGAGCATCGATTGTTTCCCTTCCGGTTTGCATTCGACATGAGAAGCAGGATTGCCAGATAGGCTAAGTGGGAAGTATATTTCAAATGGGAATTTGGCGATTTGTCGGTAAAATCTGGCTACCCCGATGAGAAGTGCAGACGCTTCTTCATAAAATTACATGGTTCGAATGCTAACCGGAAGGGAAACGGCGTGATGGTCGTGCGGGCTAAGGCGTCAGTCGTAGTCCGCCCGAACTGACCGTCGCGAAGGGCCCGAGTTCGAATCCCCGTCCTGCAATTTTCTCTGTTTATGTCCAGTGTGGAATAACCGGGGAACTTTGCTGGGCGAAGGTACGAATTTGGAACCGCTGCCGACCCCCGTCGGCAGTTATCGGTACCATCAGCGTCTTATCCGCGGTCGGTACGTCGTGGGTCTTATCTCGGATAAAGAGGGGATAAGCCCCGCGTCGTACTCGCTAAGGCACAGACCGCCAGACGTCATGTTGACGGCCAGGTTTGCCGACTAAAACCCTAACCTCCCTTGGCCCTCCATAATCCACATGTGCAGTCTGCAGCAGATAAGTGGCTTCGATATCCATCTCCTCCGCTGCAGACTGCACCGGGCCATTTCTTTTGCAACTGTAATCACTCCCTTTACCATTGGGTAAGTGGTTACAGGATCTCGTGTGACCTCAGTAGAATGAGAGATCCCAGCAACGCTGCTTTCTGCATTCGGCCTGCGATGGAATTTGCATGTTCTCGGCAGGCCCGAATGATTTTGATGTTTTCGAGGAAAGTTGGTCCCATTCCTCCCAGCACTCCAATTATCGGCACGACGAGCTTGATTTTAAATCCTCCACACAGTTTGCCTATCTCGAACAGGAGTTCCCGATATTTCATCCGTTTTTCGTCCTCTTTGCTGACTATATTTGTCTCTGCTGGTGCAGAGAACTCGATGACGAAGATGAATTTGTCATCGAAGTCAACAGGGACGATGTCAGGCTTATTGGCTGATATTTGCCTGCTCGTCGGGAATGAGTAATTCCAGTATATTCGGCACGACTCATTCCCGACTACGGATTCAATATCAGTGAGGACGTACGGTAAAACTGGGGTTGCATCAATACCATAAGTGCTGCGAAGATGGTAATACAGCACTTCGATGTATGCTGAAACTGCATATATTGTGCATGCTGCCAAAAGATGCATTAGTGTCTCAGCATGACATCTACACAATCTATAAAGCGTACTCTGTACCGCCTGGTGTACGACGTTCTGGCGATACGCTAAGGTATTGATGACCTCATCCTGGCATGCGAAGATAAAACCCTCGGTCTCGGATTTCAAGCCGGCTGATCTTAAGAACGAGAAGGTCATCTCTGCCGACAAGCCAAGTTCTTGGACATTTCGAAAGAATTGTCCATGCAATGGCTTGTCGATATGTCTTCCCTCCAACATATGGAGTTGTTCCTTCCGTATATTAGCCCTGAGACGCACTGGGCACAGATTGTTGACTGATTCAGCTTCCTGTGCACCACTGCGTCCCACGTTGAAAACTAGACCGAGGTTTCGTGCCGCTCGTTCCGCCGCGTTGTACAAAAACGCCTCCTTCCCCTGAATTTCATGCTGATGACTAGCATCATAAGGGGATCTTCCGTTCGATTAATTACGTCGCAAGCTGTCTCGAGGACCAATCGGTCATGCATACACTCCAGGCTTAAAAAGCCACGACCTCCCATATTTCGGGGAAAATACAGTCGTTCCACGGAAGATCTCGGATGCAAACTGCTTTGCATACAAATCATCTTTCGTGTGCTTCGCTCAAGACCCCTTAGCTCGTCAACGTTCCACTTCAGTGCTCCAAATGAGTAGAGCACTGGTGATACAGCCAACATATTCGTGGCTGCCACCTTATTTCCCCCGGTCAATTCTGATGACCAGATCTGATGGAGAATGCGCCGGTATTTCTTAATGATGGTGAAAAATTATTTCACGTATTTTGGCAATGTTCGAAATCTTCATTTGTTCAAACGTTACTTGATTAAAAGTTTTAACAGTCGATTATGACCGATAAAACTTGATCGCAGCGTCATCTATCCCTAGTGTTTTGAATTCGTCTCTAAAAGACCTTTCAAATGAGCCTTACTCGACCCATATTGTCATTTAAGATATTCATCCCCCCTCGTGCCCCACGCCCCTCTTGGGGGGGGGGGGGGACCCCGCAATAAAACCAGATTTTTTGAAAAATCGTTTCACGTGTTTCAGCGATTTTCGAAATATCTTTTCTTTCAAAAGTTACAGGACCGTTTCCATACATTTCGGACAACCGGTATATATATATTTATTTACAGGTTGCATTAGTACTCGGCGGCTATTGAGCCTGTAGAATGGAAGAGTTGTATAATGTAACAATGAAAAATAGAACGGTAACCAACACGTTTGCAATAATAAACATTTCTCACACAAAAAATCGTGTGCCAAGAACATTTACGCTGAAAGGTTCATATTTCAATATATTGCAATCTTATATCCAATCGAGACCTGAACATTGCCAGTTAAACAAATTGTTCCTTTGCTACAATCATGAAAAATGTGTCAATCAACCAATCGGGATAAACACGATTGGGAATATGCCAAAAAATATAGCTGCGTGGGAAAAATAGGCAATCCCGGAAGTTGCACTGCGTACAGCTTCAAAAAGTCGTCAGTTACTTTACTGCCGGACACAGAAGCCGACATGACAACAGTGAAACAACATGGCGGTTAGAATTCCGACGAAGTCGCTTCATGCTACGTAGAAAATTCAATTAATAAAAAAAGAAAGGTTGGAAGATCTATCACAGGTGCAATCAATGAAAATTCAACCGATACCGTGCCAAAGAAGAAATCAAGAACAACCATAAAAATAATTACAAAAGAAAACATAATTGATAATAGTGACTAATTAAAATAATTTAGACTACTGTTCAATGCCGGACCTGGAGACCGTGAGGCCCTTGGACTACATGTGCAATTGTGCCCCCAGTTTAAATTGAATCGAAATCGCACATGTGTTGCTGTGTTGTTGTAAGGTCGTATTTTGAAATATAATTGTGACAGGAAGGTGCAGAAGAAGTGAATGGGCAAATTTTTGTGACTCCAAGCATAATAATTTGCTTCTAATGCTTTTAATTCGGAAAAAAGTTACGAACATAGATTCCGGTACACATGTACACCCTCGGTCATTGATTCTCACGGGGAACCTCGACTTTTGTCCTTGTTCTTGCCTATACTTCTTCATGTGAGAAACAAAGAAAACCACGGTAATTCCCCATGAGAATCAATGACCGCGGGTGTACTGACTACGTTGTGTCAGTCACGTTTGTTTTTCTCTTCCTGTGACGTAGAGTAATATATAGAACCCTATATAGCGAATGGCTACACGACTTAATATCCGCGGACAAAATATCCGCGACGAAATATCCGCGACAAAATATCCGCGCGACAAAATATCCGCAGACAAAATATCCGCGCGACAAAAAATCCTCAGACAAATATAAGTATGCGAACCGCGTAGTTCCAGGACATTCTATATATCTTTTGATTAGTCCCGTAACTATCCTTTTTTGAGATGGATATATATATATATATATATATATATATATATATATATATAAAATTGCCGTCCCTCCATTTCGCGGACCTTCTTTAGTCATACAAAATTTAAATATGTATTCGTCATTTTGCGGACTTTACTACTACAGTTTAAATGAGGTTTTGCGTTAAAGAATATGAGACCCCCTCTCAGACCCCCTCTCAGACCCCCCCCCCCCCCCCGAAAAACTATCCTAACCTAACTAACCCTACTTTCTGCCTAGAACCCATTACAGGTTCCAGACCCATATATTTTTTCTCGCGGATATTCTGTCCACGTATATGTTGTTGCACGGATATTTTGTCGCACGGATATTTTGTCTGCGGATATTTTGTCGTGCGGATATTTTGTCGCGCAGATATTTTGTCCGCGGATATTTTGTCGCGGATATTTTGTCGCGGATATTTTGTCCGCGGATATTAAATCGTGTCACCTAGCGAATTCCAAGCTCTGCACTGTTCCTGCCCTACTGCACCAGTGTAATGGTGCACATGTTCCACACCCGTAGCGCTGTCGTTAACACGCATATAGTCTCAATATTAAAATCCCGTTAATCTTTAGACTGAGGGACTGTATGACCCATATATGACCATGAAAATTTCGTCAGACTTGTTAAATGTTTTTATACATAAATTATGTCTTCAGAAATATTGATTTTCAAACGACAAACCCGGCCAGTCCATAAGTTAACCTCCACCTCTAGCCGTACGACTTGCACGTAGACGGTGTTTGTTTACACTTTTCGGTGCAAGAGTGCAGAAACGGTGCAAGGCTTGAAATTCACTAATAGTATTAGGAAGTTTTACGCGAAGCTGTACCGCCAGGCGGCAGCACGTTAAGCTAGCACTCTCGTACGTCACCTTCGGAGACGTTCAGGTTACGAAACAAGGCGGACGCCTTAGCCATCGTAACCATCTCGCCCCCTTTTTTTTTTTAACGGAGGGGGGAAATACTTTGGGCACCATAGGGGGTTGAAGATGTTGGTTAACCTCCCGTGTGTCGGACTCCCTTGCCCATGGTCTTCGGAGCAAGGTTTACCGACTAAAACCCTAACCTCCCTTGGCCCTCCATAATCCATGTGTGCAGTCTGCAGCAGAAAAGTGGCTCCGGTATCCATCTCCTCCGCTGCAGACTGCACCGGGCCATTTCTTTTGCAACTGTAACCACTCCCTCTACCATCGGGAAAGTGGTTACAGGATCTCGTGTGACCTCAGTAGACGGAGAGATCCTAGCAGCACTGCTTTCTGCATTCGGCCTGCAATGGAATGTGCATGTTCTCGACAGGCCGGAATGCTTTTGATGTTTTGGAGGAAAGTTGGTCTCATTCCTCCCAGCACTCCAATTATCAGCACGACGAGCTTGATTTTGAATCCTTGATACAACTTGCGAATCTCGAACAGGAGTTCCTGATATTTCATCCGTTTTTCGTCCTCTTTGTTGACTATATTTTTTTCTGCTGGTGCAGAAAACTCAATGACAAAGATGGATTTGTCATCGAAGTCAACAAGGACGATGTCAGGCTTATTGGCTGATATTTGCCTGCTCGTCGGGAATGAGTAATTCCAGTATATTTGACACGACTGATTCCCGACTGCTGATTCAATATCAGTGGGGACGTACGTCAAAACTGGGGTTGCATCAATACCATAAGTGCTGCGAAGATGGTAATACAGCACTCAAAGAGCCGCATTGTGACGCTCGATGTATGCTGAAACTGCATATATTGGGCATGCTGCCAAAAGATGCATTAGTGTCTCAGCATGACATCCACACAATCTGCAAAGCGTACTCTGTACCGGATTATTATTACAACATTTATTAGTATTATTATTATCATTTTTGTTATAATTATTACTATAAAAGTAATGTTGTTATTAATTTCATCTGTAAATAAAGCGATTTGGCATAAATCAACCACTTCCAATTAAAATTTAATTTTTTTATAAACTGGCTTTTTTAAAAAGTAAAATTAAAAATGACTTATACAATAGATAATGGTGACCTCTGAAGCCACTCAAGCCGCCCCCCCCCCCTTAATCCGGCATTGCTACTGTTCGCAAAATGTGAAAGTTTTCTCTGTCTAATGTTACATTATTTAAGTACAATGTATTCAGTGACATTAATTGTGTTCTACACTAAAACATCCCATCAACGAATTGACACTAGGAAAATGGAGCTGTCAAAAAAGTTAACCTAGTCGTCAAGTTAACCTAAATCTTGTAGTGTATTGTATGTAGTGTATGTAGATTAGTCAAGAAGAAATTAAAATAACCAAAAGAAATATCCAAACTCTCTTATATGGTAAAGAATGGTAAAGAATAAGCGTACCAGCCTATATATGTGACTTTCAATAAAACGAGGTTTTACGAGATTTCTGCACATGAGACAGAACTGAATAAAACATTAATCCCTTCAAAATATCCTAAACTAACATTCCAGACCATTCTTGCACCGTTAAAAATTCAGGAAAATTCGCGAGGCCCATTTTTTGGATTTTCATTCTAAGTCAATTTGCGATACTTCTACAGTTGAGACTGGACTAAATAAAATATGAATCGCTTCCAATTATCCTAAACCATTTTTTAGACCATTGTTGCACCGTTAAAAATCATGAAAATTCGCGAGACCTATTTTTGTGATTTTCATTCCAAGTCGAGTTGCGAGACTTCTACAGATGAGACGGGGCTAGATAAAGCATGAATCACTTCCAAGTATCCTAAACTAATTTTTCAGACCATTATTGCACCACTGAATTAGGATTGGTCCCAAAAAAGTTAATAATACTTTTTAAAAAAATGCATAACATACAAAATGATAACAAATATATTAATAACATTTTATTTTTCTCGAAATTATTCAATGGATAAACCTCGTTTTTCCCGTGTATCCCTTTTATGCGTTCAATAAAACGCAACTTAAATTTTTATAATTAAATATTGTATAATATTGTACTAATTAAGTGATGAATTGTTTACAATTATGAACTTATACATGTAACAAACTTACTGCAATTGTTAGTGCTTTTGATATTATATATAAAGTTGAAATATTGTATATAAAAGAAGAAAGACTTGTTGAAGATATATGTAAAGTTAGTTATGTTCCGTCTTCGTCATCCATGGGCTTGTTTGCACAGTGCATGTTTTGCACGTGTAATTAATCGCTTTATCATATATATATATATATATATATATATATATATATATATATATATATATATATATATATATATATATATATATATAAATAATCGTTACAATCACCTAACTTTTGCACACAATTTATATGTGACCAATGTTTACATTGGTAAGGCCGGGGTGTTTCTCGGCGAGCTGAACAATACATTAAAAAACATTAAAAATCTGTACGGATTTCAGCGTATTCAGGTAGCGCATCCTGCTTCAACAACAATGAACCAAATGTTTTCTCACACTCTGAGCGCAAAATGGTATTTTGCTCCCTGTATCGCGGGGCAAAAATATCACCATCTCGTATGAGAAAATAATACTTATGTGGAACAAGGGAGCACAGAACAGATGTTTGCCGTCGAGGGCTAGTTTGACGCCCGAGAGAAGCGAGGTCGGCAATTGGAACGAGTCTACAAACATCTACTTTGGTCCCTGGTTGCGAGATGTACAATTCTCACACTGACCGTGCAAAATTATATTGTGTGCGCTCTATATTTCGGGAGTAAAATAGCACATTCTCGCCCTAGGGAGCAAAATAAGTTTCTCGCATTCTGCACAGAAAAAAATTTCTAGGGATTGTACTATGGGTACTTCGCGGAATACCTTCCCGCGGCCGCGTTTTTTTTTTCAAGAGACCCATCGGAAAATACGATGGGTTACTTGATCACAGAAGAAGGTTTTGAGTAAAAAGAGTATGCGAAATCGTAAAAAAATTCCTCGGACTGGATCTATGCTGTAATCACTAGAAATTTGTTGGTTGAAAATTGCGAAAACGTAGTATTCGCTTATGAAACTGTTAGTATTATGTAATACATTTATACTGTACGAAATTCAAATGGTAGCTCTGGGTATAATACTCACATACTAAACACACATACTGCACACTTTTTTGGCTGTGTATATGTGTCACGTGACTGTTTGTACGAGTCTTGGATGCACGGCGAAACACTCGGCCCGCGTTTAAAATGGAGCGTTGTTTATTTAGTTAAGACTAACTTGTTTAAATTAAACTAAAACTACTGTGTAGAAACTGATGTGTTAAGTTCTTCTGTCTCCTTCATCACCTTTGTGTCATCCTTATCTCAACATGGTAGCAGAGCGTGGTTCAAGAAGAAGCTACTCAAAAAAATTCTGAACACGAAGGAACATTCGAGAAAAATTCGATAAGATGGATAAGAAGGAATGGATATACTTCCGAAAAGCCCATACCTCAAATTTTTTTTTAAAGTACTATTTCCGACGTATTTCGATGCGCTGATTACGAATATCATAGTGAAAATTGGAAGCCTAATAATATAAATATTTTATTATTTTGTTGTATATTTACATCACAGTAATTAATTGAAAACAATGAAATTTGAATTATTTTCATCTGTTCCGAAAACAGCTGTGATTGGTCCATCCGCTCGTGACGTCACAATACTACTAATTTTAATTTTATGTATTGCTATAACGTTACAAATTAGCTTAGAAAATATTTTGCGCACCACTAACGAGATTTTGCGCACCGGCAAGATTCAGTTGTTTCGGATGCCCATGAACGTTTTGCAAACTCGGGTTATGCTTGCGTTTATAACGTTTATAATGAAAAACATTGTTCGACACACGAATTCCGACGGGCGTTTTGCGTCCTCGTATCGTGGCGCCGCTCGAACCTTGCGGCGGCCATGACACTCGCAGTGCGCAAACCGCCCGTTATTTTTTTCGAAAATATCTACCTGTTCATTACTTAGGTACATTGAAATGATTCTCACAGCAATAATAAGTTAGTTTTCATTCATTCCTGTACGTCGAGCTACTTGAAACCATGATTTCCGACGGTTCAAGTCCCTTGGCACGTGAATGAAAATTTTGTCAGGCGCATTTGTCTTTGTATTTTTGCACAAAGCCACAAAACAACACTTGTACTTACTCAAATCGTGATTTTTTCCAATAAATAATTCAAATCTGACGACTTTGTAAGACCGTTAACGTCAATTACCTTTAAAAAACGGTGCAAACTAGTATCGTGACGTCACTCACCGTCTCGGAAGACATCGTCAAACTCGGCGGTTTCTGGAGCTTTTTCGGAGCAGTTACATTATCCGATATTTTAATCATCATTTTCACCTATTTTTTTTTATTATTAAAAAAAAAAATTCTAGTAGTATAACATTACATTTACTATCGATTGAACATATTTAAAAATATTATGTTACAGCCTTATTATAACATGTCACGTAGATGCTGATTGGGCAGGAGATAATACAGATAGGAAATCTACTTCAGGTTACATGATTAGTTTATATGGAAATGTAATCGATTGGAGATCACGTAAACAAAAATGTATAACTAAAGCTTCGACGTATGCAGAATATACAGGGTGAGTCTGGTAGAAGTGAACATAGGGAAGCTCATGTTAAGGCTACGCGCCTCGTGATTGGTCGATTCCGGTGGAACGTCGCTTGTTCACGAGGCGCGTAGCCTTAACATGGGTTTCCCTATGTTCACTTCTACCAGACTCACCCTGTATAGCTCTTTCAGAAGTTGTAAGTGAACTAAAGTATATACGCGAAATATTGAAAATAACTTCGACCCAGACTAAGTCTGGAAGAAGTATTGAATTTGGTCACTTCGGGCAAAAAAATGACCCTATAGTTTTTCATCAAATGTCGACGTTTCAGACCCTAAGGAACCCAAAGCAACAATAAAAAAATTGGTGTCCGTTAGGTTGTACGTCCGTCCGTCCGTCCGTCCGTGGGCAAAATTTGGTATACGCGATATCTCGCGACTGGCAGGGCGAATTTAAAAAGTACAAACGGATTTGGGTTTCTCTTGGCCAAACTTAGATCTGATTAGTTTTTGGAGACAATGCATACTAGATTATGGGGAGGTTTAACTAAAAAACGCTCAAAAAACACGTTTTTCCATTTTTTAACAAAAAATACAAATCGTACAAAAAAATGTTTCAAACAAAAAATATAGAACATCGAAATCTCTACAAAAAACGTTATATTCATTTCTTCGTAAAATCAACGATAATGCCGTAAAAAGCAAATTAACATAAATTGTACATACACAAATACAATGCATATGTATGTATATTATATACATTACATGAAAAACAGAGACACAGAGGAAGCAGGGGAGTGAGGCGGGTATCAGGGGAGGGGGGGGGGCTAACTTTAAAAATTTGATTAAATTTTATTTTAGTATAAAAATTTCATTAATTTTTGTTTTTTTAAGCATCGGTGTGAACAAGACGTGCTCATTTATCAGTGCTTCGGCTGATCTGCGGTCGGGGTCGAAGTTTTGAAAATGCTCATTTTCAATTTTAATATAGGGTGAATATGCCAATGAATGGACGACTACCAATGAATGGACGATTTTCTACATATTTCTATTTCTTATGAATGTATGATGCACAAAATGGAACACAATACATATTTTTATGTTCTTTGAACATTCAAAACAATATTTACAGTACTATTGATCTTCCACTGTTTATTATTTTGTAAAATCAAAGCAAAGTTTTAAAGCCATCCAAAACTGGTACTGAAAACATCCCATTTGATTTAACCCGTCTATTCATTGGGGTTTAGCGGATTTTTTTACAAACGTATGAAGACGAGGTTAATAATTAAATAAAATCAAAGGTTGAACTACACGGTCATAAAGAGCAGAGTCTAACGATTCTAATGGTGGTATCATAATTAAATTTTCATTAAAGAATTCCAAAGTTACAATCGATCAAAGTGTGAAAAATGCTTAACCGTCCATTCATTGGCATATTCACCCTATTTAAGGAACATGATATTGTTACAATATATGTATAGAAACTACTCGAATCTAACGTTGCTAGAACTAGCCGCCTTCTTTCCTGGCAGTGTTAAAATGGGAATATTCCCGGAAGCATCAGCCTTTCGTCAAGGAACTGCAATACGAATTTAGCCAAAATTGTAGGCACCCGGGTCGAAGGCATCTAGTTTTTAAAATAAACTTAAACGAGCCAATACCAATTTTTGAAGATAACTCTGGAGCTATAAATATTGCGAAGTATGAAAATTTCACTAAAAATTCAAAACACATAGAAATTCATTATCACTATGTGCACGAAAGTGTAAAAGATAGATTAATAAATGTATGTAAAATTGATTCGAATGAGAATATTGCCGATATATTTACTAAAGCTTTATGTAAAGAAAAGTTTGAGAAATTTAGAAAGTTATTAAATATAAGCTAAACGAAATGTGTTTATAATTAAAAGTACAATATAAATGTAAGGAGGCGTGTTAGTATTATGTAATACATTTATACTGTACGAAATTCAAATGGTAGCTCTGGGTATAATACTCACATACTAAACACACATACTGCACACTTTTTTGGCTGTGTATATGTGTCACGTGACTGTTTGTGCGAGTCTTGGATGCACGGCGAAACACTCAGATAGATTTCGGCCCGCGTTTAAAATGGAGCGTTGTTTATTTAGTTAAGACTAACTTGTTTAAATTAAACTAAAACTACTTTGTAGAAACTGCTGTGTTAAGTTCTTCTGTCTCCTTCATCACCTTTGTGTCATCCTTATCTCAACAGAAACAGCTAAGCGTCTTTTCCGATGGAGGTTAACCTTAATATAAACATACGAGCATTCTCTCCGTGTTAACGCAAAATACTATTTTGGTCCCTAGTTTCACAACCTATTGTAGAAGTCCGGTAGAAGTTTTGAAAATGTTTAGTTTTCAATACAAAGTATATTATTAACAATACTCATATGCTATATCAGTACAGAGCTCCACTGCCGAAAACATTTAAATTTTTTGCCAATAAGAATCGAGGGTTAAGAAAAGGGTACGAAATACGAATCCACAAGAAATTACAATTTGGCGAAACGCGTCATTTAACAAAAAAGAGTCCGGAAATAACTCTACTGGTATTGCATCGACGTTCTGTGGGATCAAATCGAGCGAGGCACCATGCATATCCTTGTTTCTAAATCTGAATTACTAAGTATTACTAATATCGACATAAATAAATACTCTTCTTTCAATTTTTAGTATCCATTGTTCGGAAGTTTTCATGATACGTCCTTATTTCAATTGGATAGCAAGAGATCTACAGAGGAACAAGGTTTGAAAAAAATGTTATACCACTGAACTCTTTCATGTATTTAAATAAAATTTCGAGTGACTTACTGTATTACTACAACTGCTCTTTCTATTTACTTTAATTAATAAAAATACATACGTTATTAACATTATTTTCCTTGTGCCGCAGTTTCTAAAAAATATATATTTTTGTTTTATTTTAAAATTAGAAAATTATTGAACTGAATTGAAATAGTTATTTTCGTACGGTGGGTGTAAAGTCTTACGCCCCACGTGCGAACATTATTTTTCGTCACATGTAGGCGAAAAGACGCTTCCATATTAGGAAAAGCATTTAAGACAACAGTAGGAGAGCGGAAGGGCAGGAGCAAGTAGGGGGAATGGGGGGGGGTCGGGGGGCGAACGAAAAAGATGTTGGTCTCATATGCAAAAATGAATGATACACGTGCGGAATTAAATAAATTTACCACATTATTTCACACTACATCGAGAAATAATACGAAATTTATTTCTAAATAATTAGTTTTTAAATTTTACTGCGATTACTGCACGAAAACTGACTGCGCAAAGCACTGCGTGCTTCTAATTTCCGTACAATTGCAACTACAAAGCGTTTCGGTGTGATACTCGCTTAAAACTCAATAAACTGCATTTCAACAAGCAGATATTACGTCGAACGGGTAACAGCGTTTTTTGGCTCACGCGTCAAATAGCGGAACCATAATTTTCAATCTCAGTAAAATTGGTTTAGAAGTTATGTCCAATAACCGGAAATAAAATTCATGAAAAAATCTCGGTAAAATACGTAGACTAGGGTTTTGTAATATTTAAAGTCTTAAAAGCGACCACAACCAACCTTCATTTGTTTTGCCAAAAACGCCACTTGAAAAAATATACGAGAATCGAGAAGTGGTGGGGCTCTCTTCGCTGTTTCAGCGGTCATTTTAAATATGTTCACGTACACGGAAAATGTATTGGGAGATTCACTGCCCTAATAGCGAAAGCATGGCCACCAGTCACAGTTAAACGGCGCAACTTCGATGTTGACGCCTGCTTTCTGAATATTGGAAGACTGCGCTCCCAAATTCTGACGGCAGCAATTTCGTGCGTTAGGAATCTAGCGCCCTCTGGACACATGTCGGTAGTATTCCCGCTGTATAGGAATCACATTCAGTTCTGTGCAAACTTTCCGTACGAGTGAATAATAAAGAAACCCTGTTTCGATTTTGGAAGAAATCTACAAAGAAGAATTCATTGAATGTAAGTAATAATCAATTCCGTCATGAAGCACGTTAACGCTTTCCTTTTATTTTCATTCCAACTCGAATGCCCATAACCTCAGATATTTGTAAACATATTATGCAGATTAAAATCATTGAATGAAAGCATGGATGGTATGGAGAGTCTGGATGCCGATGTGGTGCTCGTTGAAAAGGATACAATTATGTTTCCATTCGATGAAATAAGCCATAATATAGGTAATATAACATGTCACAAATATACGATACATTTTGGAATGTTTTGATTGCACGTGATATGTTGTATTTTTTTTAGATGAGATAGACGAGAATCAAGTCGTACAAACTACAAAAAAATCACGGACAGATAAGGATCAACTTCCTAAAAGACGTATAATAATATTATATATTTTTTTTATAATTTATTATTTACTTTTTCATTTTTTAACTATTTTTCAGAAGAAACTATCAAATACAAGGAAAATGATTTATTTAATTTTTTGAACGATACAAATAATTTAATAGGCAACATAATTTTGGGAAAGTACAGAGAAACAAAAGAATTAGGTTATGCAAGATTGAAAGAGATGTTAATTTCAAGAGAATTGATGAAAGATCGAGTCAATTACAAGTAAGTCGATTATAAAACAGAAAGAAAATGTTTTCTCAATTTGTAGTTATCGGTTACTGATCTTATAAAAGGTAGTAACAGTAAGACAAAAGGTACAAAATTCTCAGTGAAAGTTACATTAGAAGTTACATTAGGGTAGTCTTCGCCAGCCCCTCGGGCGCGGTGATCGGGCGCATAAGTTCTTTTACGCCCTTGATACGAAAATAACTATTTCGATATATCTAAAAGATGTCTTACAGTATCTAAAAGATATCCGTCAGAGATCTTTTCGACACTTTCAAGATAGGCTGAGTCTATATCCACGTACCGCATGCCCCCCACTTACCGCGTACGTGTCACGAACGAATTTGATTGGCTTTCGCGGAGGGGAAGTAAAGCAATATGGCGGAGATCACGTAATCTTTCAGACGGTGTGTTTTTGTTTACATTCGTTGAAAGTCATTATTTTTCGAGAGTGAATAAATAATTGTAAATGTAATATATATTCGTAATCAACAAAATTTCCCAATCAGCAAGATGTCGCGGAACCATAATGTTAAAAACATGTATAGCCTCAAAAAGTAAACATGGAAATGAAATAAAATACATATTATATACATATATTAACACGCTTTTTCTCTAATTTCTTTATAGAAATAAGTTCTTCATCACAAGGGCTATCCGGTGAAGTACCATCGTCAAAATTATTTGCTTATAAATTATAATAATTGGACATGAAAATTCCATGTCTGAGAGTTCTATTTTCAGGTTATAAAAAAAACTTCAAATTTTCAGGTTCAATTTTTCCTATTTCTAAGCAACTAATCATGACAAGATTTCTTCACCCGATAATCATTGTGATAAAAAGACTGTTTTTTATTTTCCTAATATAAAATAGAGGCTTATGTTTCTTTCGGTCAAAAGTGCAATACATATATTTTAACATCTTTCGTATCCACTCGAGCCAGATATTATACATTCTGCATGAAAGGTACAATATGTTTTTAGCATTGCATGAAAATATACAAGTAATATCTACCTGTCTGGAAAGGGTTCCGCTGATTACTGAACATTAGACGCGGTAAATTGGTTAAGGGTCGTCGAGCGAGGAAAAAAGCGAGAATATCTTTGCTCCAAGCTCTAGTTTTCCATAATAAATTTTCGGATGATTTCTTTTTAGAAAATAATTATTATTAATATAGCTACCGCATGAGTGAGTTTGGAATAATTCTGTCAGAATTGTATTTAAAGGAGGCTTACAGATTGTTTGACCAGATGCATACATACCATGAACCACTTTCGTTTTCACTCGAATCGAATATTAAGAGTCGTTCATAAACTACGTGACCATTTGGGTGAGGAAGACCATACGGTCTATGTAAAGAGCATGTGTAAAAATTTAAAAATTGACTGTGGAGGGGGACAGGGTGGCTCAAAATGCCCCAAAAAGGTCACATAGTTTATGGGCGAGCCTTTATTCATTCTGCAGCTTATGATATGTTTACAGCATTGAATAAAAATAAATGAAATAATAATGTCTTTACCTGACTAGAAAGGGTTCTGTTGAGTACTAGAAATTATTAGATGCACGTTTGAATTCTAAATTCTTTGCATATGACTAATAAGTTAACTAAAAAGTAGCTAATAAATGTGTATATTTCTTATCAAATATAGGTGCACATATATGATTGCATGGAATTTAATTACGAGCGATGAAATAAATATACACTTATACCTAGCATTCGCTTGTGTACTTCTTTAGCGAAAAGACAAAGGAAGTAGAAGGTACAATAAAATACATATTCTCACACTCTGTGCGCAAAATGCTATTTTGCTCCCTAAATTGCGGGAGCAAAATAGCACATTCTCTCCCTAGGGAGCAAAATAAATATACCCGGGAGCAAAATGGGTTTTTCGCATTCTGTGGGCAAAATACTATTTTGCTCCCAATATCGACGATCGCATGTCATCACTTGTAATGTACATTCCAACAAAGTGATTTTTCTCATCTTGCAAAACGTGCACATCGAATCCTATAAAAAGAACACACAATTTGTAAACTTTGAGTTAAAAGGAGTGAAATATTATTCAGACAAAATTACAAATCAGAACTATATAAAATTAGGATCAATTATATTATAACGTTTAGCTTCATCAACTTTGATTTGGGGCTTGCTATAGGATTTTCAAAAACCCATTTTCCTTATTATTACTAGCCTAATCTAACTAACCAGTACTTCCAAATTGGAACAAGCTAACCTGAAATATGGTTAATTCGATTGCTTTATTATTATAAATAAACCTGCGATTTTTACACTCTATTATAAAATTAAATTATTAGGCTAGCAGTAATATATTACGAAAAGAATTTAAAGCCATACTTATTATTACTAGCCTAACCTAACTAACCATTGCTTCCAAATTGAACCAAACAAACATAGAATTTGGTCAATTCGGTTACTTCTTTATAAAATGAAATTGTTAAGCTAGCACTAAATTAGTGAAATTCCTAGCGAAGGGAAAGTTTCAGAACTTGAAATTGTGTTTCGTTGGTGAAATTCTTACCGGCAGAGGGCTTTAGATATAAAATCTTGTTTCGTTGTTAAAACTCACAGCGAAAGAAAGTTTTAGATGTAAAAGTTTGTTTCTTTGCTAATATTCTCAGCGAATGATGGTTTTAGATCTAAATTCATGTATCGTTGGTGAAATTATTAGTAAAAGAGGGTTTTGGATATAACGTTCCGTTGTTGAAGTCTAAACGTATACAAATTATGATCTGTCAATCCCGTGCTACGAATTAAACGTGATTCAATACAGTAGTAGCAATTGATAGAAGCAATAGCGTCGAAAGGCTCAATAGGGTTCACCGGAAAAAATTTAAATGCTCTAAAAATTGTTTGCAATAATATTTATTGCTATTACAATCAATATAATTTATTATTATGCCCTCATTTGCGTTCATTTATTTGCAAAAATGGTTTAAAAATCGATGTATATATAGCTAACATTTCTCAGCTACAAGTGTGCACCTCATTGGACGAATCGTCGTGACGTCACGATTCTGGTGCCGCGCCGCGTAATTTGATTCGGTATTTCTAAACACGAAAACTGTTTTCTAACGGATCAAGCTTTCAAGTTAAAAGAAATTTCGAGTGTACTTAATTTACTGTTTTAAATGTCGCATTTAACTTTAATGCAGTCGTAGATTTCAATATGACATGTATTATTGTAAAATAGATGGAACCAATCTTTCAAATTAAAAGAAGTTACGAGTGTACTTGATTCCCTAATTTAGGTCTTGCATTTAACTATAATATAGTAGGAGGTTTCAATACGACATGTATTATTGCACAATGGAACGAACTAATCCTTCATGTTAAAAAAAGTTACGAGTGTACTTGATTTACTAATTTAGGTGTCGCATTTAACTGTAATATAGTGAAAGGTTTCAATATGACATGTATTATTGTACAATGGAAAGAACCAATCTTTCAAGTTAAAAGATATTATGAGGTATCGTATCTAACTTTAATATAGTTGAAGGTATCAATACGACATATATTATTGTAAAACAGATCCAACCAATCTTTCAAGTTAAAAGAAGTTACGAGTGTACTTGATTCACTAATTTATGTCTCGCATTTAACTATAATATAGTAGAAGATTTCAATGTGACATGTATTATTGCACAATGGAACGAACTAATCCTTCAAGTTAAAAGTTACGAGTGTACTTGATTTACTAATTTAGGTCTCGCATTTAACTTTAATATATTTGTAGGTTTTAATATGATATGTATTATTGTAAAATGGAGCGAATCAATCTTTCAAGTTAAAAGCTACGAGTGTACTTGATTTACTAATTTAGGTCTCGCATTTAACTTTAATATATTTGTAGGTTTTAATATGACATATATTATTGTAAAATTTAGCGAACCAATCTTTCAAGTTAGAAGTTACGAGTGTACTTGATTTATTAATTTAGGTCTCGCATTTAACTTTAATATAGTCGCAGGTTTCAATACGACATGTATTATTGTAAAATGGAGCGAACCAATCTTTCAAGTTAAAAGAAGTTACGATTAAAACCTTCGACTGTATTAAAGTTGAATGCGAGACCTAAATTAGTAAATTAAGTACACTCGTATAACTGCTTTTAACTTGAAAGATTGCTTGGATCTATTTTACAGTAATACATGTCGTATTGAAACCTTCGACTATATTAAAGTTAAATGCGATACCTAAAACAGTAAATTAAGTACACTCGTAATATGTTTTAACTTGAAAGATCGGTTCAATCTATTTTACAATAATACATGTCATATTGAAATCTACGACTGTATTAAAGTTAAATACGACATCTATAATAGTAAATTAAGTCCTCTTTGTATTGTTAGTGCACCTTATATAATTGTAAATAATAAAATTTATTAAACTCTGTATAAAGAATCAAATACATTTTTTAAAAAAATTTATTACAAAATTATTTACAATAACTATAATACTTATTAACCAATTACTGTTTAATAGTAATGTTTAAAAATTGATAAGAACTGCAATAACTATTATTACATCATCTCATCATCTCTCATCTTACATTTCGTCATGTTCCATTTTGACACTTTCGGAGCAAACTTTTGTGGTTAAACATGGAACAGATGACTATAGAATATACTATAGAACGGGATTGGTTAACGGCCGAACCAAGATAGTGACGTCACACAAAACTGGCGTGTGTAAAAGTGGGATTCAAACATAATAGTTTTAAATTACCAAATAAAATACCTAAATGAATGAATGAATTTTTTTTTTAATTTTATTTGTATTATTTATGACCTAAATTATTATTTAAAACAATAAAAAAACAATAAAAAAAATGTGCCGGTGAACCCTATAGTCAAAATTAATTTTACGATTTAAAAAACAAAAATTATGCGACAAATTACTCATTTTGAACGTGAACATTTTATTTTGATTTTTGAGTTGACATTTGTACTGCTTAAAGTACAGCATAAAAATTGATTTTGCCTTACAAGTGTTTTTTTTTCAAATTTATTATTTATAATAAAAAATGTACTTTCGAACTGAATTTAATTCAATTGAGAAGGTCACCCAGTATATGACATAATAGAATTAGTTTAAAACTTGTAGCGGAATAAAACTGAGTAAAATGAGGTGATACTCTGAGAGTACAGATAAAACATAAAGCTGAGAGAACTGTACATGCAAGGATTAATATCCAACTGGTTATAATAGACATTTTCAGAATATAAAATGTAAAACCAACCTTCATTATTAAGAATCTTGCAAACATCTTTGACTTCATTACTGCACATTTCTCGCTTTTCAGATTGTTCAATATTTGCTAAATCTTTTGTAGTGACAAATTTTCCTTCATTGTGATATTTGTTCTGAAGAAGACTCTTTTTACCTCCCAGTGCCATAACCGAGGATGCAAATTTACGATCTTCTGAGTCCAGTTTTCTATTGCTCGATATGTATTTGTAACAGACCTGTAAGAAATATCCAATCAAATTATATATTATTTAATAAATATTTATAAATTATTTCTTTAAAAAGCAATATAAAAATGAAGAATGTACTGTCGAAAAATTATGGTTCTCATGTTTCTCGTCTATGTAACTAACTTCATAAACATTACGTTTTTCAATAAAATTGACAACGATCTTGGCAGGACAGTTCTTTTTTATAGTTCTGAAACAATATTAATTATAAAAAAGAAGATTAATAATATTTACAATAATATGTAAAATTAGAAATATTATAAGTACACTTAATAAAATAAAATATACCTCGACTTGCGGATACCAAAACCCCGGGGCTCTCTCTTCGGTCCAAAAATGCATCTGAAAACTGCTCTTTTGACTGCTTTATTCTCCAGCAGTCTTGTGTCTGTTTTTGAATAATTATGCAGTTTCTTTTTCTGGTATAAATTTATCTTGTCCTCCACCTCTTCAAAGGTCTTAAATTCTTGGCCTACTTTTAATATCACGTCGTTACTACTAGATGGTTTAGAACTATATTTCTCATAATATGATTGGAGTGAAGCTTTCGTAAATTCATGGTCATCGTCGTACTCCATACACGTTGTCTGCATTCTATTAAAAAAAAATTTATTACTTTCTGGAAAATGAAATAAATTTTCAGACAATGAAAATTTATGTATTTCTAAAATTTGATTTGATTCGCATCAAAATGGAAACTAATTTTTTGAACAAAAATAATATTCAAAGCAATAACCAATTGCAAGCCCTTTGCAGGCGATACTATGACCCTGACCCCCAACGATACAGGGGAGTTTTTCCCAATTTTTATAATGTGCCACGTTATTATCAGATTCACGTTAGATATAATAAAAATAATAAATAAATGCACATGTACCTTACACTCCACTTTGCTATCTCACTGTTAGATCCAACGAACAATGCATTTTCAGGATTGCGTATGGGTACTGCAGTCAATATATATTCAGTAACTAACGCCACATGTAACAAACCACTAAAGAGGTCAACGATTTTTGCTGTACAGTCGAGTATACATAGCCATAATGGTAATAGTGATTCTAGCTGACTGTAATATAAGTCCGTCACTGAAAATATGTTCAAAAAAGGAACGAATAGAGTTTGCCTCTTTCTCATTTGGTACCATATTCACGACCAAATAAAATTCAAGCCGTTGTGTCCTTCACTTGTCAAACATGAAACATCTTGATTAATCATCAAACTATTAATCGACTGGTAATGTTGAACTAACATAACGGGTAATATTTCAGCACACATTTTCCACGTATAAATTCACTCATGTACAGCTGCTGCCATGTATATGAATTGTTCGGAGTAAATGTATATCGTAAACTTTCGCACGTTTGCCAATCGAAGATTAGGTATTGGAATTGCTACGCTGACAAATCCAATCTAGGTGTCATTGCATCTTTAGCTAAAATGACTGCTTTCAGCATTCTGTTACCAATCCCTTTGGCCTGTTTAAATGAATAAAGACGGGATTTTGTATTTGGATCTTTGACAACACTGTACGTTAACCAAAAGCCTTCTTTTATAACTTTTAAGATGTTTTATATACATAAAAAATTTCACTTCACCCTTGCAAAGGGACACTTGAAAGTCGTATTTTCCGAAATTTGTATGTTTAACGTATTGATGTGCATATGCATATACACAAAGATACAAAACAAACATGGTAGGTTTCAAGTTCACGACAACCACGCTGCAGCAGGGAACTAAAAGTGAGGGAACCGCGAACTTCGAGTCGTAATACGGTTTGCACACGTACATAAAACTTTTTTTGACTATAAAATGAGCTTTTAAATAATAAAATATTATTTATTTCCGACTTCTTTTTTATGAATGTTTAACATTTTTTCATTGTCTGAATTTTATACAGTAAGTATTTTTGTCTCAAAACAATACCGAAAATACACTTACCTTATCTGGTCTTTTGTTGTCCCGGCCGGTATGTTTTGTCGCGATCGTATCTCACAATAAGTTTATAATTAAACTTACAACATATGTAAACGGATATTTTTGTTATTTCAATTCGAAATTCGATTTCTGTGTGATAAGCAATGATAAGCGTCACGAAATCTCATCTCGCGTTGATAGCGTCGGTCAGCGTGGACCGGAACCATGCGCGCGCATCTGAACCAATCACGAGTCAGCGAAAACGCGAGAGGGGAAAGCGAGAAACGCATAGTGGGAGGCGTTTCGTACGTGGATATAGACACTCCGTTCAAGATATCTTTGACGAATTATATTTATATATATTGTATATATAATATCATAATAATACAGACAGTAATTAGTAAAACACAGTAAACATGTAATATGCATCGAATAGTCTATTACAATACAAGTGCTTGAAGTAAGTATTTTGCAACTTTTATTTATTAATACTTCGGCTGTGCCCGTATTCCGCAAGTCGTTATTACGAATAACGTCGACGTTACTGTCGATAACGACAATATCCTGGACCGTGGTTGGTTGGAATTGTCATAACGTCGACGTTATTCGTAATACCGACTTACAGAATACGGGCACTGGCCTGTTGACGGGGTTGAAGTTTTGAAAATACTCATTTTCAATTTTCATACATATAACTAACACTATATTGTTGTAACGTATCTATCGAAGCCACTTGGACCTAAATATGATTGGACCCCCAAATATCAATATAATTTTATAATATAATTGAAAGCTGTTAGTAAACAAACGAGTCTTAAGGAATAGCCGACTCTCCACTGGGTCGAAGTTTCTGAGCGAGCGAGGCACCACGCCAACACTAGTTTCATTTTTCATTTTGACGCGTTTATTTTTACCTACTCTGGCTGATGATTGGCCGATATTTTTTTAGTAATATAGAAGTATATTCTTTAGTAATGATAATTACCAATCTTAGATTCTTTCTATAGGTAGACTGATAATGCATCCTGGCCTTCCAATGATAAATTATACAACAGAAAAACAAAGAATAAGAAGATACTTACTTGGAGGTAAATAAACATAAAACGATAATATATATAATATACGCTGACAAATTATGTAAATTCTATCTCGAGATTTCGATTCAAAAAGACACTATCTCACGATTTCGAACTCGCGACCCGAGTAAAATATACAAAACCGAATTGTTAATTTTCCACGCATTTTATACCACGCGCGCACGCATACGCACACGCACATGCACATCTACAGAGTTCACCATATATTTGTGAAATGAGGAAGTAGCTTGCTAGACTGTACGAGAGAGTCTGGTTGAATGTAGCAGTGGAGAATCCGCGACCAAGGAGGAAAGATGCACGTAGGGACATTTTGGAAAGGTTGTGACAAAACCTAATATCTCGAGACGAAATGGACGAAAATGGTTGGGACCAGAACGAAATTGCCGATCAGGGATTGTAGAATAGAGGAAAATTATTGAGGAATGTTTATCATTATCTTTTGACCTTGAAAATCCCCAAAGGACACCATTTTTTATTACTCGAAAAAATGTATATCAGAATCAAGCAGATCAAAATAAGCGATTATCTGGTTTTATTTGGTATCTGAAGGTTTTTTTTTTGGACGTCAGATTTTTAAAATTCAAAATGGCGGGTCCAATATGACCAACAAAAATGTAAAATGTCACGTGTTGCTGATGAATTTCTTTAATCGTTTTTTTCGCTAATTACGAATCTGACGTCAGATCTTCGAAATTCAAAATGGCGGAAGCAATATGGCCGACAAAAATGTAAAATGTCACGTGTTACTGATGAATTTCATTACTTGTGTTAGAACAAGACTAAATAAGTAAAAGGATTTACAATATCAGAGGTAAATAAATGAGGAGACACTGATACGCTTCCACACCATACTTTATTATCCCCTAGACTGATTCTCTCAATCATCTTACATTTCCGCGATTCCTTTGCTTTTTCCCTTCCCTCCGTTTTCTTAATCTATTTTCCCACTTTTTCAAACGCCCTTCCTTTCATTCGGTATTTACATTGCAATTCCCCGTAACCACGCTCGACCAATAATAAACAATAACAAATCGACACGCTTTATTTATTATTACTCCTCTTTCCAACACTTGGTGACTCTTTGTGTAAACAATATTAGAAAGTAATTACGGATGAAAAATAGACTTTGAGGAGTTATTACAGAGTCGTAAATTTGCGAACAATATTGCCGCTATAAAAATAACATTGTGAATATCTTACATTATTCTCTCCCTACCCATATGTCCCATTTCCTAAACGTCGATTAAAAACATGTATTAAAGTAAGAATTAACGAATATATTTAAGGAATTCCAGTTCCCTGATTAAACGTTATTAATGAGGTGCGACTTAACCAGTAATTAAAATGCGGAATTTGTTATAAATTTGATGTACTTTACTTAGCTCATAGAACGCAAATAAGTTTGTTCTTTATAACTTGGCTTGTGTTCGCTACAACTTAAATGTACCTCATCATTAGCCTTAAACTAAGATATTTTTGCAGTGTAGTTAGTCAATTTTGGTTGGTTACTGTAACTTAACTGATATTCGTAGCTATAATTTAATCACGGAACTACAGTTTCTTAACTGCATTTGATTAAATCCCCACTTTAATCACTTATTGTAATCGTTGTTAGTGAAATCTTGTCTCTTAACTTTGTACTATTTTCGGATGTAATTACCACCGTATTTAACCCTCTTGTGCACAAGGACGAGTATACACATCCTAACTACATTATATTCATATGGAAAAAGAAAAACTCATGCTCAGGAGGGTTAAAAGCCTCTGATTGATATGCAACTAGGAAATAATAGTAAAATAAGTTTGCAGTACCGTAAATTGGGGTAAAGTCGGCTATTTTTCATGGTTTTTTGCTTAAATCCTCTTGAGAAAATTTAAAATAATTATTGGTATTTTTAATAAGTAATCTTCAACTCCTCTGTTTTAAGATATATGTAATAGAAAAAAAAATTACTTCTTAGAATTAATGGTATATACTATTTTGTCATCGCCGACTTTTACCCCAAACGCGGGGTAAAGTCGGCTATCGTCATACATCGAAAAAGTAAGCTATTGTAATAAAACAAAACAATTTTCTAACACCATCGGGAATAAAATATGGCCATCTCATAAATTTCTAAGTGTGAAAACCGACCTTTAACCCTTTGAGGCATAGTTGGACTGTCTATGTCCCACCTGTAAATAATTTTCTTCATGTAGATAAATCAATATCTATTTCAATGATGCATTGAAATTTTGCACTCGGGGTTTTCGAGGCCGCTAATTACGAATATGTTGTCAAAATCACAAATTTCAAAATAGCTGATCCAATATGGCAGACGAAAATCCGAAGCTTAATTCGATTTCGATGAAACTCTGTACTTGGGGGCTTTCTGGCCGCTGATTAAGAATATGTTATCAGATTTTCGTAATTCAAAGTGGCGGATGAAATATGGCCAGGCCAAAATCTGAAATTTGATTCGATTGACATTTAAATTGGTACTGGGGGGTTTTCAATACCGCTGATTATGTATCCGTTCTCAGATTTTCGAAATTCGAAATGTCGGACCCGATATGGCGCCATGTTGATTCAGCCATTTTTAATTTTGAAATTTGTAACATTGATTTTTGACGTTTCTCTGCTTCTCGTATTGCATTCTGTAATTGTTCCGTTGAATATTTGAACAATCTAGAATAATCCGCGTTTGTTTGATAAATTTCTTCCATGGTAGACTTTTCCCTACAAATGATACATTTTTAGAGAAACCGATATTTTGCGATATCTAATGATCTTATTGAGGTAATTTTTGATCGTAAATTAGGTTAGAGATATAGGCTATGCGGTACATAGTTTGATTTTACATTAAAAAATTTGTACAATTATTTACAAGTGCTTTTTTCACACTACTTACTTTAGAGGCTAAATATACACTGAGAGAAGTTTAGGACATCAGCTATAATGGGTACAGTGCAGCAGAGGTGCTATGCCCTAAGACACCCACCGCGCCACTTTTAAGTCGGTTGTTGTTCCAACATAAAAGACGACTGTTATACCACCACTTCATTTGTACGTAGTATGGCCGCCGTCCCTTTCCAATGGAACACCGGTTGACCGAATTTAAGACAACTGCTGTCCAAAACTAAGGCAGCCGGTATCTTAATTTACGAATGGCAGCTATCTCCCGTTTTGCACCGCAGTTATCTCTACTAGCATGTCTGTATTCTTAAATCTCTCTTATATGAATTGATTCAACAAGATTAGCATTAAACATAAAGCAATAGCTGGTAAAACGAGTGACAGGTTGGATGTCTATTACAAACATACGTCCGGGTGATGTCTCAAGTCGTCGTGTAAGTGCACGTTGTTCCATTAATTTGGTTAATTCTGTCCCTTTTGGTGTTTCGACGGGTTTAGGGGTAACTTCTTTATTTTCTTCTTTTGTGCTATCTTTTGGGGAAAACGCTGCTTCCGTAACTTCGGTGGGTTTAGCGGGAGGATCACTTTTGGAAGAAGTCGCTTTAGCTGTTGTAGCGGTCTTCTCTTCTGCTGGTTTTAATGAAACTTCCTTTGAAGGAGGAGGTATTACGGTACCTTCAGTTTTAGTGTCCAAGTCAACTCTAGGTCCGCTGTTAGTTGGAATTGCTGCAAAGGTGCTCATGGTTTTTTATTCGATTCGATAGAATGTCTGGTACCTATTATGAGACAGAATTCTGCAGGAGTTTTTGGATTTTGGTTAAAATTTTAATTGCAAGACTATGCATCTACTGATAACAATTTTTTTCCTTTCAAACCCTTTTAAACATAAGGAGCATTTAAAAATATGAATTAAGCAAGAAAAAATAATTAAATTAATAAAAAACTGTAGAAACCCACTAGTACCTATTGCGAAATATCACATTAAATACGTACAGGATAGGTTTTCATTTTATGCAAATATTGAAGGGCTTTCATCTATTAATCTTGATTATTAAGAACGTGGATCTTTATTTCCTCAAACATTTTCGTAATAACTGAAAAGCAGCGCCCCTTTAAGTGAAAATTAAACGTTATTAAAATATAAAATACGTTTGAGAATAGGTACACACGTACAAAAATATTGAACGTTATATGTCGCTAAAGTTTGAGACGACTGTATAGTCAATTTATTTGAATGCGTAGGTTACATATGAAACCTTCACGAATGCATTTTAAATGTGAAAATATAAATTTCTAGTGTGATCAGTTATTCTAGATCACTCCGGATCACACAAAAAATCTAAAAAACCAGTAATATAAATGGGCCGATGTACTTATTATTCGGGAAACCTTCTTGAATGTCTTTCAAATGTGAAAATATAAATTTCTAGTGTGATCAGTTATTCAAGATCACGACAGATCACACAACATTCTGTCAAAACCCGTAACACAAATAGACCGTTGCACATGTTACCGAGAACACCTTCTTGAATATCTTCCATACCTGAAATTATAAATTCCTCGCGTGATCAGTTATTTATGATCACCATGGATCACACTGAAAATGTTTAGAAATCGTAATATAACCGGGCCGGTGCGTTTGTTACTCAGGAACCGTTTTTTAATGTTCTTCAAACACGGTATTATAAATATCTAGTGTGATTAGTTATTGAAGATCACGCCCGGTGACACTGCCTCAAATAGGTTAGAAACAATAAATATGGCTCTAAAAATAAAAGTTAGTCATAGTTACTCCTGAAACCTTTTCTTATGCCTTCGGGAATTAAAAATATAAATTTTCTTGCTGACGGGCTACTAAATATCCCCCGGATCACAACGCAATAGGAACCTAAATATTTTGAAAAGTTGTTAATGGTTCAATTGGATATGACATAAACTCTATCAGTTTTTTTCTTAAAGAATACATGATTTCGAAATTATTTGGACCCCCATAGCCACCCCTAATAGGTTAGAAACAATAAATATGGCTCTATAAATGAAAGCAAGTCCCAGTTACTCCTGAAACCTTTTCTCATGTCTTGGAGAACTAAAAATATAAATTTTCATGCTGACGGGCTACTAAATATACACCCGGATAACAACGCAATAGGATACTAAATAGTTTGAAAAGTTGTTACTGGTTCATATGGACATGAAATAAACTCCATCAGCTTTTTCTTTAAAGTATACACGATTTCGAAAATATTTGGACGCCCCGCCACCCCTAATAGACGGAAAGTCTTTCTGTTGGAAAAATTGCTAAACTCAGTTGCAAACTGGGGATTTTATGGCATTTGTAGCAGCTTTTACAACAGTTTTCTTGAAACATACCATGTTTGTACAAATATCTCATATTACCCATATAAGAGTACATTTTATGGTATGAAATGTATTCCTAGATTACTGCAGCATAACATGGGACAATAATACAAACTAAAATAATTTGTTGCTGCTGACTTTTTGCCCGATAAAAAGTTTTTTTTTTGTCATGGAACTCACATTTTCCCTTAACTTTACCCCTTGTTTTTAGTTTACCAGCCATAAAAACCAAATTTATGGTATGGAAAGTATTCCTAGATTACTGCAGAATAACATGGGATAATAATAGGTAGTAAAATAATTTTATGTACGTCTTTTCGGTGCGTAAAGTAAACTTGTGCGTAAAGTAAACTTTACGCACTCTATTATACTTTACGCACGAAAAAGCCGTACGTAAACAATATTTCGGCACACGTGTGTGTGTGTAAAGTTCTTTACGCATACGCCCTTGTATCGAAAACTACTATATTGCTGCCGACTTTTTGCCCGATTATTATGCTTATTTATTTTATGTTATTTTTTTATTGGTACACTGTCTGTAATCGTGACAAAGGCATTTATTTCTATCATTTTTTGTAGCTACAAATTAGCAACAAATTCCTATGTACGTACTTTTCCGTACTAATGTGGCTATATATGTTTTTTGACTAAGGGTTGGCTTTATCTAAAGCTAGCAAACCCTGGGGTTTTTTTTAAATAATTGAGCAACAAAATCGAGGTCCTTAACCCTTTAACGCCCGACTTTTTTAGAACCGACGGATTCGTTTGAAACATGTTACTCGGGGGTTTTTGGGGTCGCTGATTACGAATCAGATATCAGTTTTTCAAAATTCAAAATGGCGGATCCAATATGGCGGACTAATTTTTTCAAATTGGTCAGATTCGTTTGAAACTTGTTACTCGGGGGTTTTTGGGGTCGCTGATTACGAATCTGATATCAGTTTTTCAAAATTCAAAATGGCGGATCCAATATGGCGAACTAATTTTTTCAAATTGGTCGGATTCGTTTGAAATAATTTTTAAAATGAAATGACAAAAAAATAAAGTTTGAAAAATTTGTCCGCCATATTGGATCCGCCATTTTAAATGTTGAAAAACTGATTCCAGATTCGTAATCAGCGACCCCAAAAACCATCGAGTAACAAGTTTCAAACGAATCCGACCAATTTGAAAAAATTTATCCGCCATATTGGATCCGCCATTTTGAATTTTGAAAAACTGATTCCAGATTCATAATCAGTGACCCCAAAAACCCCCGAGTAACAAGTTTCAAACGAATCCGACCAATTTGAAAAAATTTGTCCGCCATATTGGATCCGCCATTTTGAATTTTGAAAAACTAACTGCAGATTCGTAATCAGCAACCCCAAAAACCCCCGAGTAGTCATATTCGTTAGCTTAACTTTATTCAATTTTTGATTTTCTGTTTTTTTTTGTAAATCTTGCCACAAAATTTTTTTTTTTATTAGTGTAATAATTAAAAAAATGTTAATTTTTTATTGCAATATAAATTCCTTTCACAAAGTAGGATAAATTTGTAGGTGTTGGGTACTTGGAAACCGAAAATATTCCAATTTTTGTGAAAGTTATGAAGGTTTGAAGTCAAAAGTGGTTTAGATCGAAACCGCTGGGCGTTAAAGGGTTAAAGCTTCAAAGCCAAAGTTACCGCAACATTTTCGCCCAATAACTGCGGTTACATACGTAAATTCGGTCATTTTCTGGACTTTAACTCTCTATTTCCGGTTTTTCACCCAGCAAAACCAAACAATTTCATGTAGGATATGTTCAGAGTGGTGCATAGAAGAGAATGCGTCATCTAATATTGCAGTAACAATTTGTTACCGCAACATTTTCGCCCAGTAACTGCAGCTTTAAGGACCTCACTTATTGTCCTTGAGCTGACAAGAGTACAGTTATCGATATGCTATTATTTATAAAGAAAAATAATTAAACAACAACTGCTTTCCAAATGTTTCATGCTTTTGTAGGCTTCGCTTGGAAATAGATTAATGTGTACTGAATTTAAAACAATTTTATCGATAATTGGCCAATATATGACGATTCATATTTAAAAAATTTAATTAAATGTCCTCTTTTAAATTGTTTAGTTTCTTAGTGAATGCAAAGACGTGTTTTACGACCCGAAATACGTCAGAAAACGTGGCATACATTTTTTTTTAGGTGACTGCAATCTCGGCTGTAAAAGTCGCCTATTGCCGACTGTAGTCGACTGTAGAATGTTGACTTTAGTCGACTACCAGTTTTATCTTCGTTAAATCACAGACGAGATTACGCTCCAAATGTAAAATTTGGAAAAATTTTACACTTATCCAAACGATAATTTCAAACTTTCTTATTATCAATCTAAAACTATTCAGAACAGATGCTTGCATGTAATTTCATATCCATTCTCTAATAATGGCACATAAAATATTGCATATCCCGAGCGAACATTAGCAAGAAATAACGCTAGTGTATATGGGTCGTTTTCAAAAAGTTGGTATTTTCTGACTGGTAATATTCAAAGTATTCACAACTGCAATTTTTGACGTTTCTAAGGAATGGATACTTTTAAAGATTACATTAAAAACACTTTTCGAAAAGAGCTACGCAGGAGTCGATGTAATCGATGAGAAATAAAATTTATTAGGTTACGGAGTTGACATACAGCTTTCCAGTTTATATTTATCGTAACACAATACTTGAAATTTTATATATGCTCCAAGTAAAAAAAATGTCGCGCAATAGTATCTGATTAAGTCTCGCGAATATGTTTCCCGAAAGTATCACTGAACGGCAAGTGCGATACTTGATGCCTTAAGAATCGAAAATTATCGGTGGTATCGTAAAAGCATGGCACAAGTATTTGAGATATAAAATAAACTTAAATAATAACTTAATTAAAAACATTTCATAATTTAAATTTGAAACAATTATGTTACAACGTTAATTTAATCGCAAATAAATTTAAAAAACGTATTTCTCCCGGCTTGGATTCGAACCTGGAACCTTCAACTCTCAACCTAACCACTCGGTCCTCTTCTAGAGTCGAAGTTCCTGGGTTCGAATCCGAGTGAAAACAGACACGTATTATTTTTTAGTTTATTTGCGATTAAACAAACATGAAATAATTACCAGCGAAAATTTTCGATCCATGAGACATCAAGTGTCTCTTTAATATCGCATTTGCCGTCTACCGATATTTTCGGGAGACATATTCGCGAGAGATAAGGAGGTGGTATGGTTAAGAATTAACAAACAGATTCTGACGAAAAAAAAGTACTAAACGTTAATATGATGAATTCCCTGAAAATTTTGAATCATTTGGATACCTCAGTGTTGAGAAATTATGAAAAACATTTTGCGCCTATTAACATGGTGTCTTATGCAAAGTTTGTAGACATAATGAAGTTTAGGAAACCAAAATAATACTATGTTTTCATGACAAGGAACATGCATATGTCAAAATTTTATATCAAAACATTTTTTTTTTACGTTTTGAATAGTTTTTTTTGTGCAAATGTCGTCAATTTTTAATACATTTGTGAGAATGGCGCCAAACTGTCACTCAATTTTTAAGTTTCAAACATTATTGGATTTGGTCGAAAATTTTTACTTTGAGGTTTCTGGGGCCGCTGATTACGAATTTGAATTTGTTTTTTGAACATTCAAAATGGCGGATCCAATATGGCGGACGATTTTTAAAAATCTGTATAGTATTCTCTCAAAATTCTTATAAGGGATAATTGAAGTCGCTAGTTATGGATTTTAAATATAAATTAAAAAATACAAAATAATACAACACAAAATACAAAAAATGGAGCACGGAATCCTACCATTGCAGCCTCCTCGCGGCGTTTTTTTCGAAAATCAATAACCCGCTAGTAACAATTTTGAGCGAATACTACAGATACTTGTAAAAATCGTCCGCCATATTGGATCCGTCATTCCAAAAATTCGCCACATTTAAAAAAAAAGAACTTCAAATTCATAATCAGCGATAACCAAAACCCCTCCAGTAACAATTTTCGACCAAATCCAATGATGTTTGTGACAAAAAAAAGAGTGAAAGTTTTGACGCCATTCTCACAAAACTATTAAAAATTTACGACATTTGAACTCAAACAAACTAAAATGAAAACATTTTTTTTTAAATATTTCTGTTATTTGATATCAAAACATAGAATTATTATGTTTCCAAAACTTCAAAACGTGCACAAACTTTGCAAAGCGGTCCGGGAACAAAGTTCCGAAAATCAAAACCCCGAAATGCTAAAATTTCGATAAAGAGTGAGTCCAAGGTATTTTAATGTGCTTTCTTTTTGCCAAATTTTCAAAGACAAAGTGAAGAAAATCACGCTGGAGCTGTGCTATATCAAAATTTTGGACTTTCTGTGTGTTGATTTTCGGAACTTTATTCCGTCACACCTTACGAAGTACGGAATTGCGATCTAAGTATCACTGGCCTTCCAGAAACATCTAATGAAGATCTCGACAATATCTTCCCAAAAATTCCAGAAATCTTAAAGGTTGCCATAAAGACTGGAGATATTCTTTCGATTGAAAGACTGATACCTAGCAGATCTAATTTTAATGCCAATAACAACTCTGCCACGCAGCCAAGTACAGCCTCAGCGACTAGCGCATCTGCTAGCAATCGACCGAACACAATCTTAGTCAAATTGTCCAATCCACGGTAGCGGACAAAAATTATACAGACTTTGAGGACCAAAAAGGGACTAATGTCGAATAGTATTTTTCCGGAACTTCCACCGACTTGGATTAACATCAATGAAGTTCTGCCTAGTGAGACACTAGCTTTACTAAGAAAGTCTCGCGATGCAATATAAGGACATCTGGTGTCATAATTTGTTTTAGGGTTATCAACTAGTTACCTTGATTGTTACAAACAATGCAGGAAAACATATAACATACAATTATAAATTATTCAACGATTATATTTTCAAATAGATTTATACAACCCAGAATACCACCATGTTTTTTATTTTCTAAGTTGCGAACACTTTCATACATCGAGTCAAATACACACTAATACTAAGAATAATTTAGCTTATGGTCCATAAAATCCCGCTTGGCTTGTTAATCTAAATAACCCATCACTTAGCCGCGATCTTCGTTTCTTCCGTGACGCGATGAAATGAGTTGACATTTGAGAGAGAAAGCATTTAATGAGGATCCCTTTTTAATGGTTAATTCGATAGAACTTTCTTGCAAACCCCGAATTCTCAAGTATGCATTTAATATTCAAGTTTTATGAATCCATCGCGATTGCAATTGAAGAAACTGATTTTCTTTTCAAAAATAAACATGGAATTTATAAGAAACGGGACAGATCAATCAGACTTATCTTCGCGAAACACGTCCCGTGTTTCGCAATATGGCGTCCTTCATCTCGTCGTGGCTCTCTTTCACAATCGCGTGGACGATTCCCAACAATGGTGCGGAAACAGTTGGATTTCGGCGTGGCCAACGTCGAAGGTAAACTTCCTGGAAGATTGCCCTTGAAATTGCGCGTGATAATGGTCCGTGGGTTTCACTCGCGAAAAACTAGGTGAAACGCGAATTATACTGTTTAATTCATTCGGAACGATAGCGTCCCTTCGTCGTGAATGAATTGCAGAACGCGCGGTGCAAATGTGATCCTTCCCGCACGAGAGCCCGACTTCGTCTTTTCGTGTCGGTTTTGCCTTTCTTCCATCAAGATGCGCCAAACGCCAGGTTCTCCTCTAGCCCAACAGATGGCGTAGGTAATACTCCAAATCTCCCGCTTTCTCTCTCTGCTTTCTATCTCGTCTTCCAATGTTCTTCTTTCTTCTTCTGTCTCTTTCTATCCTTTAAACGTATTCATGTTTCTCCTTTTACAATTTTGTGTACACTTTTCACGCACTATACACACGTTACACTGGATAAAGCTGCCTGTCTTTGTCAGGGCATTGTCAATTATCAAATAAAGATAGTCTTGGTATGTATCGGTCTGTTCATAAGTATTAATTTTTGTTTTCAATATTAAAATTAACTATCGCTTATGAATTTTCATGAGCACTACAAAGACTTTTTACTTCGACCCAGACTAAGTCTGGACGAAGTATTGAATTTGGTCACTTCGGGCAAAAAAATTACCATATAGTTTCAGACCCTAAGGAACCCAAATCAACAATAAAAAAATTTGTGTCCGTGATGTTGTACGTACGTACGTCCGTACGTCCCGTTTTTTTGTCTCGCGATAACTCGCGAACGGATAAGCGCATTGACATAAATTTTTGTTTAGAATACGCGTCTTGGCATAACTTAGATCTGATTAGATTTTGGCACAGATCCATCCGTCCATTACTAAAAAATATTAGCCGTAATTAAGTTTCTTCGTAGTTTTTTGCATTTCTTTTGAAAAATACAAATTTTATTAAAAAATTTTTGAAACAAAAAAGATAGAGCATGAAATTCTCTACAAAAAAGGGTGTATGCATTTTCTTCCTAAAGTCAACGATAATACCATAAAAAACTGGATTAAAACGCTTATGACTATTGAATTTGGTCACCTCGGCAAAAAAATTACCCTATAGTTTCTCATCAAATTTCGACGTTCCGATCCCCTGCCCCCCAGGGGTAGTCTTCGCCAGCCCCGCGGGCGCGGTGATCACCTACGGGCGCATAAGTTCTTTTACGCCCTTGATACGAAAATAACCATTTCGATATATCTAAAAGATGTCTTATAGTATCTAAAAGGTATCCGTCAGAGATCTTTTCGACACTTTCAAGATATCTTTGACGAATTATATGTATATATATTGTATATATAAGATCATATTGATACAGACAGTAATTAGTAAAACACTGTAACATGTAATATACATCGAATAGTCTATTACAATGCAAGTGCTTGAAGTAAGCGTTTTGCAACTTTTATTTATTAATACTTCGGATGGCCTGTTGTCGGGATCGAAGTTTTGAAAATGCTCATTTTCAATTTTCATACATATAAGAAACACTATATTGTTGTAACATATCTATCGAAGCCACTTGGACCTAAATATAATTAATTTGACCCCCAAATATCAATATAATTTTATAACATAATTAAAAGCTGTTAGTAAACAAACGAGTATTAAGAAATAGCCGACTCTCTACGGGGCCGAAGTTTCTAAGCGAGCGAAGCGAGCGATGTACCACGCCAACACTAGTTTAATTTTTCATTCAAATTAATACTTATAAACAAACCGATACATACCAAGACTATCTATATTTGATTAATTCAAAAGCAGTCGAAAAATAAACAATTAATTGTCAATTATCGCCACCTAAAGAAGCTTCACCAATTGAAATCTATCGCGAGGAGAACATTCCCTCACTCTCGTCATGACGCCCAAAGGGTGGGCACTCGGGCGTCAATTTGTAGAAGGTAGAACTTTAATGTCCTGCCGCTGCGGCAACACTGCCTCCTCTTTTCCTCGTCTCCTGTGTTTCAACAAAAGTTGAACTATGTCCACTGAGTTTGCTTTGATATTTCGTTCAGTTTCGTTAGTGGCAAATGAATTTTAAAGACGTGAAACATTGCTCGGTACTATATTGCTCCTCCACTCGAAAAGAAGAGCACACAAATATCCAAAACATGCCATGGTGGGTGCAGGTGGGTTCAAAATGACACTAAAAAATGAATGACGAATTTCACATAAGAAAATCATAAAAAAAAAAATCATAATCAAAAATTAATTACGAATTGAAATTTAAAAAAATCAAAAGGGAACAGAATTATGACTGCAAATACACAATTAACTTTACAATCAGTATTATATTACTGAAAACTTTCAATTAAACCACTGGATTGATGGGGAACTGTAGAAACGGAGGATTGGGGAGGAGCCAGGGGAAGGGCGCCCGTAGCGCCAAAACGGTGAGACATGAAAGTTCCCTGTACTTTAACTTATATAGGTGTAGTCCGCCCAAACTCAGGATAGATATTTTGAATTCGTTAATTACTATTTGATATGACATGAGAGCAGACGCTGTAGAGGAGGAGGTGTTGCCATGTATGTGCATCAACAACTAAATTGTAAAATCTTAGCGTTATCCGATATTGATGTACCTCAAGCGAATTTCTTATCGCCGAGATAGGAAATTCTGGATGCACATTTGCTTCTCTCAGTAATTTATCGACCGCCGAATAAATCTCTACTTGAAAACTTTGGGAATATGTTGCAATCTTATAGTTGCAATTATACAAATATAGTAATTATGGGGGACTTCAACGTTAACTTGCTTATAAGTACTAATGCTGCTACTTATTTGAAACAGTTCGCTTTGGAAATTAGCCTGCAGATTGTCATCTTTTCCATAACTTTTCACACTAGAACGGTAGATACATGGTTTGATCATTGTATAGTCGAGAACCTAGATAACTTCAAGTCGTCGACTCAAGTTAGTTTACCCTTTGTATATGGTCATGATTTAGTGAGCATTGATTATGATGTAAATGTTTCAGTGACCCTGCCGGATTCGGTTACTTGTCGCGACTATCGTTTCTTTAACGTTGACTTTTTGCTGGATAACTTGGAGAGTTTTGCTTGGAGTATGTTTGGGAATGCTACTGGTTCTCATCATTCCATTGATTATCTTTGCTCGATATTATCAGTAGACTTTTATCTTGCTTTGACAATTTTCCCCCAGGCGTACTTTTACTAAAAAACAATAACTGGCTTCATGTGCGACTGACGAATTGCGCTTTTTAAAACATGAATGTAATTCTACTTTACAAGCGTATCGCCGTACTCGAGTCTGCCATTAAAATAAAACTACTAGCTCTTGATAAAGCTAATAAAACAGTGTGCAGAGAAGCTCGAGAACAGTACTACATCTCTCAATTTTCCATGGTTAAAAAGGATTCAAAATGTATATGGGCTAAACTTCGAAGCCTTTGGTGTGCAATCTCTCCAATTTCCCACCACTGTGCTGCTCTCCTAATGAACTAAACTCATATTTTGTCTCTTTAGCAAATAGCCTATCTGCTTTATCCTATGCTTATTTAGCTAGTCTTTTTGAGTCCGAAGACTTTGATGACACTAAGTTCTACTTCTCTAATATCACGTTCAGTGACCTATTGACTTGCGTCACTCGTTCTAAGACTGAGGCTAAGGGTGTCGATAAACCCCCACTTAGTTTTTATGTCCAATCGCTCCCAGTTATTGCTGCGTACTTGATCGATCTATTCAATCTCTCTATCAATACGTCTACCCTTCCTGCTGAATGGAAGAAAGCGCTTGTTGTGCCCATAAACAATAGTACATTATGCAACAAGTGCGCAAAGTGCATTTTACCTCACGAGCAGCGAGAGCAAGCACGAGTCGCCGACATAGTCAGCGATGAGTGAGACGCTGTTGTGCGAGTGAGATGAAGTTGGGCATGCGTTGCTTACGATATTTTATGCAATCCTACATTGTGCAACGTGTTAATTTGCGCCCGAAAATTTACTTTGCGCATCGAATTTTAGTGCGCAGTCACACTTTGCACACAGAATTGTATAAAAAGAAATTACCGACTAATTCCTCTGATTATCGCCTTGTTGCCATCCTTTGCACTCCATCGGAACTCTTAGAGAGAATAGTCTATGAGCAGACTGTTAAATTTCTTAATAAACGTCAGTGGTTTGATCCGTTTTAGTCGGGGTTTCGTAAGGATTTTAACACTAAAACCGCCCTACTGCTGGTATCGGACTTTGTCGATGTGCTATTGACAAACATAATATAGTAATTCTGTTATTATTCGATTTCAGTAAAGCATTCGATACTGTTAACCGTGACTCTTAAATAAACTAAAAGATGCACATTTTTCGAATTCAAATGTATCTTGGTTCGCTTCCTATCTGGCAAATCGATCTCAAGCTGTTCTTATAAATAATCAGGTAGCTTCTTCTTGGCTACCCGCAAATACAGGGACAAAAAGGACAAAAGACTGGTAATTTTCCCCGCGTTAATGACACTTTGTCTATGGTGGACAGGTACAGGAGAGAGACAGGACGGTACAATACAGAACTAGCTAGACCCAGAACACCCACCCAGAGCCAGTCCTTCCTACCCTGGCACAGTGCCGTCGGAAAGGAGCGGTTTTCAGCCGAAAGGAGCGATTTTTAATGCGCACCTTCCGCGCGCAGGTTGCTTCGGCAGTCGTCGGCGGTCTGAGCTTGGTGGCCCTCGGGAGGGGAGCGGAGCGAGAGGAAAATATATGGTCGGGCGCGCGAAAGTATTAAACAAATGACGGGGGGTTGAACTTTATCAGATACTTCCAAAATTAAAATCATGTATACTCGTCGTAGTCGAGTGGTACAAGCGCATGGGTTGAAGCGCAGCGCGTTATTTTTTTTAGTTCGATTTCGATGTCGGGGATTTTTTTTTTTTTTTTTTTTTTAATTGTTCATTTACTCAACATTTGTAACGAAAATAATTTTTTACTTGTTTACTATTAGTTATTTTATTTACAAAAATGAATTGTGAAAATAAATTTTAAAAACATTAAACAATATGTTTTTGCAGAATGACATTTGTAAGAATCGAATTCTCTGTAATATTAAAAAAAATAAATGTACAATATTTTATTGTAATTTCCGAAATAATATACAAAAATTACAAGTCGTACATTTTTTTCTAAAAAAGTTATTGTAGTTAATATGACCTTGTAATTGATTATTTTTTATATGTTTCAAATATAATGTAGACCTTCCATCTAATTCCTAATATCGGGCGGTATCTTTATTTATATATACGGCAACAGTTTATATTGCATTTACGGTAAATGGAAACATCTTTTACAGAATACAGAGTAAACGAAAGTATCGTGGAAACAAATTTAGGAAACAAATATTTGGAATACTCGATTAATGTCATATTAAAATAAAAAGATGTTTTTTTACTTCTCCAATGAAATTGTACTAAATTACTAACTGCTTTTTTGAAATATTTCAATATTACTATACAATAATATTTTTATCCCGTTAGAAAACCTATATGATTACACTAACAGCATTCTGTAAATCAGTATATCTGTATAGTGTAAAATCTTATTTAAATTAGTTATACATTTTCACCAATATTTTTTTAAACATTTAAACCCTTTCACGACAATTTTACTTACTTTTAATTAAATTGATTTCAAGAACGTATCATTCAGCAAGATGGTTATTCGTCATTCATTATTTACTTTGTTTTGTCTACATTATGCTATTATTTATAGCCATGGGTTTTCTTTTACGTATTAATTAATTAAATAAATATATTATACTAATAATATTGTAATACACCGATTAAGATATCGAAAATTAGTACATTATGTTTCAGATACTGATTTTCATTGACCTATTAAAAAACCACATGTTTGGCACAAGACTGGGTATATGGTCTTTTATTTATCAACAAATTGTCCAATTTCATTCCCGACTAGAAAAGGTGATAATTAATTCGTAATAATCATTTCGTTAAAAAATGGTTTAAATCTGATTTTTCCTTTTATAACAATATACAATACATTTAGTTTACTATATTTATAACAAAATAGTAAAGAAACGTTCGCAAAATCCAAAGGTTTATTAATAAATAGGTTGTATTAACAAATTTATGAATTGATAAAATATTTGTTGCAATTGCAAATTTTAAGAATAAGTTACATACTGATTTTTCAATAACATTTAAGTAAAGGCAAAATTGGAATTGAGAAATTGGCAAAAACAAATATTCATGTTAGGAAAGAAATTATTAGAATATATATATACGCTTATATGATCAACACCATCGCTTTAATACACAAATTAAAACTATATGTTATTTATAGTGTATATGTTATATGTTAAATATAATACAATTAGGATTTACTATTTTACCGGAATGAAGATATCTTTTTTCTAGAAGATAGCTTTTCTTATTTCTTCACCTTCACCATAATGATAAATTAATAAAAAACATTCAGATTTAAAATATTTTAAAATTACATAAATACACTAATGTTTTAACATGTTCTGTTGCACTCTCCGTACTACGTACATCAATTATACGTGTATTGCCCAAATTTGTAATAATTTTTGCAATAAATTTTCACTAAAACAATATCAAAGTTATTTTCTTATTGGAATCTTATTGTTTTTTTTTTCTTGATCACAGCAAATCTATTGTATTTTGAAAAAAATCAATAAATTTTAGATGTATGGTAATGCCATTGCCCATAATAAAATTCGATAAATTAAAAATAAAAGCGAAATTTCACGCTTAAAAAGAACGTGTATAACTTTTCGATTTCAACATTTGTAAAGAGCTAATTTTGGGCAATAAGAAAATACTTGATAATTTTACTTCGTGGGGTTTGCATAAATAAATTAACTGTAGTATCGTACTCCATGAAACCACTTTGTGTATTTGAGCGTTAAAGGGTTCATTTAAGTAGGTTTTTTTCTAACGTTTTTATAACGACAATTAAAAATTATATCACATTAAAAATATGTATGATAACTACGTTGAATAAAATTTTCTTCTTTTCAACAGATTCATTATTGTTAAATTGAATTAAAAACTTAATATAACAGTCAACAAAAAAATTATTTACACAAGCTGAATACCTATAAAGGCTGACAATACGTCGAATATGTCTATAGAAACATTGAGCTTATGTAATAATTTTGTTGTTAACTTTAATTCTATTTTAATTCGATTTGACAATAATGAATCTATTGAATTCATTTAATAATAATATATTAAAATCGATATTGTGATCAAGAATTAAACGAATATCGGCAACATTCCCTTTTACAAATAATCTTTCTAAAAAAGATATCTTCATTCCGGTAAAATAGTAAATCCTAATTGTATTATATTTAACATATAACATATACACTATAAATAACATATAGTTTTAATTTGTGTATTAAAGCGATGGTGTTGATCATATAAGCGTATATATATATTCTAATAATTTCTTTCCTAACATGAATATTTGTTTTTGCCAATTTCTCAATTCCAATTTTGCCTTTACTTAAATGTTATTGAAAAATCAGTATGTAACTTATTCTTAAAATTTGCAATTGCAACAAATATTTTATCAATTCATAAATTTGTTAATACAACCTATTTATTAATAAACCTTTGGATTTTGCGAACGTTTCTTTACTATTTTGTTATAAATATAGTAAACTAAATGTATTGTATATTGTTATAAAAGGAAAAATCAGATTTAAACCATTTTTTAACGAAATGATTATTACGAATTAATTATCACCTTTTCTAGTCGGGAATGAAATTGGACAATTTGTTGATAAATAAAAGACCATATACCCAGTCTTGTGCCAAACATGTGGTTTTTTAATAGGTCAATGAAAATCAGTATCTGAAACATAATGTACTAATTTTCGATATCTTAATCGGTGTATTACAATATTATTAGTATAATATATTTATTTAATTAATTAATACGTAAAAGAAAACCCATGGCTATAAATAATAGCATAATGTAGACAAAACAAAGTAAATAATGAATGACGAATAACCATCTTGCTGAATGATACGTTCTTGAAATCAATTTAATTAAAAGTAAGTAAAATTGTCGTGAAAGGGTTTAAATGTTTAAAAAAATATCGGTGAAAATGTATAACTAATTTAAATAAGATTTTACACTATACAGATATACTGATTTACAGAATGCTGTTAGTGTAATCATATAGGTTTTCTAACGGGATAAAAATATTATTGTATAGTAATATTGAAATATTTCAAAAAAGCAGTTAGTAATTTAGTACAATTTCATTGGAGAAGTAAAAAAACATCTTTTTATTTTAATATGACATTAATCGAGTATTCCAAATATTTGTTTCCTAAATTTGTTTCCACGATACTTTCGTTTACTCTGTATTCTGTAAAAGATGTTTCCATTTACCGTAAATGCAATATAAATAAAGATACCGCCCGATATTAGGAATTAGATGGAAGGTCTACATTATATTTGAAACATATAAAAAATAATCAATTACAAGGTCATATTAACTACAATAACTTTTTTAGAAAAAAATGTACGACTTGTAATTTTTGTATATTATTTCGGAAATTACAATAAAATATTGTACATTTATTTTTTTTAATATTACAGAGAATTCGATTCTTACAAATGTCATTCTGCAAAAACATATTGTTTAATGTTTTTAAAATTTATTTTCACAATTCATTTTTGTAAATAAAATAACTAATAGTAAACAAGTAAAAAATTATTTTAGTTAAAAAATTTGAGAAAAAAAAAAAATAAAAAAAAAAAAAAAAAAAAAAATCCCCGACATCGAAATCGAACTAAAAAAAATAACGCGCTGCGCTTCAACCCATGCGCTTGTACCACTCGACTACGACGAGTATACATGATTTTAATTTTGGAAGTATCTGATAAAGTTCAACCCCCCGTCATTTGTTTAATACTTTCGCGCGCCCGACCATATATTTTCCTCTCGCTCCGCTCCCCTCCCGAGGGCTACCAAGCTCAGACCGCCGACGACTGCAACCTGCGCGCGGAAGGTGCGCATTAAAAATCGCTCCTTTCGGCTGAAAACCGCTCCTTTCTGACGGCACTGCTCCGGCATCGGTACCACCAGCAGATTCGGCGGTCTGTGCCGCGGCAAAGACGCTGCGCGTACCGATTACTGCCGATCGGGGTCCCAAATTCGTACCTTCACCCAGCAAGGTTTCCTAGTTATTCCACACTGGACGTAAGCAGAGAAAATTGCTTGGACGGGGATTCGAACTCGGAACCTTCGTGACGTTCAGTTTGTCAAACTAAGGCTGACGCTACAGCTCGCACGACCATCTCGCCGCTTGTAAATGCAGGGGGGCCTCAGGGATCTGTCCTTTGACCCTTATGATTTTTCTTATTTATAAACTACCTACCGTCAGTTCTATGTCATACACAACACATCATATTTGCTGACGACACACAAATTTATTTGAGTAGTCCACCGCAGGATTTTGAGCTGGGATATGCGCGAATTACCGAGGATGCTAACAGATTTTGTCCATGGGCACTCGATAATGACCTTGTCGTAAACTTCTCTAAGACCCAAGCTATTTTGATTAGTAGTTCATATTACATTGATTTACTAGAACTAGCTAATTTGCCACCTATCAAAGTGTATGCTGAACAATACTATATCGTGGGTTAAGTCGGTTCGTAATGTTGGACTAGTATTTGAGAATACTTTATCCTGGAAACATCATATCATCATTACTTCTAATCCAGTCCCATATTTCCACTACTACCGCGCTGTCTACAACGAGCTTGATGTGACGTTGAGTTTAAAGATGGAAAAGATGCTAAACTCTGGTATTCGTTTCATCTTCAACCTTTTCACGTTATTTGTACTATTTTTAATACTTTTTTTTTTGGAATAACAATCGCGCCAAACAATTTGGAATACAAAAAGGACGCAACGATTAAAAAAAAATTTAATCAATTCGCTTCATCCGTTGAAGAAAAATCGTTGGACAAAATTTGGTTTTCATCCGTACACACACACACACACACACACACACACGCACACACACACACACACACACACACACACACACACACACACACACACACACACTAAAAATCTGTCAGTTTGCTTCTAGTGGTCACAAAATGTGGAGATATCATGAAATTAGCATTTTCCATTTTCGAGGTCACACGGGGGGTTAACCAACATCTTCACCCCCCTATGGTGCCTAACGCATTTCCCCCCTCCGTCAAAAAAAATAATAATAAGAAGAAGAAGAAGAAGAATTTGTTTTTCCCGTGGTTATTAGACTTATGGAAGTTTAAGCTAAGTTTATAACAGCTCACTATTGTATTAAATCACTAGTCGTATTAATGTAAGAAATTCGGAACAGCGAGGTTCTTAGGTTACTATAATTATTATAACTCAATTTTTTACTAGTGTTAGGTGTCCGGATGTTACCTATATAGATTTGCTGTAGTATAATATTAAGGGTAAGCTAAAGTGTCCAGCCGGTACGGTGGTAATCTACGCTAAAAAACTAAATAAAATATGATTAAATCGATTTTTCAAAATTCGGGCTATTTCTAGGACCATTCTTACCTCTACATGTGATCTAAAAAACAAATTTGTCACGATTTTATTAAAAATTTTCGGAAATAAGGAAAACTCATCTATTTCCGAAAACTCCTGGTCAATTCGAGAAGAGAGAGGAATTTCCCCAGCTACAATTTTCGTATTTTTCTTTTTTTCGTTTAAAGTGATATTTTTCGAGTTGTTTCAGAAAACCCTATTTTTTGGACACATTTCCCGCACCATTTCCCCCCGGCGGCTTGTAATAAACATATTAATAATTGTTCAAAAACTGTGCATTTTGAACCTTTAAACCAAACCTCCTTATGGCATTTTACGCCACTATGGGACAACAAACGATTAGGTGATCACTATTCCCTCGGACTGTTTGGTCAGCGCGCGGGCACGACGGTCACCCTTTGCGCGCAAAAAGTTATTTCGCGCTTTAACGAAAACTACTATTGTGCATTTCACTGGCTTTGGTGAAGTTTTTATATCTTAACAGGATCAACATTTTACACGAGTGACGATTTAATTTATTTGTCTAGATTAAACTAGCTTTACCACATATTTATTAAATAATATGACATATTTTATTTATATTATATGTATATTGTATTTAAAATAATATGACGTAGTTTAAGAAAATCAATTTTACACTCAATAGATAGTAAATGGGACACACCTTATTTAACATACAAAATCAGCCAATATTCAACTAATCATCGCAACAGTCTTACTAAGGATATCATTGATTCAGTAATACAAGAAAGTTTTTCGGCCTGGTCCAAAGTATCTAAACTACGATTTATAGGAATTTTTGCAAATTGTACAGTAAGTACTAGTATCTTAATAGCAAATTTGTATATACACTATTAATATAAATATTGATGCGCATTTGCATGGATTTTGTAAACTGTGAAATTAATAATTCGTATCTGCAGAAATTTTGTAGTAACGAAATTTATAATTGCTGATAAGTTCCTTGATTTTCAATGTCATTAGATCTAATCGATTTTTCTCATTTGATCTGCATATTTTTGTTATCTCAAATTAACAAAAGGCAAAAATTTGACACTCTTATCTTAACCATTTTTTAATTTGTTTTGCTTCAATTTTGTTTACAATTTGGCTGTTCGTCAATAAGTAAATTTTGCAACATTGGTAATAATTGACACATAACGTAGTCCGCGTGTAAGTATGCCTCCAGTAATCTACAATTGTTCTTCAATCTGCTACAATTATTGTTTCTGTACGTTATATTGGGTGTTAAAAAATTGAAGTTATTTTTTTAATCGCGATTTGTTTAACGATGTATGCACTATATTTGATGTCAGTTTATTAGGATGTTGGCACATTCTTTGTTTTTATTTATGGCATAAGTTCATAATTTCTTCTTTAACGGTGATGATTCACAGATCTTTACTATCCATTCATTAGGTACAAACCACGGAGCGTTTAACATTTTCGTAATTGTTTTATTTTTGTGACTTTCCATTATGTCGATGTTGGATTTTTGTGCAGTTCCCCCGAGTTGTATATCGTACGTGCCCATACAGGAATAAATATTCTCTTACATATATATCAATATTTTGTTTTCTATTGCCAGCTTCGATTTGTTTCCTACTCGGAAAGAAATATCCGTACGCCATGTTGGGAGAAATAACCTCAACGCCACTTTCGGAGAAAATCCCGACACTATACATGAGGAGAATTTCCCGATGCCACGTCGCGTCGGGAGAACTAAAGATGCCAAGAGCGGACAACTAGAGGCAAGGCAGCCGGTTTTGAATTTGGAGCCTGTCACATGCGAGCGTGTATGTTGGATACTTCGGTATGCAGGGTGTGAATTATGTACCGGGACGGTCAAATATTTGGACAACTTCCAACATTAAAAAAAAACGCTGAAACACGTGAAACGATTTTTCAACAAATATACTTTCTGCGGGGGATGCCCCCCCCCCCCCCGCCACCTCCTAAAGGGACCAGGGGGCGCGAGAAGGGTAGAAAATTTTAAATGGCAACATAGGGCGAGTGGGGGCTCATTTAAAAGGTAATTTCGAGACGAATCCAAAACACAACTCACAGAGGGCGCTGCGACAATCGTCTCGAAATTACCTTTTAAATGAGCTCCCACTCGCCGTATATGGCCATTTATGATTTTCGACTCCCCTCGCGCCCCCGGTCGATCTCTTTGAAAGTGGGGTGGTGCCACCCAACGCAGAAAGTACATATTTTTGAAAATTATTTCACGTGTTTCAGCAAAAACCGAAACACTACATTTTTTAAATGTTACGGCGTCTAAAATCTAAAAAATTAAAATTTCCCGCCAAAAATTATCGCAGCGCCCTCTATGAGTAGTGTTTTGGATTCGTCTCAAAAAGAGCTTTCAAATGAGTCCTAGTCGACCCATGTTGACATTTAAGATATTCATCCCCCTCGTGCTCCCCCCCCCCCTTGGGGCGGGGAGGTTGGAACTCCGCAGGCAAAATAGATTTTTTGAAAAATCGTGTCGTGTGTTTCAGCGATTTTCGAAATATCTTTTCATTCAAAAGTTACAGGACCGTTTCCATACTTTCGGACACCCTGTATATATATATATGTGACGCGTTCTGAAGAAAGGGACCTAGGCGTCCAAAAATCGATTTTCGGATTATGATTTTTTTAGATAAACTAAACATTGCTTTTCAATTATCCGAAATCAAAATTAATTTTCATTGAGTATTTTTCATGTAATAACAGTTTAAAAACGACGGTTTCACGCAGAGAGTTGATTCTCTTTCTCCTTACACACACATTTCCACGCTCCCCTCTCGCTGTATACATGTGACGCTCGACGTTCGGGTTTTAGAGAGAGATGCAGTCTGTTTTACTATAGAAACGCGCGTTCAAGAACACCGCCATAAATCGGCAAAAGTACAAGGGGTTTACTTGACTTTATCCCAATATTATAAATAAATAACTGCTTTGTGAATATGAATCTTGAGGAAGAATATGAAAACATTGTTAATTGCAATTACCATATCAATAATGACAGTATTATAGAAGATGAAAATAATGTATCGAAGGTAAGATTCATACTGAAAGTGAAATTTTAGAAATTTTTGATGATTTTTTATTTCAACTCGTGATTACTTGCTCAATTCTACGAATTTCGGAATAAACCCAAATGGAGGTTACAGATTAGACGTTTCTGAAAGTAAATGTAGAATAAAAAAGTCAAAATGTATGTAAACAAAAATGTTATTAATTTTTTTCCAAGACAATACAAATATTCCGTACTGCAAACTTCGGGCTTCAAAACCCCTTATAAACAATACTTATTTATACTTATTTTCTAATTGAAATTTCATGCTGACGCATTATGATGTTGATTTCTTGACCGCTAATGATTGAATTGAAATTGAGGATTTTCGGTAGAGACGGTCTGGTTGAACGTTTTTAAAATAAACTATATATACATATATACAGGGTCATCGAAAAGTATCGGACCCCCCTAATATCTTCAGTTAGAATGCACTTAGGAGAAAATGTCCAATAGCAAAGTTGTATGGTTTCAAGCGGGGAGTAAGATGATGACCTTGACTTTGACCTTGACCATGTCCTTCAAGGTCATTTCAAGGTCAATCTTATTTTTTTAAATAGAACCCCCTACATTTTATTGCATATTCTTATAGCTTATCTCGATAGCTTTCCAAAACACTATAATAAAATATTTTTTTATTAAGTACTTTTTGAGTTATAAAGGTTTGAAGTTAACAATTTGTTAAGTGGTGTGCGAGTCCGACCAGTTAAGGCAAGAGTGGTGTGCGAGTCCGACCAGTTAAGGCAAGAGTGGTGTGTGAGTCCGGCCAGTTAAGGCAAATTTAATTCCAATTGGTTAGCTTGGGCAAATATTTTACAAGATATTCTACATTTTGTGTCAACAAATTGTTAACTTCAAACCTTTATAACTCAAAAAGTACTTAATAAAAAAATATTTTATTATAGTGTTTTGGAAAGCTCTCGAGATAAGCTATAAGAATATGCAATAAAATGTAGGGGGTTCTATTTAAAAAAATAAGATTGACCTTGAAATGACCTTGAAGGACATGGTCAAGGTCAAAGTCAAGGTCATCATCTTACTCCCCGCTTGAAACCATACAACTTTGCTATTGGACATTTTCTCCTAAGTGCACTCTAACTGAAGATATTAGGGGGGTCCGATACTTTTCGATGACCCTGTATGATAGTCACTTTACTAAAAATTACAGTTAACATATTATATTACATTATGCGACGAGTGTGTTTGCTGGTATCGTAGGCCTCTGAAGGAAGAATCTTCTTCGCTTCTGTGATTGTCTTCCACTGATTTCTTCCATTCAAATTTCCCTTCATTGGCCGCAGTAAACATCAAAAGCAGGCTTTGCTTATATTTTTTTAATTCTCTATATTTTTTCACATAATCCTTTGAGAGATTCATAATTGCAAAAAAAACTAATTAAAAATCTTTAAAAATGAAAAATATACAATTACAAATGTTGTTGTTCGTTTATTACATTTTTTTTTTGTTAAATAAATTTAAAACATTTTTCTTGTGCAATAATTAAATAAAAAAATTGCATAAAATTTCAAGCCAAGTTTAGAATAGTTTTAATGGACATTTAATGGACAAAAATGTTCCCTAATTAATACACGTTTATTATATCTAAGCATTAGACAATTATGTAAGATTTTCTTATTTAATATATGTTTTGCTTAGAGTTGTCCAATTCTTGGCCATTTTTTAGACATTTTTATTGTATCCATTTTTTAAGCAACATATTTGCCTAATAATTAGTTTTAATCCAATAAAAATGCTTACAATTTCTACTAGGGCATGTCGAATTTTTAACGACGAAGGCACACATGTAAGCAAAGTATATCTGTATAAACATTAATTTATAATTTTATATTTGAATCTAAATTTTAAATAATTCTTCCCAATAAATATATTTGTTTTCGTATTTAAAAAATATAAGTAAATTGTGTTTATTACTTTACAAATTATTCAAAGCAAAAATAAATAAGGTTTCATTTCATCCTTGCTAACAAAATTTTACAGAATTTGATTGAAACAAATTAAATTGTGTTAAATTTGAACGACTTGTTTGGGTATTTCACATTTTGCAAATAAAAATATGTTGAATGTGGCGCAAATTGTCATGTACTCTATATTTATCATATACATTTTTTTTAAGCAGGAATGTATTGGATTTATTTTTCAATATCTCATAACCACGATAGATAAAATAAATGATATGTGTTAATCATACCATTTGCACCTTTCATAATGTTCTGAAGATCTGGCCGAGTTTTATCTATGAACTTTATAATTTTGGGACCATATACCACTGGAAATTTACCAAGGAAAACATCGTGTTCTGGTCATTGAGCGTTAAATTCGTAATCAATCTAAAATTATCAGGAAATAGGTCTGTCTTAGAAGAAAATAAAGCAAATCATGATAAAAATAACAAGCACATAATTGTTAGTGTACTTCAAAAGTATGATTATTGTTGTGATTTTTGCAGTAAAAACAAATAAACTGATTTCAGCTAACAATAAAATAAAATTACGTCTCGTTATGTGTACTAGCCCTAAGGAGACGTAAAGTTTTTTGTTTTTATGTTATATTTTACGATGCAATGTTGCCAATTTTACTGTTGGCAGTGTAACGGAATACATCCTATGTACCCAGGACGCATGGTATGTGCCAATACATATAGGTGTAAGCACAATGACACTCCGACCTCGAAACTTTAACCTCGAAGGTCTTAAAAGTTGCTCTGAGGACTCGAGGTTTCATTGTGCATTGGTTTAGAGGTTTCAGAGGTTGCGTCCAACCTCTAAACTAAATTGCAAAGAAACCTCGAAATCTCGAAACCAACGCACAATGAAACTTCTAGACCTTCGAGGGTAAAGTTTCGAGGTCGAAGTTTCATTGTGCTTACACCTTATGTATATACCGCGTGGGTTCGGAAGAACTGGACATAGGGAAGCTCACGTTGACTCCAGCGCGTTTGTGACTGGTCAATCCCGGTCACTAGATGTTTACAGTCGATTATTATTGGTTGCAACCACAGATTAATAACAGATCGTCAAAGGTCCCCCAAAACGCGTAACGCTTTTTTCGTTACCGACCTTACTTGCAACTCGCTTAAAATGTCTGTATATTTATGTATGTAGTGTTGAATTTGATTTATTTATTCTTATTTATCAAATACCTTTCATTTTTGAAGATTTTATCCATTGATGTTCATGGATACTAATATTATAAGAGAGTTGCAAGTAGGGTCGGTAACGAAAATACTGCAGATTCGGCTACGCATTTAGAGGGACCTTTGGCGATCTGTTATTAATCTGTGGTTGCAACAATCTGTTAGTAAATGTCGTGTACTCATGCTCTACACGAATTCCCGATTTGTTATTTAGAAGACTTTAATCAATTTACTTTCTAATTATGTTTAAATTAAATTAATTAATATTTTTCTTGACCCAATTTATTAAATAACAGGTCGGGAATAGGCGTTTAGCATCGGTATTGACATTTACCAACAGTTTATTGCAACCAATAACAATCGACTTTAAGCATCTAGTGACCTGGATTGACCAATCAAAAACGCGTTAGTGTTAACGGGCTTCCCTTTTAGCGTTTTTTATTTACCACACTGAGTGCTGATTTAGGCACCCTGAGTGCACACGAGATAAGTTTGAAAGGTTTGAGATGATTTTGGCAGCACTGATCGAGTTTCTAGTGCGCCTGAATCCGCATTCAACACAGTAATCAGGAAATGAAAAACGCTATACATATGTGAATATGTCTACTTCTCCCGACGTGCCCATCCAGTATTTGTATATACAGTCTTACGATGGTCAATGATTCGCGATGTGCTAAAAAAAATCTATGTACTTTCATGTTGCTTCACAATTTTTATATAATGTAAATGTAAGTATGTATACCAATAATTAGCATTTTGAGCACTAGTTGCTTTACTAGGTTAAGAAGAGACACCCTAAAACGTGAGTAAAATTCGCCTATTTTCTGGAATTGCACCTCGAATTTGGAGTCAGAATGCATGGGAGATGAAAAATGCAAAAATGTCAGATTGAGCACATGTCTCAATCTCGAGATATAGGTTTGACCTCTCATACCTTTAATTTTTTATGCATTCCAATTCCAAATTCGAGGTACAAGAAGCAGGCAAATTTTAGGGTGGTTCTTTTACTTGATGTCAGTTGTTATAAATTTGTTCGCAAGAAATAAAATTTTAATTTACATTACTCACCATATCACCAGGATACTCTTTCAACGGCTTGTATCGATCTAAAAGTTCAGTTACTGATAATGCATTTTCTTTAATTTCTTAAATGCGATTTGGTCTTGTTTGTTGCATAGATGTTTGCAACAATTTTTTATTTGTATCATCAGCAGCTTTTAAGTTCATCCACGATATCTACATAACAAAAAATAATGAATAAAAATTTATGTTCTAATTAAAGAATACATAAAATGAGCAAATATAAATTTATTTTCCTAAACATCACCATGTAGTGCAGTATACCTTTTCCTCCAATTTTTCTGAATCTAAACATTCTGCATTCTTGATTTCATTTGAAAGTTTTGGGTATTTTGGGCTCGATGTACTTGATGATTGTCTACTGCGCTTGGATGGACTTAAATTTTTTTCTTACATTTAATAAACGGTATTGTAGAAAACCTTGCCCTGTTTTTGGGTCGAATAAATTTGCCTGCAATGTAAACATACAATTTAATTCAAATAATTATGTATTAATGTAGAGTTTAAAATATATAACAAAGTAACTTACGTGGGGAACAGGATAGTTCTTCGATTTTAAAAAAGAAAATCTACTGCAACTCTTTCCTTTACCTCTTTTGAGGGATACCTGTATAATGAAATATATGCGTATATACACAACACACGTGTTATTTATATGCATATAACAAATATTTCATGATAATTTTCTTACGAATTTCCTGTGTATTCGACCATTTTTGCTGTGACAATTTTTACCAGCAATTGTCTATCGTGCGTTGTGCACTTTTCAATGTCTAATTTTTGCAAAAGACTATCTCCTTGAGAATGTGATTCCACCCAGGCTCTTACGTTTATGGAGGAATCCTAAAATTATGTACATAATTTGTTAATTTATAATTTAGTAGCTTTAATCATGTAGAAAAGTAATTAAAAGAAAATTCAAGTAATACATGTAGTATTGACTCATACAAAGAGTACTGAAGACGATAATTGAGACGAATTGAGACGAATGTTTGAGCAGTGTACGTAGTCTAATTTTTTGCACAAGTGAGAAAAAAATGTTTACTTACGGACTGCGACTTATTATTTGCTTCTTGCTCTACTATGACCTTTTCACGATTAATTGTCTTGTTTGTTATGTGCTTTTGCGAATTAGTATTATTGACATGCTTCAAATTTCCGCAATTTTCTACAGTTGATTCCTCATTATTATCGTTTAAATCTTTAATAGCGTTAGCAATTTCTGAGTCCGTAAAATCACCAGCGAATTCAATAATAACATTATTACCATCAGTCTGAAATTAATATCAGTGCTCAAGTCAATTAAGACTAAAATCTTAAAGTTTAAAATGTATATACTCACGTTGTTCTTATTAAATTGTGGAATTATTTGTAATAATCTCTTGCGTGCTCCCATTTTTATTTGTAGTTCTTTTAAATCTGCTTCGGTGATGCTTCGTAATGTTTCACCCGTAATTCCCTCATCTGTGACATTTATGAGTAAAACGATGTTATGCATATAAATCTTATCATAACACACGCCGCAGAACAAAATATGAGTGTTTCTCATTGTAATCGGTCCATTCAAAAAAAGGGTTTTCATGATTAATGATGACATTCTTAAGTTTAATAAATGTTTGTTGATCAGATTGTTGGACACGAAATGCATTCAATCGATCATCAATGTATAAAGTTTCCCAAATCATACACAGTACAAAAATTTCTTTATGATCTATAACAATAATTTCTTCTATTCGAGCAAATACAGGCAAATTCGACTTTGTGTTTTGTCCATTTTTCAAGACGAAGGATAATCCAATGCGATAATGTACTCCAAACAATTCTAAACTCTTACAAACGAACACTTCGTCGTCGTTGATATACCTCATTTCCAGTAATGAACTTTTACTTAATGTACAACAGACCATTTTATTCATACCATTTGTACATATTAATTCTGGATGTGGAATTTTATCTGTTCCCCATATTGAGCACTGTGAAATCTGACACTGACTGATCATAGTTTTCGGCAAATTCTTAAAATTACAGCAAACACTACCATATTTTGTAAGCATGGCGTGTTTGGCTTCATATCTCATGCACCAAGCGTGCCTCAAAGATCCAGATTTTTCAATGAATAGTCTGTAATGCCGCATATGATGCAATTTATTAATTGGTTTTACATCTAGAAATAATTCTCTGTAAAGGTCTTCATGCATTATAATTAAATCTTCAAGATAAGGCAATATAGACGTTGTTAATTTTGGGGCAAACACAATCTCCATTATTTGATTTAAAAGTAAAATAAGATCCAAATATCTGTCATTTTCTACATCTGGTACTAAATCGTTAACTAAAAATGGAAATGCTCGCATTAGACACCATGTTTGCGCAGCCTTTTGCTTGATGTGATAGTCTTTAAGATCTCTTAAAGTGTTTAGATCAAAGTTTGCTGATGGTTTATTCTTGCTATCTGGTACACCATACTTAAACAGGTGAATTCTAGAATTAAATCGATGTAACGAGAAATATTTATTAACGCAAACATAATTATGCAGAACTAATTTTGTTTCCATTTTGCATATGCCTTCTAATAAGTCGTGCATCGGGTCGAAAATATAATTAGCAGTGCAATGAAAATAACGTGATTCATTCAGTATACTATTTTCCTTTATTCCGGTTTCAGTTTCCATCGCTTTATTTGCTTCGACAGCTTCAAATTGAGCATTGTACAAAATTCTTGTTCTCATTTCACAGTTGTCTGTAATATTATTATGAAAATCTTGACGACTAACAGTGCACATTCTACAAAAATGACGAGCAGACGGATTTAAATAACCACACAACTGATGAACAGCCAATCCATCGGCACAAAATGCTGCAATTGATCCCCTAAGTGTGTAAGTTTCATTGTTAATTTCGGTAAGAACGCCATCGTCACTTTCCAATTTCCTTAATTCGTAAATGAATGGATTTAAAATTTGTTTAAACCCATAGCCGTTTATATCTGCCACAGTGCAAATTGCCAAGACGTGTATTCCTCCGAGAAAAGAATTTAAATGATGCGGTAGGTTCTGAATCGTATAATAAAATGTCCCAAGTTTATGTTCGGAAACTTTTGATCCTAATGGGTTGTTCACAACTATATCATCATAGTACAACTGAATTCGTATTGCATTTGGCCATTTTTGAAAAAATTCATTATATTTAAAACTTTCCCCATCTACAAAACTATGTAATTCTCCATCATAATTGATGATCGGCATATCCTGTAACATATTATTTACCGAGTGGTTTCTCGAATGGGTTTTGGAAAGTATTTTCCAGTTTTTGCGTCTAATATTTGGTCAACTCTAGTGGCAAGATCAATTTCTGTAGGCTCGACGAAATTATAGTTAGCCTTAAGGCATGACATTTGACCTTCCACAGTTTCCATACCTTTAAAGATATCATCTCGATCAAATTTTTCAAGCAATGTCTCTATGTTTATAAATTCATCTGGTCGATTTTCTTGCTTGTTGAAAAAAGTCTCAATTTAATTTTTAACGTATTCAAAAGTGTCGCTTAAAAAATGTTCTGTACAAGAAATTATTTTATTTACATCAGCGGATGTAAAATTAGAAATGGCTTTTAAATCTTTTGTCATTTTTTGAGCAGATTTAGTTAAATTAATCGGTTTCTTGTTTTGAACAGTTGGATCATCAACATGTTGATTAACCTCATTGACAATTTCATTTTCCTGTTGCCTTTCATTATCCTGTTCAGTTTCATTAGGTTCCTGTTCAACGTCATTATATCGGTAATCATTTTCATGATTATTTGGAAGGTGAACATTATTGATATGAGTTGTCAGAGAGCGAAGAAATTGATATTGTCTCTGACAACCATTTTGACCGCATATGAAATTAAACCCACTTTTTTTGCTAATTGCAAGTACGTGTACGAGTCGAACATGTCTTGTTAATTGTCTAGTTCCCCCTTCTACATATTTTTTACATATTGCACAAAATAAAGACATTTTTAATTGCGATAAAAGAATTATGTTAAAATTTGATTTAACTGTTAATCTGTAAGTGTATATACTTATTTATTGCTTTTTACGATGATTATTGGTTTTAACAATAAATACTGGATTTATAATTGTTCATACTTACGTTTTAAGATTGAGCATGCCTCTTCTGACACTCCTTCTTTTAATAAATATTCTATCAAAGATGACTCGCATCTCATTGATTTCTGCAGAACAAAAAGTAAAAGAAATAAATCAATAAAATAAAATTTGCATCATATGCAGTTTGACTTTACAAAATAATTACTACTTAGAGTAGTGTGTAACTATTAAACAACTTACATAAGTATTAAAAAGCAAAGTTTCTTCTGATTTAATATAAAATAAACATTTAATTGAAAATATAATCGCAAATGTCGTTGACATTAAGGTTATGTATAATTATTTATATAAAAGTTCAAATAACATGGATTATTTTCCAATAACCTACCAGTGGCCGAACGAAGTCAATTTCCTACTGGTTTTTTCTTCCATTTTCTTCACTTATTAAGCCTTCAGTTGGCTTCGCGCAAAATGGCTCGTTAAGCACGGAGAAAGCAACAAAGAAAATATGTAGAAGGCTCCGGCGAGAAAATGGCGGCATATTTTTAAACCACTTTCTCATAAAAAGTGAAAATTTTCACTGTTTCTGTTGAAGTGAAAAATTTAACATAATGATAAAAAGAATTCACTTTAGTATAAAGTGACTGTCACTGGATTGAAGTGAAACCGTCTATTTTGGCATTTCACTTTAAATAAAAAAGGTCATTTTCACTTCAAAATATTTAGAGAGTAATAATTTAATACAATATCATTAAATTATAATAATAATATTATATAACAAACATTTCTATTAATTGGAATAATATTAAACTGTATAAATCTTTGTTCATCAATTTTTTGACAGTGTTTAAACTGACTAACTACGTAATGTAGAAAAACCGACGATTTATATGCAAAAATAACGTCAAAGATAACGCTGTAGTCTAATTTTTTAGGAGTAAAGTTGTTTCTCTTCATAGGTTACGTTGAAAAGAACCGGATATAAAAGTGTATGTACACTGGAGAAATAAAATAATACATTGCATAGAACAATCACTAATGAGTATTATCTGTTTAATTATAAGACAATAAAAATATTTATTAAAGCCCATTGACAAACGCTGGCATCCATTTTACCGTCGCGCAATATCAAATATAACTAGTGTTGGTGTGGTGCCTCGCTCGCTTCGCACGCATAGAAACTTCGACCCAGTAGAGAGACGGCTATTCCTTAATACTCGTTTGTTTACTAACAGCTTTCAATTATATTATAAAATTATATTGATATTTGGGGGTCCAATCATATTTAGGTCCAAGTGGCCTGGATAGATATGTTACAACAATATAGTGTTTCTTATATGTATGAAAATTGTAAATGAGCATTATCAAAACTTCGACCCCGACAACAGGCCATCCGAAGTATTAATAAATAAAAGTTGCAAAACACTTACTTCAAGCACTTGCATTGTAATAGACTATTCGATGTATATTACATGTTACAGTGTTTTACTAATTACTGTCTGTATCAATATGATCTTATATATACAATATATATACATATAATTCGTCAAAGATATCTTGAAAGTGTCGAAAAGATCTCTGACGGATATCTTTTAGATACCATAAGACATCTTTTAGATATATCGAAATAGTTATTTTCGTATCAAGGGCGTAAAAGAACTTATGCGTCCATAGGTGATCACCGCTCCCGAGGGGCTGGCGAAGACTACCTCTGGGGGTAGGGGGTCGAAACGTCAAAATTTGATGAAAAACTATAGGGTAAGTTTTTTGCCGAGGTGACCAAATTCAATACTTTTTCAGACAATAGTCATAAGCATGTTAAACCAGTTTTTATGGCATTATCGTTGACTTTAGGAAGAAAATGCATATAACGTTTTTTGTAGAGAATTTCATGCTCTATCTTTTTTATTTGAAATATTTTTTAATAAAATTTGTATTTTTCAAAATAAATGTAAAAAACTACGAAGAAACTTAATTGGGGCTAATTTTTTTTAGTAATGGACGGATCGATCTGCGCCAAAATCTAATCAGATCTGAGTTATGCCAAGACGCGTATTTTAAAAACAAATTATGTCACTTGGCTTATCCGTTCGCGAGTTATCGCGAGACAAAAAACGAGAAGTACGGACGTACGGACGTACGGACGTACAGACGTACGTACGTACAAGATCACGGACACAAAGTTTGTTATTGTTGAATTGGGGTCCATAGGGTCTGAAACGTCGACATTTAATGAAAAACTATAGGGTAATGTTTATGCCCGAAGTGACCAAATTCAATATTTCGTCCAGACCTAAGGTCTGGGTAGAAGTAAAAATTCATATTTTCAGGGGAATCAATGTAAATCATATTCCTTGATATTATTGACGAGATTAAATTTGAAAATAATAGGAAATCATTTTTTTTGCATACAAAATAATACCGAAATTCGCCAATTTATGTTAAATTTTCAAAAGACATATTTTTACAATTTGTAAATATGCACGATTTTTATAATATTTATAATTTAAAAAATATTAATAATAAATTCTAATAATACTGTGAAAAATATTATATAAACAATAATTTTTTGTACTATTTTATGAATATATTAACTATTAAAATTATTGTTTTCAAATATTTTGAAACTAGAGCGTACTTCAATTAATTAAAAAGAATGAAAACTAATAATAACAGAGATTTCCGATTATCCGACAAACGAATATGACGAACACTCTTATTAACAGAATCTTTCGTTGGTTCATACAGGGTCATCGAAAAGTATCGGACCCCCCTAATATCTTCAGTTAGAATGCACTTAGGAGAAAATGTCCAATAGCAAAGTTGTATGGTTTCAAGCGGGGAGTAGGATGATGACCTTGACTTTGACCTTGACCATGTCCTTCAAGGTCATTTCAAGGTCAATCTTATTTTTTTTAAATAGAACCCCCTACATTTTATTGCATATTCTTATAGCTTATCTCGAGAGCTTGCCAAAACACTATAATAAAATATTTTTTTATTAAGTACTTTTTGAGTTATAAAGGTTTGAAGTTAACAATTTGTTAAGTGGTGTGCGAGTCCGACCAGTTAAGGCAAGAATGGTATTTTCTTTAAACCAATTAATTGTTCTCATTATTCCGCGCACAAAAGTATTAAGGTTATGATTACTGAAAACTAAATAATATTTTACAAGATATTCTACATTTTGTGTCAAAAAATTGTTAACTTCAAACCTTTATAACTCAAAAAGTACTTAATAAAAAAATATTTTATTACGGTGTTTTGGAAAGCTCTCGAGATAAGCTATAAGAATATGCAACAAAATGTAGGGGGTTCTATTTAAAAAAATAAGATTGACCTTGAAATGACCTTGAAGGAGATGGTCAAGGTCAAAGTCAAGGTCATCATCTTACTTCCCGCTTGAAACCATACAACTTTGCTATTGGACATTTTCTCCTAAGTGCATTCTAACTGAAGATATTAGGGGGGTCCGATACTTTTCGATGACCCTGTATATGATACGGGGTTTTTTTTTGTAATGTTAAACTTTATTTTATAACTGACAGAACACAATGTTATACAATAAAAAGAAAACTACTGGTCATATATGTTACCGCTATAAATTGCTAAATAAATCACAATATATAATACTAATCGTAGTGGTAATTACTACTGGATAACGTAATGTTATTAAGTAATTATTATATTTTTTCTTATGTATATTAAAAGAGAAGCAAATTGATGTATATAAGGCTTCTGAAAATTCGATGGAAGAAAACTTACATTGTAAAAAAATCTGTAGTACTATAAACTCTTCTTGATGTTAATTGCCTTGAATATGTTACGTCTCCGTAACTAGCGCAATTACCCTTTTTTTGTATGTATTCACAAATCCGAAAATTGTCGTAATTGTATGTCGGTATCGGACAAAAGAGTCCCTTTTTTTAATATAGCGTTGAGATCACGTAGACGCAGCATGTTGGAACGAAACCGCTTCAAGTTAGACTTTCTTTTAACTTTTATTAGCCATAAATCAAAAGATGGCTCGCGTTGCCTAAGCCGAAAAACTTTTCTTATAACTATCAGTTACCGGTTTTTTACTTTTCTAAGAATAAAAGAGAAAACGGGTACGTTCTAAATAGCTTTCTACGACACCGTATGTTATAACAATAATGTAAAAGCATTAGTTAATGCGTGCTTCCTCCTTGACCTATTTCCAAAACCTGTCCAACACACAAATCCACCATTTTCAAAATAGAAGGGGAAAAACTCAAAGCGGGGATAAAACTATGGCTCACCGTAAATACGCTGTCGCGTACAGAAAATCAGACTTCGGACTAAAAAGAGTCGGTAAAGTGTCTACTTTACGGACACGTGTAACAAAAACGTATATTTCCTATATTTACATAAAACTAAAGAGCCGCGATACGGACAAGATATATACCTTCCCGGCTAAGGTTCTAACCTCCCGACGGTACCGTTACTTGACGAAATGACTGGAGAATGTAAGTTTTTTTGGCTCGCCGGGCGTAGAATTGGATTTTTAAATTCGCAAAATAGAGTTTTACGCCTCCAGGTGCGTATTTTTTATGTCAATTATTGATAAATTTGAATTACCTACCGATTTTAAAATAAAATTCGATTCAAATAATTTTTTTATGTCAATTTTCAATAAATTTGAATTACCTAGTTATTTTAAATTAAAAATAGATTCAAACTAAATTCTCAACAATATACAAGAGTGGCATATAAACGAAAATACCAAGAATTCATGTCTCAGTAAAGTTGTTTACATTCGCCGCAATAAATAAGGATTATGTTTACATTCGCCGCAAGTTATAAGGATTTATTTTCTTTTAGGGGGTGGGGGATGTTCAAAAGTGCATAAAATGCTATTTACACTGAAACAAAATATATTATAAAATATATTATTTTTATTTTATTATTTACTTTTTTAATCCGCCCCCCCCCCGTTCCCCTACTAAACCCTTCACATCTTATTTATTCGAAATTTTGTCATTGAACTTTACACTGCCGTCGTTAAATCATTTTTCGTCATAGTAGGCGTAAAGTTCGACTTTACGGCTCATTTTGGGGGCGTAAAGTGCGTCTTTACGCCTACTTGGCGTAAAGTACGATTTTACTCCTACTATGACAAAAAATTATGTTCGCACCGCGGGCGTACAACTTTTACGCCCTTCGGCGATCATACGGTACCACACGGTAAAGTTGCACTTTACGCCAATGATACGAAAATAGCTATTTCACCTCCACATCCCTACTACTTTCTGTAATGCGGTCATGAAATTTACGCCCGCTGGTCAAAAAATAATGTTCGTATTACAGGCGTAATATTTATCTCCCTCAACTGCTGGCGCAAACCTCGGGCCTGCTTCGCCGGCCCTCGACGCGGCGATCAGTGAGCGGGCGTAAAATAGAATTTTAAGCCCTTAATACGAAAACTACTATAAGAAAATCGCGTAACGAAAGGGGGGGGGGCGGGGCAAACAACTCTCAATGGACTTACGCAACTTGATGCCGGATGATCACCGAGAAATTAGCGGTTGGTCGCGTCCTTGGACTGTCTGCATAATCCTGGAGCCCGTATCCAGGGAAGGGAGTCAGAGGTCGGCGACCACAATCCTAGGCAGAGTCTTGATAGGGTTGGCACTATCTCTTTTCTTTTGTTACACTTTACGTCCTGGGATCAATGGCACATTCCGGTAATCATCCAATTAATGTGGTCACTATAAGCTTTCAAATATACATATATCCTTCGATTTTTATGGTAGTGAGTCTGCCATGGCTTCGATAGCCGCGGCAATCAACTCTGGTGGAATTTAATCAGGATCACTATTCACGCCCACCAACATTATTAAACGCAATAACGTACCGACAACTGACACCTACGACGACGTAAGACGTCTGGAGTAGATTTAAATGAAAGTTCGGTGTTACTCCAATTTAGAAGTAGTTTTGGTTTCTAGACGGTATAAGGAATAGCATCAGACCAAAAAGAAAAAAATACTAGGCGCTTTTTTTTAGCACCAAAAAATAATAAAGTTTTTATAAATTAAAAAATATTTTTTTTGTCGCAGTAGGCCGCAAAATGCGATTTTGCGCCCGCATTGTAACCATAGAGATGTATGGTCGAGGTCAACGGGCGCTCATTGCATTTTATGACCTGCTGCGACAAAAACTGTTGTTCGCCCATAGGGCGCAAAACTTCTCACCCACGGATGCCCGGAGTTTTGCGCCCTAGGAACGAAAAATACTAATCCTTTCAACCGTATTTATTTTGCTGAAAATATACATTTATCTGAAGAAATAAACAGTAATCATTACGTAGGGAACTGAAAAGTATTCAATACTTAATATATTACTTCTGTTTACACAATAATAGCAAATCACATCTCTGAATTTATTTCACATGGAAGTTGGGTTGGTTTATAAAGAATGTTAATATACTAGGTCGTATTTATAGTCGGTCTATTGACACTCAGTATTTAATTAAGTTATTACTTCGACCCAGACCTTTGGTCTGGACGAAGTATTGAATTTGGTCACTTCGGGCATAAAAATTACCCTATAGTTTTTCATCAAATGTCAGACCTTAAGGAGCCCAATTCAACAATACAAAAATTTGTGACCGTGATCTTGTACATACGTATGTCCGTACGTCTCGTTTTTTTGTCTCGCGATAACTCGCGTACAGATTAGCTTAATGACATAATTTTTTGTTTAAAGACGTGTCTTGGCATAACTTAGATCTGATTAGATTTTGGCGTAGATCCATCCATCCATTACTAAAAAACATTAGCCCCAATTAAGTTTCTTCACAGTTTTTTGCATTTATTTTGAAAAATACAAATTTTATTAAAAAATGTTTCAAACAAAAAAGATAGAGCTTGAAATTCTCTACAAAAAAGGTTGCATGCATTTTCTTCCTAAAGTCAAAGACTGGTTTAAAATGCTTACGACTATTTTCTGAAAAAGTATTGAATTTGGTCATCTCGGCAAAAAATTACCCTATTGCTTTTCATCAAATTTCGACGTTTCGACCCCCTACCCCCCAGGGGTAGTCTTTGCCAGCGCCTCGGGCGCGGTGACCACCTACGGGCGCAAAGTTCTTTTACGCCCTTGATACGAAAATAACTATTTCGATATATCTAAAAGACGTCAGAGATCTTTTCGACACTTTCAAGATATCTTTGACGAATTATATGTATATATATTGTATATATAAGATCATAATAATACAGACAGTAATTAGTAAGACATAGCAAACATGTAATATGCATCGAATAGTCTATTACAATACAAGTCGACGGGCCCTAGGAAAACAATCGTATCTCAGACATTTCGTTCAAACTGGAGTATCTCACAATTCCGAATCAAACTAACGTATCTCGGAATTACCGTTCAAACTAGCGTATCTCAGTCTTCCTAGCAAAACTCGGGTAACTCGGGCGAAATTCAAACACACGTAACTCAATCATAAGCACTACTTAAATTGTGGTAAGAGAGATTGAAGTAATATCAAATTAAAATTTAATTAAGTAGTGCTTATGAGTTACGTGTTCCTGAATTTCGCCCGAGTTACCCGAGTTTTGCTAGGAAGACTGAGATACGCTAGTTTGAACGGTAATTCCGAGATACGTTAGTTTGATTCGGAATTGTGAGATACTCCAGTTTGAAAGAAATGTCCGAGATACGTTTGTTATCCTAGGGCCTGTCGAAGTACTTGAAGTAAGTATTTTGCAACTTTTATTTATTAATACTTCGGCTGGCCTGTTGTCGGGGACGAAGTTTTGATAATGCTCATTTACAATTTTCATACATATAAGAAACACTATATTGTTGTAACATATCTATCCAGGCCACTTGGACCTAAATATGGTTGGACCCCCAAATATCAATATAATTTTATAATATAATTGAAAGCTGTTAGTAAACAAACGAGTATTAGGGAATAGCCGACTCTCTACTGGGTCGAAGTTTCTGAGCGAGCGAAGCGAGCGGAGGCATCACGCCAACACTAGTTTTGCTTTCAATGTGTGCTATATATGTATAATTAAGTCGAGATAATTAAGTTAAGAGTTTATTTAAAATGTTTTCCCAAATTATAAAAAAATCCGGAAACCACAGTGACAATCGGTTTGAAATATGTTTGCTGTGTTTAAAGAAGCATAACAGAATGCTGGAAATTGACGGAAAAATCCTATTGAAGTTAAAAAAACTTCTGAAAGAATTCAACTTCTCCGATGAACAAGTTCCTGTTGTTATATGTTTGGCGTGTAATGCATCTGTAAGTAGATCAATAAATAATAAAACTAATTTCAATCTTCCCGATTTCAATACATTCACGTCAATTAAAGAAAGAACTCGTTCTATGACAATTGGTAAAACTTGTCTGTGTTATCTCTGTTCAATACTAAAAGATTTAGGAAAATAAAATTTGCCAAAAAATAAAGTAAGAAAGGAAATGACAAAAAGCATATGAAATCCAAATCACTAAAAAGATATTGATAGAATCAATAGTATTGAAAAGGATTTTAATAAATTGTCACGCAAAGAAAAAGAACATGTTGTGGCAAATATACTAAAAAATGAAATTGTACCCGAACAAACAAATGACAAAAATGATCGAAATTCAGTTACGTTATATCCGATTCGCGGGAAACCTATTTTTTTTTTAAAGTCAGTTAACGAATCTAAAGCTTTAATTTCATCAGATACGCTTCGAAAGATGCAAAAATGTAGGTTTGAGTAAAAGAAAAGTTTTAGGAGTAGCAACTGCTATTCGTGCTGAAACTATGATGGCTCACATAACTGAACCTAATTTTCAAAAAAAACTCCTGGAAACTAGTAATCGCTTTGATAAATATTTTAAAATACAAAAATTTGAGTTTGTAAAACAAAAAGGAAATACTTTTGACAAGTCACCAGAACAGATTGTGATGTGTGTGGATTTGTCAGGACTTATTCATGACGTTGTAAGATATCGTCAGCTTACAAATCCTCACATAAAATTCGGTTTGGATTTTTCAAAGTTACCCTTTCTGAGCAAATGTCTTACGTTAATTGTTCAGCTCCTTCAACAGATGAAAATTATAGGAACGTTTCACTTATTTCGACAGCATTAACCCTCCTGTGCACCAGTTTTTCTTTTTCGATAAGGGAACAATGTAGTTTGGACGAGTGTACTCGTCCTGGCGCACAAGGGGGTTAAATATTAATAAATTTTTTGACCTTGGATCAACAATAGCAGCAGATCTTAAACTGACGAATATTATTACTGGCCTAATGACTCACAGTAGTTCATACCCATGCACCTGGTGTGAAGTATTTCACAAAGATCTCAATAATTGTGGGTCCATTAAGACAACTGAAAAATGCAAAGTGCAAAATTTTATAAATTGCATCAACCCTCCACTTTTTTTAACCGAGAATAAAACAGAAATTATAAGCATAATCGTTCCACCAGAATTACATTTAGTATTAGGTGCAGTTAACACGATACTTCACCATATGAAGTTAGAAAGTGAAGACGTGAATTTAAAATGGGCGAAGCAATGCAACGTTGAACGTCAGTGTACATATGGTTCTCCAATATTTGCAGGAAATTCGACAAAGCATCGCTAAATAAAATAGATTTATTGGAAAACATGAAATGTATTACTTGCGTGAAATATGTTGATACGTTCAGAAAATTAAGAAAATGTTGTCGAAGCATGCTTTTCGATCGAATTAGATCCGAATCTTAAAAAAAGTTATGAAGCACTTGGAATTCCAATTACACCGAAAATCATGTTCCTGAATTCTAGTGTAAAACAAATAAAGGAATGGGATACTTCAATTAGCAGTCCACAGAATCTGTCCACAATGGTTTCAGCAAAACCTAGAGTAGATATAATGTTTTAAAAACCCATCCTGTCTTCTCGATGAATTTGACACGAGCAGTTTGCGAATGTAACAGTTTAAATTTATAAAAAAATGATATATTTGTTATTATTTGTAAATTATAGTGAATAAAAGTGTATATTTTCAATGAAATAAATAGTTTAAGAAATCACGTCGCTTATTTCAATTCACCAAATTTAAAAAATTTTATGCCCGGGCGTGCGTAAAGTTAGTGAGTAAAGTCATTTTTTCAGTGCGTAAAGTGATTTTTTTTTCACTAGCTGCAGCTCCTCGTGAGACACTTTACGCACTAGTGAAAAAAAAATCACTTAGCGCATTGGACAAAAAATGACCTTACGCACGCTCTTTAGCGCACGCGCCGGGCATAAAATATCGTATGCATCTCGAGCGTAACTTTTTTTCACTCGAGCGACAGTCCCCCACTCGTCGCCGGCTTTGCCGGAGCCTTGTTTGCACGTGTCGCTCTCGTGAATAAAAGTACACTTTACGCACTAGTTGCATAATATACTATTGTTTATGTTGCTAAAAAAAGCGCCTTCTAGTTTTTTACTTTCTAGTCTCATGCTATTCCTTATACCGTCTAGAAATCAAAACCAAAACAATCCATTCTTTCCAGACTATCTGCCACCGGAACGAACAGTCTAGTGACTACCCCTTTATCCGATACAGTCCATCGGGTTCTCCAGATCAGGTGCGCATTAGTATGCACCTGCTTTTCCTTGTCCGCTGCCCGCTCAACTCCTTTCATCATCCCCGCATCCCAACATCAGCACCACCGCTATTCTCCTTCTAGCCTCGATGTCCTAGGCGAGGACATCTATGAGCACCCGTAGCGCTACAGTGGAGACCATCCGGCATGTCCTGAGAAATGTCAGCAGGACAATTCTCTACGCAGAGTTGAGACTCTTCTTGTACACTTCCTGGCACGCCACGTTTCCCCAAGTCGCCGTTCCGTAGAGAGCACAGCCTGAGAATAAGCCCTGGAGGATCGTACGCGCCGCTTCTCGCTTGAGGCCTCAATCGTCGACCGGGACATCATATATGATGAACCTGGGCATCTCACAGTCGGCTTTGGTAAAGTCAAGCCCGGCGCTCTTGAGTGCTTCTTTCACTTCTTACCGACCCCCACTGGCCCGTCCGTCTCGACAAGAACACTCCCATTCCCGATCCTAATCATGTTCCTGACTCGGGTGTATTCCCGGGTAGGGTTTATTACCTTCTGGACAGTGACGTTCGTCGTGTCGCTGCTTTCCCCGGGTCTAAGGGCATGTGGTCGGATTATTACGGCATGCCTTTTGCTGTCTGGCCTCTCCAGAGTCGCTTGCCTCGCCCTGACTGCCGTTTGCGCCCTTCCCTGCTATTGCGGAACTGCCGCGGGGGGGGGGGGGTGGCTTTTACTACTTGCGCTACCATGAGTCTGGGCATCGGTTCTTGCAGGCGCTTTGAAGGTGTCGCCGCATGGCCCATGGCACTCACCAATCGCCCTACCATGGTCTCGAGTTTTGGCCCCATCATGGTGCGTGCGTGCGTGCGTGCGTGCGTGCGTGCGTGTGTGTGTGTGTGTGTGTGTGTGTGTGTGTGTGGAGGCAGGATGCAGGCACTGAGTGCAGACACCCCGACAGACTCCAGAGCCCCCCAGATGCACATGGGTGGGGGGTGTAATAATATAAGAATGCATAACGAAGTATCTAACTTAAAGGCTCCTATGTGACGGGTCCATGCCGGCTGCCGTGTTTCTAGTTTTTCAGACCAGGCGCCTGCCGACGCGACGCGACGTGGCGTTGGGGATTCGCTAGACGTGGCATTGGGAGTATTCCTAACGTGGCTTCAGGAGGATTTCTAGACGTGGAGTCCGGAAACTTTTTTGCGTGTAGTAACCAGTACATTTACCTTGTCTTTAGATCTAGATGTTTCCGTTTATTCCATATACAGTAATGGAAAAAAGTTCCGGAACGGTGATGAAATCTCAGCGGGTGTGCATTTTCGAAGTAAATGTTTCAGAGAAAAGTCTGAAGGTTTCCCCTGGCTATGTCCGTGAAAATCATTTCGAGGTCAAGTTAATTATTTCAAATGGAAACCCCTATTTTTTTCATGGATTTGCAAAGAGTACAAACATTTTACGTTGGAATATTATATGACCGATCTTTTCATCATGGTCATTTCAGAGTAAAACTTAAAATTTCCCGTAACGGCGAATCATCTTATCGAGTATGGCTTTTCGGGGAAAAAGTTACAGACAAAAGTTTCAGGATTTTTCCCTTTAATTATAATGGTGCTATTAATTTTGACCTTGACTATTATTTTGAAGGTTATTTCAAGGTCAAGTTCAACACACAATGCGGGATGTTTGAAATTTCAGTTAAAATGTCGGTAAGTTGCTTCTGCCATCCCTGAAATTTTCGAACATTCACCTTCAATTGACCTTGGCTGAATTAAAGTGTATGGTTAAAGTCATGTTCTGACGTAAGATTTTTCGTTCTAAGACATAGTGATTCTGATTTGAAAAGTTGAGGTTCACCTTGAAATGACCTTCAGAGTAATAGTCAAGGTCAATATTAATATCGCCATTAGATGGATAGGGAAAAATTCTTAACCTCTTTTCTCAGTAACGTTTTTCCAGAAAATGCACTCCGGCTCAGATATATTACCATTCCGGAACTTTTTTCGGAATATTATAATTTGAGAAATTTACAATTACTGTTCGGCACTATTTTATTCAG